>JAVJIF010007173.1:0-118029 GCA_038442645.1 Agave tequilana
CCCCCCCCCCCCCCCCCCCCCCCCCAAAAAAAAAAAAAAAAAAAAAAAAAAAATATAATTTTAGACATCTAGACAGATATTTTAGAGAAAACTTTCTATGAAATAAATATGATTTATCTAGCTTTATATATTTTTTGAACAGATATCTAATTTTATATTTGATCAGACCAAATGTGTCATGAATTGAATGAATTATATGCCTTTCTAAGTTGGTTAAAGTTCAAGTTGCCAACAAACAGTGTACACTGGTTGGTAAATATCAAAATAATCTATATAAACATGGAATGAATCATTGGGTAATGATGTTTACAGTATACATAATTGATTGACATAATTTGAATTTAGAAAGAAAATATTCAATGTTCTTATTGGACCAAAAATCATACATAGAGATTACTTACCTCAGCTCTCGCATGACTGCTGATGCCTGTGAAGAAGTTTGCTGAGAGTTTAAAAATGTTGCTGGTATCCCATACTTCATGTTCAGTGTAACGATCTGATCTTGAATCAGTGAGAGTAAGGGGCATACTACAATGGTAACACCTGGATGGAGCGTTGAAGGGAGCTGAAATGAACTGGTAGAATCAGTTAAATTTGCAGAGGAAATATTATTTAGGAACACACAGCTAATCAATTCTAAGCCTCCAAGCTATGAATTCAAAAAATGACAATTTTGGATTTAGACAAAAAGAAAAAAAGATATGTAACTGGAGCCGAGATGTCAAATTTAATTTAGGTAACTAAAGGAATGCCATTTGGCTCCTTCATCGCCAGAAATTTTGTTACACTAGTGATCTTTAGCTTTTTTTCCCCCCTGGGTATGCACATATGTAACTTAAGCAGCTAAGCTACACTCATTGGCAGTTAAAAACAGTTAAAATTTTACACTTCTCCAATTTTATCTGAACCAGTAGAGCTTCACAGATTATATTGGACTTAATGGCTTCCCACAGATTGAATTGAAAACTAAGTCCAAAGTCAGCTAATCCACTTGGAAGGCAACAAGCATCACATAAACATGCAGAGAAAGAAAATCACTGAAAGAACAGAATCAAAATGATCTACTGACTTTAATATGTAGAGGTAATCTCAAATGTAAGAGGATATTGATTACCAAATTTAATAATAACAAGGTTATGTCTTCCAAACATTAAACCCCCACGTGTCAAGAGGACTGTTATTTTGACCCATATAACATCAATATCTGGACAGTTGACAAGATTTTTAAACCAAATATCAGAAAAAGAATATGTGAATTTATCTAAAGGTTAAACCCTAAATGAAATTGCATCATCAAATAGAGAGAAGGTGCGACCTGGTAACATAAACTTTTGCCTCCACCAGTGGGCATAAGAACAAAGCAATCTCTGCTCTCTGATGCTGCCTTACAAGCTTGATACTGCAGAGGTCGAAATGTTTTATTACCAAATATTACCACATTAGCCAGTTCAATGTCATCCATAGCCTGCAGCTCCTTGTATCCTAGTGTACCATGCCCCATTTTTAATGCATCATTGCGTGCATGACCATCAGGATCTGATGGAAGTGATCCACGTTTGTTGATACTTTCATACATCTTCAGAAATGAATAAGAAATGCTTAGATGCAAAAACATGAAAACCATTAGCTAATATAAGTTAATAAACAATGAAAACACCAGAGGTGAATATAAAAGTTATAATGAACATATAAGACTAATCATCTAGCCCATTCCTATCCTTTCAATAAATATTTGTTCAAATGCCACATTGACTTGTGTTGCTAAATAATAAAGGCTTCCTAGAAAAATGAACATTTAGGCAATAATCAACAGATTCAACATAACCTGGAAAAGAAGATTTGAAATTTGACCGATGTGCAAATGCATCAGTGGCATAAAATTATACTGTGTAAGGTCTGAACTATACACTTGATCCTCACCACAACAAACCAAAACATAAAATAAACCCACAGTGGGAGTTCGACAAGGAAGGAAAGATACTAATCAGAGATTTAAACTTCACAGATAACAAGTTGTCAATAGAGATACCAAATCGAAGAACCAGGATTTGTATGTATCTAAACTCCAGAATCAACCTTTCCTTGAAAAATCCTAGGGCCCATATCTGGATATGATCCTTAGGCAGCTAACTTGCATCATTATTCTCCCTTGGCCAAAACTCTCTATTAAAGTTTCTCCCACTGTACCAAAATTTCGAAGTTGAGATGAGGGTTGAGATATTTATATTTTAACACGCCCCTTATAGGTCGAGCACCTTTTTTATAGGCCGAAACTTTGGCGTTCGCAGTAGCAGTAATTTTATTTTAAGTCCTATTTTAATGCGTATCTAGTGGGAATTGAACATGGGTTGCTCTGATACCATATTAAAGTTCCTCCCATTGTACTAAAACTCCAAACTTGAGGTAATGATGGGGATATCATACCAACTTCTCTTCGTACCTATCAGCGCCATTGACATTGTTTATTTCAATTTTACTAGATGACTGTTAAGTCCACGTATCGTAGTTATTTTTTGTTTCGTTTGAGTCCATTTGGACTTCATTTGGGCCAGTATTTAGAGTTGAGATCGAGTCTAGTTGGTCATATTTATTTTTAACGTTTTATTTATTTTGTTATTTTTTTTTATTCCCACATCGAAAGTGGGTTGAAACTTATAGCAAGTGGAGCCTTAAAGGGCCCAATTTAATGAATAAAGCAATGAAATTTTGATTAAAAATCTTGTGTCTTGGTATTGGTTTATCTATTTGGATTGAATCAGCAAGTGGTGAAGCCTAAAACCGGATTACGATCCGTGTCCATATCCAATCCAAATTTTAGTTTTGATCCCACATCAATTTTGATATTAGAGCTAAAATTCTTACTCTTTGATTCATAAAAAAAATTCAAAATCCTACTTTTTTCCTTTCCAAAAAAGAGAAAAAAGAGAGAAAAATAAAAAAGAGAAAAAAGTAAAAAACAAAAGAGAACAATTACATTATTCATCTCCTTCTCCAAAAATTCCCAAAAAAAAAAAAAAAACCTAACCCTAACCTTGTTCAACTGTCGCCACCATCCTCTCCTCCGCCTTCTCCGCCGCGTCACCCATAACTCCTCCTTCCCTTCATCCTCCTCCATCGCTGACTGCCGATAACATTTGCAGCCCCGCTGCAACCGATCATCTCCTCCTCCCTTTCTTCCTCCATCTCCGTCGACAACACCATCGCCTCCTCTTCTCTTCGTCTTCAGCACGTAGTTCCCGTCGCCGTATTCAGCCTACACCAACGACATCGCGTCCTCGGCTTCTCGTCGGGAGTTCGTCGACATCACCTGAAAGCAGCGCTGACCGCCATTGAGTCACTAACATTACCTGCAGCAGCCACCCTCAGACCCGAGCCCTGCCAGCACATCCAGTCACTATCCAAACCTCGTCGATGACGATCACTATCGAACGCAGTCGTCGTCACCAGATATCAACACCTTCGTCTTCACCACATACTGGATCCGTGTCGAACTCACTATCTTCTCATTGTCGTCGCCGTCGTCTTCTTCATCAAAGTTGCAGATAAGGATCAGAAGAGTTCGGGTTTGAACCTTCAATTCCGACTTGAATCCAGTTGATTGTTGGGTTTAAGTTGTCAGACACGCGAAGCGACCTAACCCGCCACAGTTCTTGGACCCGGCCCTCTAGCAGCCAGACCTGAGCCGCCACAAGCCGAAGCTGATGCCATCGGCTTGGAGCTGACATCATCAGCTCAGACCTGAGTCACCCGAGCCGCGCCTCAGACCCAAGCCGAGCCGACCAAGCTGAATTAACCTGAGTTGACTCAGTGACTCCACGACTCAATCCAAACTCGATTCAGAGTCAGTTGAGTTAATTCAGAAGTCATTTCAGGCCCGATTCGTGCTATTTTCGAGGCAGTACTCTTCAGACCATACCACTGCTGTCCAGGACCTCCGTTGGCGACTTTCAGCTATCAGTAGTGGGTATTTCTTCGAGGTAACCCTAATTTTATCGATTAACATTAAAAAAATTGTCTCGATTATCCTTGATGCTATCAATATTGTTGTTTTTCCCTAAAATTATGAGCGTGTGAATATGTTAACCTTTCTTTACTTTAATCTGAATATTAAAATAGAACTATTTCTTGAATCTAGACACTTGATTAATTTTCTTGATGCAATATTAAAACGACCAACACTACATGCATAATTTTTATTATTTGATCATCTTAATTAAATCCTTGATTCCTAAACATTTGATAAGTTGTGAGATAATCTAGTAGATATCCATATTTGAACTACTTGCTGATTTCTAATTTATCATGTGCATCTCACATCAGAGCATTGTTAGCTGTTAGGATTAGTTTTCATTCTTAGTAGGTTGCATTTAGGCTTCATTTCATTGTTGATTTGCTTCGTTTGTTTACTGAAATTCATCATTTAGGGCATAATTTTACAGAACAACACTATATCATTTAGGTTTTGCATTTAAAAATACCCTGTTGCATGTCCACTTGTAATGGAACACAATATCACCTTCGAGACCCAATTTCTGAGATGAATTCTAACATTGCTAGCCTCGTAAATCTCTTAAAAGACTCTCCACCCGATGTAGCATTGTCGAGCAAGAGTTGAGAAGCGATAGAGATCTTTTAAATCGAATAAACTGTGAACTACCGAGAATGATAGTGAGAATGGACTTCGACCTGAAAATCACACACCTAGGTATAATGTTCAACCTGATCACGATGGAATGAACTCACAGAATATTAAACTAGAAGCATCCACTTTTGATGATCAGTTAGATCCTAAATTTTTCTTGACTGGACATCAGACATGAATCATTATTTCAGCTATTATAATATGTCTGATGAGAGGCGGATCAGATTTGCCAAAATAAAATTGGTTGGTCAGGCTAAACAATATTGGACTAATGTAGAGAAGTTGATGACTCTTAGAAAACAAAAGTCTATTCAGACTAGGGATGAGATAAAATTGAAACTCCAAGAGAAATATTTGCCTGTGACGGACAAACAACGCTTACTTGATCAATCATTGATAAGTGGTGGAGTACATAATCAAGTTTGATGAATTTCTGATTATGTGTAATGAGAATGATTCTGACACCATAGTCTTGTCCAATTTCACTCAGGACATAGGAAAATTTTAGGCGTGAGCTCTTTGTATGAGATACTCCACTCTAGAACATGCTTATCATCTTGTTCAGGATCTAGATTGTTCTCAAGATTTTTCCTTCACTAAATGCACAGACTATAAGGATAATACCAACAAGACTACTGATGTCAAGTCCCAACCTAGTCAATCTCGGTCTTGTTTTGAATTTAGTAACTCTGATCGGAAGCATGATGATAATGACAGAGAAATTTATAGTGAGTCATCTAAATCGGTTCAACAGGATCGATGTTTTAAGTGTCAAGGGCTTGGTCACATTGTTGTACAATGTTCGAGCAAGACAAGAACAATGATTATTGAGACTCAGTCACACAGTGACCATGATGATTTAGAGAAGATTGTTCATGACATGAAGGAGATATTTGGGAAGATGAGTTGTCACTAGAGGTCAAGCAATAGTGCTTTGTCCCAATAGACGTTCATTTCTACAAGGATAAGTTCTGGTGCGATATCGTGGCAAGGGATGTGGGGCAGGTCAAAAATATTATCATCTATGGTCGATTCATATCCAAAAACTTAAAGAATGCCATAATAGGAGAATCTAATATTTTACATATTATCAATTTGTCTTCCATTACAATTAAACAAAAGGGAGCATTCACTCAGAATTTACCTGTTAGGATATCTCTTGTCATCATTATTAAAGTAACATGTAAGCTGTCACGTACATTTAGGATACATCTAATAATCCCTTTTGATAGAGATCGTGACAATGATTGATCCATTGACAAAGCGTTTGGAAATTTTTGTGTCCAATAGGGAGTCGAGATCACTAACTATTTTAGGAAGACCTTTTTGGCATATGTTAGACACTAAGTTAATCTTTCTACTGCTTTTCATTATAGAGTATCTAAATCTGCATCTGCATTCGCATTCGCATTCGCATAACATATTCATGATTTGCTTAAAAAGATCAGCAAGAAAATTCAATATAATAATGCACATTATAAATCTCATGCTGATTTAGACCGCATGCATCTTAAATTAATGAGGGTGATTACGTAAGGATCTAATTTCCGTTAAGAACTATTAAAAAATTGCATGATCGTAGTGCGAGTCCTTTTAAAATTCTCAAGAATATTAATCCAAATGCTTATGTCATTGATTTACCTACAGATTTTAGAATTAGTTCGACATTTAATATTTTAGACTTAGAAACTTATAAAAGTCCTCCTTGTAACTCTAATAATCCAATTATGAATCTTAATGAGCCTATCCCGAACCTTACTTTGAGGAACCCCACTTGCCATCACTTCCTACTACACCTGTCTCATTTGCAGCAAAACAAATTATATTACTCAGGATGATCAAATTATCTCCACCTGAGATGGTAGTTGCAGATGATATTTAGTGTGTTGGAAAAGTCATCCTAAATCTGATGATGCATGGATTACTCGAGAGGGCCTGCATTGATTGGCTCCGGATCTATTGGAATATTATGAGAGTCATCGGGAACCTTACTCGACAAGATCGAGTTCTTCCTACCCGGGAAGAGTTGATAGGGACATCATAAGACTTCTCTTTATACCTATCAGCATCATTGACATTGTTTATTTTGATTTTATTGGACGACTGTTTAGTCCACGTGTTATAGTTGTGTTTGATTTTCGTTTGAGTCCATTTGAACTTCATTTGGGTTAGTATTTAGAGTTGAGATTAAGTTTAGTTGGTCATATTTATTTTTAGTATTTATTTATTTTGTTGCTTTTTGTTTAGTCCCATATCGAAAGTGGATTGAAACTTGTAGCCAAGTGGAGCCTATTTAAAGAGCCCAATTCAATGAATAAAGCAATGAAATTTTGATTAAAAATCTTGTTTCTTGATATTGATTTGATCTATTTGGATTGAATCAACAGATGGTGAAGCTTAGAATCGGGTTGCGGTTCGTGTTCATATCTCAATCTAAATTTTAGCTTTTGATCCCATATCAGGTGAGAGTTGACGTATTTATATTTTACACTCCATATTTAATCTTTGAAAAGCAAAGCGGACTAGGGACTTGATTAAGCCATCAGCAAGCAACTTTCATTAATTAGTTCAAGTTTATCGGTAATGTCTGCTGGTTTCTATTTGACTTGCCCAAGGTCTTTTAGTAAGAAGTTCCTTACTGATTCCACAGTATACAAGTATTCAGTGTTGAGTTGCTCAATTTCCAAGCATATCAGACCCAAATCAATATCTAGATTACAAAGGCCTGTTTTTTTCCAAACTTTCCTCGTGTATCCCCTCTCCTTGTCACCAAAGCACGTATATTCAACAATAACTAAAAAAAATCACAAGCTAATATGTAGAAAGAAATCAAATCTTTTTAATGGAAAATGACTTTGAAATCAAATGATATGTGACTTAACAAAAACATGTGGCTCTATATTATGACACAATCAGCCACCTTAGATATTGCAAGTCATCCTCTAAAAATGAACTGTTCAAATTGGATGCTTCCCGTCTGAGCACATGCCTTTCATATGCAGCTACATCCTTTTCTTCAAGATTCAAATGTCAAAATTATTTTGGTAATTCTAGCTTTCCAATCTGTAGAATCTATTACTAAATTATAGACAGAACAGGCAACCAAGATGACTTTGGTTGGTTGCAGGGGTCAATATAAGGGGTGTAAAAGGGGAGAGGGCAAAGGTTCAAGGCATAAGATGTGCAGAAAGATGAATACCCTTGGTAGGATTTCCCACCTTTACCATCAAAGAAATTATATACTAAAAAGAATACAAAAGAAGGGATACACAGTCGAATACATGAAGGTGAAAGAAGAGCACCTACAGTTGAGATTAAGGGTTGACTACACAGAGCCTGGGTGGAAGTTTGACCCTGCTTCCTATTAGAGTTGAAGGAATGGCCATTCATTTGGCTCAAGACTTCCAAATCTGAATCTTCATCATCAATAGAAGAACTCAACCTCTTCAAAGCTTCTTCTGGTGAGTGCCCATGTGAACGTTCTTTTCCAACACCAGATCGCGCAGATGCAGGCTGAGTCCCTACTCCATGATCATTGGATACCTTTGTTTCTATTATTTTGCTTAATGTACCACAGGCTTCAGTTTCAATAGCTTCCAAATCTTCCAGTCCTCTGTGTCTTGCATTGCATCAGCAAGTGCAGCAAGAAAATCATCACCACAGTGCTCCACAGTGACAAAATCTTTGCCATCCTCCCCTAAACCAAGAGAGGGAAAATGATTACAATTAGTCTATCCGGTTAATTGTTAAAAAGAAAAAAAAAAAAATTGATAAACTCATACATTGACTTTTGTGTTCATGTTTTTACTCTAACTAGCGCAAAATTTCGCCAGAATTAGTTTTGAATGAAAGAATACAAGTCCTTAAACTTAATCTAGCAAGTACTATCTATATACCATAAGTCATTCTCATTTATACGAGTCTGTCATCCCTAAAAAGCCAAATTCAAAATTTTGTTTATTCTTTGAACTAGAGAAAAGAGTCAACATAGATGCTCATGATTTCATGTTTTAGAACCATATTCTTAGCATACCTTATATAAAGAGTAAAATTATAAGAAAAAGATGCTACCAACAATAAGCATCAATTTATAAGTAAGTTACGTCAAGACTTATTCAAAATAAAGCCTACCCTAGCCATGCTTATTGCTAGTGCTCTCCAAATTTGCAAAAAGTAATGCTATCAGACCAGTGGTCTGCTGACCATTGGCCTTTGATTGATGGAAGAGGAATAGAAAAAGGAAAACATGGACTAATCCCAATGCCCCCCTGCTATCCACTAAACAGGAGGAGCCGCGTGGAATTGTCCGCTGAGCATTGGTCTAAGTGACCCAAGGCTCCAATCACATCAAGAAAACTATAACCATTATGAATTAAATAAATCTCATTACATATTTGAACACAAATTTCATCCATTTATAACTCAAAAACTTGAAAATTGTGTTTGAAATCAAAGTATATCTCCAACGGGATCTGAATCTTAAGAAAACAATCGGAAACCACAAAGAATGCTCCCTGGTCACAAATATTGTTAATACCAGCCATTAGAAATCAATTGCAATCCTAAGTCCAACCACCCTTGAAATACACCCATCTGGAATTAAATAAACATCATCACAGAAAAGGGGAGGGGGGAAAATTCAAAACATGGTTTGACACTTTTTCTTTTACTTCGCTTAATTCTTTCAATGTCATTTGCTTGAATCCAATAATTTGCTTCATAAAATAAGCTAACTCCAACTAAGCACCAAAAATTATGAAGTAACATCAAACCACAAACAAAAGAGTTCTAAACAAACCATAAAGATAAATGCACCTTATTACAGAATATTATGGCCATCAAGATGGAAACTTTACTTCTCTCCAAAAAAAAAAAAAAAAAAAAAGATGAAAACTTAAGTGTGGATCTTTTTTTTTTTTTCTTTTGAATTAATATGACGGAAGAGCCATTTTGTTCCTACCAATTGAAAATTTAGCAATCTCACTCCAAATCAAAAAAAATTAACAATAATTATATTCAAATAAATAAGCAGCGAAACCCAGGCCCCAATCACATTATGGCTGATACATCCATTCAGAATTAAACTACCATAATACGAACATCAAAATCGCATTTTTAATATGATCAAAATTTTAGGGTTTCACAGAGGGTACTCTTTGAAAAGGGGATCTTTCAAGAGACTAGGGTTTCGAGCGAGGTCGTACCGTAGAGATCGATGAGGCGATCTAAGCACTGATTCGCGAATTCCTCGTCGAATCCAAATTCGAGCGCTAAGCTTAGAAGTCGAACTCTCTCCACCTCCATTTTGCTCTCTCTCTCTCTCTAAAATGAAGCGGTGTGCAGGTGCGCGGGAAAGATACAAGGAATGCTGAACCTTGAGCCGACCGGTTCAGTTGAACCACTCCGTTCGTTATCCCAGTAGTTTCAGATTACAGGTTTTTTTTATTTAGGGTTTGGTTGTAATAATTGACCGTAATTCGTAAGTCGTAATTGTTGAATTCTTTTACAGTTGTAAATGAGTTACATACATGTAACTTTTATGGTATTTAGTTAGTATTGTAAGTAAAAAGTGTACTGTGTTTTATATTATTTGGTTGTCATAACGTGTAAATCGTAGGTGAAAACGTAGACCACAAAATTAACTATTTAGTGATTTAAATTTTTTAATATTATAAATAAATACTAAAAATATTAATATTAAAAAAATTTAATATTAATATAAAAAAATAATACAAATTTGTATGACCACAAAATTAATTGTAAGTGAGTTGTAAGTGAGTGTTAATTGAGTTGCAAGTGAGTGGTAGTTGAGTTGGGGAAGTGTTTAACGAATTACGGTCCAAACAAACTCCGCAGTTGTAATTGAGTTATAAATCATTTACGAATTACGGACTTTTATGACTTTTACGTACAAACAAACAACCTCTTAAGCCAAAAAAAGGAAAAATAAGGGAGAGAACTTAGTTTCAATTTATAAGTTTATATGCGTTTGGTTGAAAGTCTGTAATCATTCTCTCTTTAAAAGAAGAATATTTTTTTTTTTTTTTTGACTAATGTAATAATGAAGCACTCGCCATGCCGAGCCTCGTAAAAAGATGACAAGGATACAAACAAAGAAAAGAAAAAAAAGATATAAAAAGGGAAAAAGAAGGAGCATATGCAAGTTGAAATATGATGCAAGATCAAGATAAACAATACCATAACCTCCAGCATCAATCTAGTCTTCACATGTACACAAATTTAGAATCATTTCTAGGTTTTGCATATTGAACCAACTCATAGTTCATATAGACCAAGAATTGCACATATTTCCACAATATCTCCATAAACAAAATTCCATGCTTGAGAAAGATCTTAATAAATAATGAACATAAAATGGAAAACAATATGATTGAAGTAACACGCAACAATGAGAACATTCCACCAATGATAAAACACCAAGCAGCAAAACCTCTTCCAATCATTAAAATTCTGATCGATTATCCTTGGTCCCAAACACAAGTTTTTGAACTGCCAGTGACACAATACAATACAGAAGGTATGTGAATCCACAGGTTAAATTTCCTCAACCTCATGAAACCCATATTTCACAAATAAAATGCCAGGTCTTCCTTCTTCCCCACAGCCCATGAACAAATCACCGACTACGACCACAGATCACACCACAAATAACTACTTCTCTTCGTTACTCGCTGGGCCGACAAGAACGCCCTGCGCTGACCCTTCTTTCCGGCTCCCCTCGTCTTTGTTGGCATCTGCATCCGCTCTCCGGATTTTGATCTTGTGCTTCAGCTCAAAGTCTGCAATCTCCTTTTTCTTCTTCTCCAATGCTTCATTGAGGCGAGTGATGACCTCTTCAAGACCTTCCTTGTTGCGCTGGACTGCAGGCAGGACCTCTCTGATCGTCCGCTCAACAAGCACACCGCCAATCATTCGGTAGCAGCGCCTGGTTGGATCAAGCGGTTGTATTGCTCCAATCACAAGGGAGTGCTCGCTGACTTCCATTTCCAATTCCGTGATCTTTGAGTAGAGTTGGTTCATCTCAGAGCGCAGGACACTGTACATATTTGCAATTGCCTGCTCATTTACTGGTCCTTCACTGCTTGATTTACTAGCCATGGTTCTAAAATCAAATAGAAGTATTTAGCTTAAATATAAATATAAAGCATTAAAAGAACTATCAAAGAGTATCATCAAATCAAATAACTGGATGATTGAAAATTAACCCATGGACAACTTTGCAATTGGTAATTGGTGAGCACTTAAGTATTACAAAACCATTACAGCACATTGAATACTTACTAATATCAAAATCTCTCCAGATATGCTTAAAGATCAATAAAGAAAACTTTCCATTGTAAAACCAAATCCAGTTGACAGCTGAGGTAGACAAATCATAAAATTATACGCAATTACAAGTATCTCAACGGCATCTTTCCACTTCCCCAAACCTATTTGCTTTCCTGCAAACAAGCCTCCTAGACCTCGTGTAGGTTTCCTCCATTTAGGGGTGTAAATGAGCCGAACTCAAGCGAGTTGGCTCTGTTCGAATCGGCTCGAAATTTATTTTGAGCTAGCTTGAGTTCGGCTCATTTACATTTCGAGCTTTAGTGGAGGGCTCGAGTTCAATTCGAATTCGGCTCATGAAAGCTCGAAAATATAAAGAATCGAAATCAGACCAGTAGGTTAATAGGAAATGTCAGTTCACAGAAAATTAACCATAGGTTAATTGGAAATGTCAATTATTATAAACATACAAAGACCCCTCTCACTCTCAAGTCCCAACCTTTAGTATAAGACATCCCACCATCACCGCCACCACCCTGAGAATGAGAGAACCAACAGTAGTCTTCTAAGTAAAATTTGCAAACAATCCAGTCAGTGGCCCCCATCATCCTTGATAACAGTACTGGTTATGCTGCATATTGGCTATTATCCTTGTATGTATTGAGGACAACACCATACTATATATGGAGAAGCAACCCAAAGATCAATATCAACAACGAAGGCAATAGATATATAAAAAAAATAAATATAACCACTTCCATATACTTCAATTGAGAAGCATTAACCAAAAACTTATGGCTATCATGACCTTATTAACGATATATCTCAAAATATGACAAACCCTGACAAGGATTATAATCATCAGTGGAACTTGCCATAATTTTTGGAAAAAATGAACAAAAAAACAAGAGCAAGTCTAGTACTCAGGCACTCGTGTTGGAACCCATAAGTATCATTTAACTGACTATGACAAACATATTGACAGTCCAACTTCATCAACTTCAATGTGCCTCTTCCTCTGGTCAATAGCAGCTGACTTTTTAACTTACCATAATAAAATGGATTGCCCTTGAGCTTTGATGCTTTTGGCACCATAAGCTATGTAGACTCTACAACTGCCACTGTAGCAGTCAAAAAGATTCTCTCAGAAGAAGCATTGGTCATTACTGCCCCTGAAGCCCTGGATAAAGTGAGCCCAAATCCGACGCAGATAGGTATCAAGAATCGGCAACCCAATCACATTAGAAACTTCAAGCCCAATGTAAACCTAATCACCCCCCCCCCCCCCCCCCCCCCCCCCCGCGCAAAAAAAAGAAAAAAAAAAGAACATTTGCATTTGGTTCATGGTTTTGATTCATGGTGCTCCAATCCGGATCAAGAAAACTGGCTACCAAGAAATAAAGAGCAATTATGATTTAATGATCCAATATGCCACTTTTTGTATATTTAAAAGCCATTTCTTAATGGACTAATTCGTGGTTTTCGAGACTCACAATATGGCATTAAAGTTGGAGTTTAAACTTTGGTCATTTAATGCAACGATCATGCATTTTAATTAAAGTAATTTAGGCTCTCTTATTTTTGAACAAGTATTACATAAGGGCTTACTTTATATAGAAGTTAAAGGTGAAAGTTTTTATTACCATATTTCCTAATCTTACATCAGATAAATATGTGCCACTCTACAATATGCATAGATAATACATGCATAATTATCGCAATTACCCCAGCAAATATTCCAAAGTTTACCATGACTGCCAAGTGCCGATCTGAAAAAATCTACTCTCCTTGTATTGGATACCATCAAAAAATGACTTTAGCAACTATTTCCAAGTCTTAAATATTCCCAAAACTAATTTGATTAAGCGTGTACCACAAATTTGCAACATTGTTCCAAACTAACAACATGTAAATCCAGATTAAAGGCTCTGAAAATATAATGGAAACTTCTCGTTAACACATATGAGATATAAAAATGTAGGTCTGCACAAAGTGACTAACAAGTCTCACAAATATGAAATTTATTATCCAGCACCAGTAAAAAAAAATATATCAGAAAATCAACCCATACTTGGTCGAGAAATCTGAGGCATGTTATTATGACAAATTCAATCTTCATTAAGCATTCTACACTCATACCAAGGAAGAACTTCATTTTCCTAAGATCTTTCATGCAAAACTGTGTTTAGTTCTTACATGCTATGAATCCTTCAGCTCATTGTCATGGGCATCACCTCCAATGAATATCTAGTCATCAACATATAAGCATGACCCACACCTTTTCTGCTATGCTTAATAACAACCTAGAATCAGTGCATAATAAGGGGAGCAATGATGTACACGTTGCTAGGTTCCCATACAACAGCCAACATAAAATTTATTTTACTAAATTTCACAGATATCATGCCTGATGAATATGAAGACATCAAATATAAGCATTTCCTCGACCATAGTGTTTCTGGTATACATTACAAACAAACTAAACTAGTGACATATAAGAATATCCATAAATCAAGAGTGTATATATTCTTCTACCCTCTTCGATGTTCACCCCCTCCATTACTTCAAATTGGAACTTCACCTAGTCATCAAGAAATATATTCACTCCTCAAGCACATTGGTCCAACAAGCACAATAAGTAACAAAAAATTCCACAAAATTTTGGCATATGACATGGGTAATATGGTTTTTTGTCACTAATCATAAGCCCTTCATTTACAAATTACACCACAACCCAATTATAATCCCTTCATCTAGCTCCCATATTATCTAATTTTTACAATCATCGAACTAAAGCTTTTGCTCATATTACATCTTCTACTACTAAGAGATTCTGCTAAAGACTAATAACAGTGACCTTGGTTCTATGATTGAATATCAAAACAAGCATAAAAGATGGTGAGTTGGGTCCAATCGAATAGTGCTAAAGATCTGACGATGCACAAAGACAATAGATGTCTGGGCTAAATCCTGAGAGTACCAAAGCCCTTTCATTTCGTCAATAATATTTGTTTAGTGATATAATTTGTACCAAGCATGATCCAAATTAGAACTCAAGCTTTCTTCTTCTTCTTAAATGACAAGATAATAAACTTGATTACCTGAAGAGAGGAGGTGACGGAGCTCACTGGAGACTGACCGTCCGGCGATCGCCGTCGATTCTCTATGCAGTCGAAGACGGTGGCGAATGGGAAATTTTTGGGCGTTTGAGATCCAAAACCTTCACCAATCTCAACCCAACTCAAGTCTATTAAAGGGTTTTGAGATGGGCTTAGCGCGTTCCGGGCGCACCCGCTTCGAAATACAAGACCCCGCCCGCTCCGCTTCAAGTACGGACCGGGCTGGGAATTGGGCCATCTAAAACAATTTTAGTCTGTAGAACGCATAAATATGGACTTCTTCTTTTTCTTTCCTTTTTTTTTTGTTTAATTAACTACATGCTTCTGAGCCCATTAATCAACACCGTACAAAGCGAGGTTTTATTCCGTCACTCCTTCACAATGTTCATCTTCATCCACACGAGAAAGAGAGAGATAGCAGCGAATTAACTCAACCTCTGACAAGATTCACCGCGACTTCCGAGGAGTAAAATCAGGACCTGGCTAGGACCACATCGGAGGAGAAAAAATATCCGCGAGACGATGTTCGAATCGGTGACCATGAGAAGTATTGTGCTCTAACCAATCTAGACCAACAAATTGGACAACCGCGGGATGACTTTGTATATGTCCTCCAACCAATAAGAGTATACGAGTGTATGATCGACATTTGTCAAAATATATAACAACTTAGAATCAGCTCCCTCCTAATCAATCCGAGGAGGAGGAGCCATCTAAATATAAATATAAACATGATACTTGATGTGGAACTGTAAGTGACTCACAAAACAACTGTCAGTCTGAGAGCCTTGATCGCCTCACACAACTCGCACAATAATATACTTGTAATCATATTTGTTTGGCTGTAGGAAGTAGAATCAAACCAACCACTAATCTAATTTCTATGTCAAAGGGAAGAAAGAGAGAGAGAGAGAGTGATGTAAATGACAGTGGTTTCACATGATGTTAAAGAGTAAGTCTGCCTGCTAACTTAAGTTACGTATTGCCCCCATGACTACTGGTACTGCTTGGTTTCTTTGTTTCCATTGAGCATTCCCATCAGATTCATTCATATTTTCCCTTCTTCTTCTTCCTTATTTTCCTTTTCTTACACGCCTGTCAACATGCACATGCTAACCCCAGCTCCTAGATTAAAAATGTGACTTTTGACCTCCCACAGAGAGAGAGAGAGAGAGAGAGAGAGAGAGAGAGAGTCTGTGACCTTACTTATGTTTATAATAGCAAACGGCTCAAAAGCTACATAAATTGTATACACACGCATAAATATCTATCTAGCAATCATATGTCATAAAATAACATAAGAGAGATACAGATAAGGAATAAGGTAACAGGTAATTAAGTATCAGTAGATCATTCAAGAGACTCCTTTCTTTTCTTTTAGTTTAATTTTCTTTCTCCCACAGAGAGGTACAACAATCGAAGCTAGTAAGTAGAGGGACAGACGAAGCATTCTGTTGAGATTAAGGAGTTAGTGACTCCAGAGAGAGAGAGAGAGAGAGAGAGAGGGAGGGAGGGGGAGCAGAAGAAGATCATAAGAGTATAGTGATTGCCCAAGATGTGATGAATGTATGGACTTTACTAGTTAACCTAACAAGCAAACTACTATCAAATCACTGTCAATCACCACCGCTGCATGATGGTGCTGGGCCTGCTCAGGCTGAGGCCCAATCCTAGGCGCTGGAACCTGAATCTTCTCCGGTTCCTGTGCCCATGCAAGCACACCTCAACCTGTACCACAGTCGCCGGGCCGCACGCAGACGCGCCCAAACGAGCCTCCTCACTCTGACCGCAGAGGACCGCAGCTTCTCCATGCTGCTCTTCTTTCTGGAGAAGTGGTAGCTCCGCAAGAACAGCTGCCTCTTCTCCATGTATCCGCCGCTGGCTGCGTACCACCACTCCGGCCTCAACAACGGGGGAGGGGCTCCACTCATCATCTCTTTCTCTCTGCTACTGTGTAGAAGAAGATGGTGCCCAAGGAAAAACAAGACAGGCAAATTATTTGTTCAAGTAATTCAAAGGAACCACAGCAGCACAAGGTGGTTTTATTATATACAAGGACAGGGAAATTGAAGGAAATTAAGGAAAACGCAAATCTAGATGGAGGGAGGAGAGTTTGCAATTGAAATTGAAGTTGAAATGGAGTGTTGCTTAACTTTAGGTTTGAGTTATAAGGATATATAAATATAATTTAAGGCACGATTCTCAGAATTAAACACACACATTGAAGCAAAGCTGATTGACCAAGAATTCCCAGCTCATGCCGGCCATGAGATATATATATATATATGGAGCACAAAAAATAAGTTAAAGCCTAAAATAGATGTCACGAGATTGATAGATGTCCCTACTCGATTCAGCTCATGTGTGCGCGCCACCGACACATATTATAATAACGTCAACATTGACACGTTGGCAAAATGTTAGATTTTAAAAGTACAAATCTTTAAAATTTTTAGACTTCTTGTAATTTGTATGTGACTTAGACACATGAATCGAACTCATACTTAAGCTGCCAAAATCCATGTAGCACAATACAACTTGCCTCGGGATTCTCCTCCTTATGATTACATCCTAAATCCCAAAGGAAAGCAACACTTCTTTAATTTTATACAGGATCAATCATGTGGGTACGCCTATCACAACAATTCAATAGCCTATTCAAAAAGCTAAATGATGGGTCTGGGCATTGAATCCATGCATTGCTTCTTCCACTTCTTTGTGAAATGCATGAACCACAACTAATAGTTTCAATATGCTTAAACAACCAATTGTGTCAAAATCATTGCGTGGAGCATCAGCTTTCAAGTAAAGAGATCAGGATGAATGGAGAACACAGTTGCAAAAAGTAAAGAGATTTGATCTTTAGAGATAGCACACGGGAAAAAGACAGGCAATTGTTAACAGGCGGGTGGTGGCAGTCGACAACGGATACATGGGTACGCCAACAGAGAGTTTGTGTTTGTCAGTCTATCGACAACTGACTTAGAGCTGTCGACAGACGGTTGTAGTAGTCGACATAGATGCTCAGTCTGTCGACAGGAGATCAACCTAGAGTTTAGGTCGGTTTAGTATGTCGACTAATCTCTTGGAGTTGTCGACATCTATGGTATTGTGGACGAATCCGATTGTTTCTGAATTCGTTTCTGATCTGATTTTAGAAGTTTTGCTTTCCTTTTCTTTATGAGTTCTCTGCATATATATTGAGGGGTATTTTACTCTACTCTGTAGCCTTGAGAGAGAGGTGATTTGTATTGGAGAGTTCTAGGGTTGTTGCTTGAAAGAATTCTTCTCTATTTGGATCAGTTTTTTGATCAGTTGGCTCTTCGGATTATTTGTTTGAATAAGAGCTTCCCCGAGAACGTAGGCAAGTTACCGACCTCGTTAAATCTCGTGTTCTCTCTTTTGGTTTGTGTTTGTGTTATAATTATTTGGTGATTGACTCGGCGTTAAAGCACTGATTTAGGTGATTGACTCGGGTAGGGCCCGAGGCTTCCTCTTGAGGCTCATGTTGGGCATGTTGGCATGTCGGGTTTGTTGGTGGAATGGAGGTTGGCCGCTTGAGACGTCTCTGACGCAACAAAACACGTGTCGTGATCTAGACAATGGTCAAAAACCGACTATTACACACACAATATTTACATGTCCACTCATAGAGATTCAAACTGGTGACCACTGGGGACGAAACCCAGTGACCTCGCCAGCTGGGGACTAAAAAGAGTTTGTTTATGGTGGATTGATGGCTAAGGTTTCAAAACCACATTCTGAATTTTAAAATCAACTTATCTTTTCAAAGAAGCAATTGTTGGATATAATAGAACTATAATGCGGATTAAATTAAACCATGGATCAAAGAATCATATACATCTCAAGCAATTGAATTCATGTAAATAACCTAATACATGATACATACCTGAAGCCATTGATTAGATGAAGGTTGAAGAAGACCTTGATTCCTTTGATGAATTGAAGAAGAAGATCCTGCAAACCCTAAAGCAAATTGATCCTCTTTTCTCTTCTCCTTTTCTTTTCTCAAAACTTCTCTGTTCTTTTCTGATGGAGAGACTCACACACAAATGAGCGTACGTTTTGATTTTCTTTACAGGAGGAGAAAAGTGGGTCGCACATTTGCAATTAGACCCCTTGAAATAAAGCCTTTCCATCATGGCCCCTTTATATTTCAAGAGACTAAATAAACTATATAAATGTGACTATAATATGGGCATAATATCATATCAGTTAACTTTAATAGGAATGCAATGCAAATAACCAAGGTTATTGGTCCACCTTTAATATGAGATTAACATTCTCCCACTTGGACCATTAACCGATTAGGTTAAAACTTTAGAAAACAAATAATGAAAAGACTCATTTGAAAATCATTTTGACTCCATTGGATTCCATACTGAAAAATTGACACGTGATCACGAATTTAAAAAACAACAACTGATAAGCCCAAATAAAATACCGTAATACTGCAATTAGTTTGGACTACCAATGCGAGTCATAGCGGTTATACAACATCCACGTCATACTTCCTTCTATGCACCACAACATTGATAACCCTTACTAATTGAGTCCATAACCAAAATGACCCCTGTAATTGTCTTGTAAAGACATTTCCTGTTTAACATACATCCAAACATAATATGTGTACACATAATTGGATAACAGGAAACACAGAAACAAAAACTTTTATTTGTACAATAATGTCAATTACATAAGTACCAAAATACACATTTACAGATTGCCCAAAGACCCATTCTTACAACATGTTCCTTAATGTCTTTGGAGGCAATCCCTTTGTCATTGGATCAGCAACCATTAAAGTGGTACTTAAACTTACAATTGACACTTTTTGTTTCTCAACTCTTTCTCTAACCACCAAGTACTTAAGTTCTATGTGTCTAGAACCATTAGAGTACTTACCATTCTTAGAGAAGAATACGGCTGCTGTATTGTCACAATATATCGTCAGCGGCTTGGCAATAGAGTCAACTACACCAAGTGCTGAGATGAATTCCTTAGCCATAATGCATGATTTGTGGCCTCAAAACAGCTATGAACTCAGCCTCCATCGTGGATGAAGCAATAATGGACTGCTTCACACTCTTCCACGAGATTGCCCCACCTGCTAGTAAGAAAATAAATCCTGATGTAGACTTCCTGCTATCTGGGCAACCACCAAAATCTGAGTCTGAATAGCCGATCACCTCCAACTGATCTGATCTCCTGTATGTGAGCATATAGTCCTTTGTCCCTTGAAGATACCGCATAACCTTCTTAACCAACTTCCAGTGCTCCATTCCTGGATTGCTCTGGTATCTTCCCAACATCCCAAAAGCAAAGCTGATATCTGGCCTGGTACAAGTGCTTGCATACATCAAACTCCCAACAGCTGATGCATACGGAACTTTCTGCATTTGACCCTTTTCTAAGTCATTTCTGGGACACTGGCTACTACTTAATCTGTCACCCTTTTGAATGGGTGCAGGACTGACTGAACACATTTCCATATGAAATCTTTTCAAGACTCGGTTGATATAACCTTTCTGAGACAATCCTAGCAATCCTTGAGATCTATCCCTGAAGATCTCTATGCCAATAACATAATTTTGCCTCACCCATATCAACCATCTGAAAATTCTTGGTAAGATAGCTTTTAGTTCATACAGCAAACCAAGATCACTACTGGCTAACAAGATGTCATCTACATACAGAACCAGAAAAATAAACTTGCTCCCACTGATCTTTAGATATATACACTGATCAACAGTGTTTTCTGTAAATCCAAAAGAGGTAATGGTATCGTTAAACTTTATATACCATTGCCTGGAAGCTTGTTTAAGTCCATATATAGATTTCTTTAATTTGCAAGCCAAGTGTTCTTATTCTTTAATTGCGAACCCTTCAGGTTGCTCCATGTAGATATCCTCATCCAAATTTCCATTTAGAAAAGCAGTTTTCACATCCATTTGATGTAACTCCAAATCATAATGAGCTACAAGTGCCATAATGATTCTAAGAGAATCCTTCTTTGATACTGGAGAGAAGGTCTCTGTATAGTCAATGCCTTCTTTCTGAGTGAAACCTTTGGCCACAAGTCTAGCCTTATATCGTTCGACATTGCCTTTAGAGTCGCGCTTGGTCTTAAAGACCCATTTACACCCGACTTTCTTACTGTTATAAGGCAATTCAACGAGATCCCAGACTTGATTTTGATCCATAGATTTTAACTCATCTTTCATAGCATCAACCCATTTACTAGAATCATTGCATTCTATGGCTTGTGAAAATGAAACTGGATCTTTATTTATCCCAATATCATAGTCAGATTCCTGTAGATATACCACATAATCATCTGAAATGGCAGATCTTCTTTCCTTTGAGATCTTCTCAAAGCTGCCGGTTGTGGTGGTTCTACAATATTTTCAATGGGAATATCTTCATGAAGTGGTGAACCAACATTAACTTGTTGTTCTGGAATCTCAACTTGATGATCAAGCTGAGGGACAACAATCTCTCTTGAAGGAAAGTGTATTGGGATATTTACCCTTACCACTTCAAGATCTACCTTTCTTGGTTCAGCACTCCCACTAATTTCACCATTTTCCAGGAATCTGGCATTACCAGTTTCAACTATTCTTGTACTATGGTTAGGACAATAAAATTTGTATCCCTTAGACTTATCTGGATAACTAATGAAATAACCAGATATTGTTTTTAAGTCTAATTTCTTTTCTTGTGGATTATAAATTCTAGCCTCTGCTGGACAACCCCAAACATGTAAGTGTCTTAAACTGGGTTTCCTACCAGTCCACAACTCGAAAGGAGTTGTTGGGACAGCCTTACTAGGAACCCTGTTCAAGATATACATAGCAGTCTTTAAGGCTTCATTCCACAATGAATTGGGTACATTTGAGAAGCTCATCATGCTCCTAACCATATCCATAAGGGTTCGGTTCCGCCTTTCAGCAACACCGTTCTGCTGAGGCGTACCTGCATTGTGTATTGAGCACAAATGCCATGCTTTTCTAGAAATTTGGCAAATGGACCAGGATGTTGTCCTGACTCATCATATCTACCATAAAATTCACCACCTCTATCTGACCTTATGATTTTAACCTTTCTATCTAATTGTCTCTCGACTTCTGTAATGAACACCTCAAGGATGTCAACAGCCTGAGACTTTTCATTTATTAGATAAACATAACCATAACGTGACAGATCATCTATAAGGTAATGAAATATCTCTCTCCAGTAAAACATGGAATGGAGAGTGGTCCGCAAATATCTGTATAAATTATTTCCAGGAGTTCTTTACTTCTTGTGGCACCTTTCTTAGTGTGTTTGGTTTGCTTTCCTTTTATGCAATCCACACACACATCAAAATCAGTGAAGTCTAGGTTATCCAAAATCCCAGTCTTCACTAATCTTATAATTCTATCCCTGGAGATATGCCCAGTCGTCTATGCCACAAGATTGAGGATTTTTCATTTATTAAGCCACGTTTTATACCAACATTCGAATGCAGAGATAATAAAGATCGTGCAAACTCATCATTCAATGAAATTTTATATAAACCATCACATAAAATTCCATGTCCAACCAGAATTGAATTATACATTAAAGAGAGTTTTCCACAACTAAACAAAACAGAATATCCAAAAACATCTAATTTGGATAATGACATTAAGTTTCTTGAAATCGAAGGTACATAAAAAGTATCCTCAAGATCCATCTGATGACCCGTCTCCAAGAGTAGTCGATAAACACCAACATATTCGACCTCCACTTTGAGACGGTTCCCCATAAAGACGAATCTCTCACTTTCCTTCGGTTTTCGGGTTGTAAGGAATCCCTGCATTGAATTAGTTATGTGAGTTGTGGCTCCAGAGTCAATCCACCAAGTATTAGAAGGAACTTCAGCAAGATTTGATTCAAAACATACAAAGAAAGATTTATACCTTTCTTTTCGAACCAAGCTTTCCTCTTGTTGCAGTCCTTCTTCACATGTCCTTTTCTGCCACAGAAGTAGCATTTGACAGTGAAAGCTTTTCTATGACCTTGGCTACTTTCCCATGGTCATTTCCTTTCTTTGATGGAAATCTCTTACCTCTTCCATATTTACTTTTCTTATGGATACCTCCTGAAGTTACTGCCAACACTGAGTGCTGTCCTTCTTGCCTCAGTCTCACTTCCTCTTGAACACACATACCAGTTAGTTCATTCAAGTTCCACTTATCCTTATGAGTGTTATAGTGGATCTTGAATGCCCCAAACTGAGGAGGAAGTGAGTTGAGGATGAACTGTACCAAGAAGGACTCATCAACTTTCATTCCCAGTGATCCTAGCTTAGCAGCCTTATCAGTCATATTTAAAATGTGTTGCTGAACTCCTCTATTACCATCATATTTCATGGTGGTAAGTTCAGCCATTAGGGTGCCAGCTAATGACTTATCTGCAGACTTAAATCGGTCTTTAACCGCACTTAATAGTTCAGATGCATTAGTTGTAGGAGGGAGTGAAGTCTTGATGTTATTAGCTATGGTCATCTTTATGAACATAAGACTGAGCCTATTAGACCTTTCCCAAGCTTTGGCATGACTGACCTGTTCTGCTGTACTCTCAGCAGTTACTTCATCAGGTTTATCAACTGTTAGAGCCATGTCTAGGTCCAAAACACCCAGTGTAAACTGTACATGTTCAAACCACTCTGAAAAGTTGGTACCATCCAAGGCCGGAATGCTGGTGGCATGAGTGTGAAGGGAAGTAGGGACGTTCACTGAAACATAATAGGACATTGCTCACATTAGGCCACTAATCAATACAAGTTTTAAATTTAATTAAGATGAACTATTGATATCACTTTGATTTCTCCTTTGGGCGAAACCTAAGCATATCTAGTGTTCACTCTTTAGGTGAGACTCTTTTATCACCTATGTAGGTCTAATATAATTTATGCTACTTAGACAGTAAGTCATGTTACCTTTGGGTATTCACTTCTACACCACTAAGTTGCATAAATTACACTACCCTACCCGGTTCACAATTATTTGAAAGAGACTTTCCTTTGGGCCAGTCCCAATCTCCTAACTAGAACCGCCATCGAGAATATTATTGTCTTTAATGTCACTTACATGACAAGTCTTTTATGTAGTTGTATATTCATAAGATTTACTAACCTAGGTCACTTTGGCAACTACTAAATCAATAAGCCTTATGAATACAAAACTAACCAATAATATTCTCTAATCCTTTTATTGAGTAAAGCCATAATATCTCAATACATTACTTGACCAAGCATCAATCAATACTAACACAATAACTTAAATGTGTAATGTACATTATGATTGATTATTCACAACATTAGTCGACTACAAGAAAAGATTAGTCGACTTGGGTCAAGTCAAGTCGACTACACATTTGGTCTAGTCGACTAGGGCAAAAGAAATTAGTCGACTATACCCATATTATAAGTCGACTATATATTTTATTAGTCGACTACACAATTTTATTAGTCGACTCCTGTGGGAAGACAAACTTTCGGTTGAAAATTAGTCGACTTGACAAAATGGTTAGTCGACTATACACTTTACTAGTCGACTAGTCAAAAGTTATAAGTCGACTCCTGAATCCAACAGAAAGTTCTCAATTCTCGGGTCACCGAATTAGTCGACTTGAAAATATGATTAGTCGACTATACCTTAATTAGTCGACTAGTCATAAATTCAACTAAAAATCAAGTCGACTCCTGCAGCAAACAGCGACTTGCAAACTTTCTGGAAAGGAGATTAGTCGACTAGACATTGGGATTAGTCGACTAATAGTCGATGAAGCAGTTATATAATTGCAGTTCCTGCTTAGTCGATTTTAATCCCTAATTATCAAAAATTAGGGTTTTAATTCCTTGATTTTGATCCCAATTTAATTGCATAATTAGAGGAATATGAACATGATATTAGGGCTATTAAATCCTCTACAAATTCTACAATTAAAAGATCAAAAATTCAATTTTTATGAATTGTTAATCAAAACCCTAACTTTTCATAATTCCTAAATCCAAGATGTATTGATTCTTTAATCATGGCTCTGATACCAAATGTTGGATATAATAGAACTATAATGCGGATTAAATTAACCATGGATCAAAGAATCATATACATCTTAAGCAATTGAATTCATGTAAATAACCTAATACATGATACATACCTGAAGCCATTGATTAGATGAAGGTTGAAGAAGACCTTGATTCCTTTGATGAATTGAAGAAGAAGATCCTGCAAACCCTAAAGCAAATTGATCCTCTTTTCTCTTCTCCTTTTCTTTTCTCAAAACTTCTCTGTTCTTTTCTGATGGAGAGACTCACACACAAAATGAGCGTACGTTTTGATTTTCTTTACAGGAGGAGAAAACTGGGTCGCACATTTACAATTAGACCCCTTGAAATAAAGCCTTTCCATCATGGCCCCTTTATATTTCAAGAGACTAAATAAACTATATAAATGTGACTATAATATGGGCATAATACCATATCAGTTAACTTTAATAAGAATCCAATGCAAATAACCAAGGTTATTGGTCCACCTTTAATATGAGATTAACAACAATTATAGTAACTGAAGCATTTCTAGTGCAGGAGATCTTTTACGAATGCCATCTCTTTCCTCTCTTTTTGAAATCAAGTTGCAGAGACTGAACACTTGTGAAGCCAACCAAAGCCCTCAAATTTGTACTTTAACTGGTATACATAAATGATTCTCACTGGTGATTTGATTAAACATAGTAGAACAAGGGTGGAGATCAATAATACCATTAGTTAAAGTCATGATGTTGCCACTTAGTTTTCATATATACCAATTGGCTAGCTAGCAAGTAGTTAAATTAATTAGTTTGTGACTGAAGCAAGTACGCACAAGTTTGTAACAAATGGTTGGTTAACCTAATGAATTTCATAATAATAATTATAATTAAGATGGAGAGTTGGACAAGAGTGCTTGACTTTGGATCAACCTCGTCACCTGAGGACTTTGGATCCATATATCAATCACTGTCTCTGGCCTCTGACATTGACGCTAGGTGAACCGTACGCCCCATTGTTGTAATGAACAAAATGCAACTGGTGTCCATTGAACATAATATTATTGCTTAACAAAATTAAAAAACTATGCAAATACTCAACACAATATATGATAATAATAATATAACTAGCAATAATTGTGAAGGTCAAATGCTAACAGAAAACAGTAAATATGTTTATGCATGTCATTGCCACCAAATAGAAGTGATGACAAAGGCATCCATAGAATTGATTAAGGAAAAAAATAATGTTCATTTATTATTTAGTTGGACATATTTATTTTCGTGAAAAAGTCCAAAACGTCCATCCTTGATCCTTCTCTGTCGTCTTCCGCGGCCAAGTTAGACGTCCGCGTCCCCGCCCGACTTCCCATCCCTCCTCGCTAGCCTCCTCGCCGACCCCTCCCTGGGAGTCCTAGCCCTCGTCCCCGCCCCCTCCACCTCCCCTTCCCCACTCCCTATTCTCCCCGCCTGCCTCCCCTTCCCTGCCTGCCTCGTCCCCCTCCTCGCCTGCCCCCCCCCCCCCCCCCCAAAACCCCACCCCACCCCCGATCTATTGTTGGAGTAGGGAGGGGGGGGGGTGGGGGGTTGGCGGGATGGGAGGTCGGGGGCGGCAGAGGGGAATTAGGGCGAGGAGGTGGGCGGGGAGGGAGGTCGAGGGGTCAACAGGGAGGGGAGGCCGGGGGCGACTGAGGGAGACACGAGCGAGGAGGCGTGGGATGGGCGATAGACGATGGGCGACGGTAGTGATGGGGAGACTGAAAGGAGGAAGGGGGGTACTTTGGATATTTTTGAAATATTGGGGGTGCCTTTAACAAATTGAGTGGGTGCCTTGATCGTTGGGCGCCTTCATCAAAAGCTTGGTGCTTTTATCCGCACTCCACTAGATAGCGACATATGTAATTATGATTATTATGTAAAAATCAAATAACAATTTTTTTTTGGTCAGAAAAATTGATTGAGGCGTGTAAAAAAGTTCTTTAATATAAAAAGAAAGTTGCAACAGATCAATTTTTGATTACAAAAAAGAGGAGAATAACTAAATCTCCCCTTTGTATAATACTGGGTTTTTGATGTGGCGATGGAGAGTGATTCTTATTCTCCGTTGACCGGCTGAACAACAAGCTTCTCTTCGAGATCTGCCTCTCTCGAAAAAGCAATCAGAAAAGAACTCTATTTTAATACAATAATGTTTAGAATTCTCTGATTTCTCTCTCTCTCTCTCTCTCTGAACCTTTGAGGTTGAAAGAAAAAACCTTTAGTTTCAAAATTATCAGCACGGTGTCCAGGAAAAGATCCTCTTCCTCTTTCATAGCTCCCGAGGCTATTTATAGGGAGTCTTAGGGTATAATTGTCCCCTAGAATTCCTCCATAATAGGAATAACTCCCACATTACATAGGGAGTTAATTGACCCAGTAATGGAGATCAGTTACAACAGAAGCGGGTCTCGCGTTGTATGTGGACCTCACTCTGTTGTATAAACGTGACGTTCACAGGCTTCTCATGGCCATGTTAAAGTTGAAACGCGAAGCTCACAGGCACGCGTTAAAATTGAGATGCGGAGTTGCTCAGCCCCGCGTTTGAAGAGAAACACAGAGTTGCTTAGACTCACGTTTGAAGTGAAATGCGAAGTTGCTCAGACCTGCCTTTGAAGTCCGCAATTACCCTTGGACGCGAGGTTCGCATTTTAATTGAAATGCGACCTTCGCATTGAAGTGATGTCCATGTCTGAGGACTTGTCTTTATGACTTTCAGACAGCCTACAGAACCCCCTCCAAAGTTTTCAAAACTCTGCGGTTGACTGGGACAAATTTCAGAATACTTTAGAGTTCGTGTTGATTTTGGGCTCCCCAAATTAGACTGGCAATCTTTTGAAATGCTCCGAGCTTGATCTTGTCTGAATTCCGGTCTTCGTGAGTGTACTATTGAATTGCTTGAACCCTTTAGGGAAGATCGTCACGAGTGTCTTAGAAACTCAGTCTAGCACTTGTATAAGCTCCTGTTTGATTGTCGGTGTACTGTTGAACCAGTAGAGTTGTCGATTGCTTTTACCGATGTACTGTTGAACTGATTGCAGAAGCGGGGACATACTCTAGTGTTGGCAAGAAAAGATGCGGCCTATGTTGATGAAGACGCGGGTCTCATCTCTTGAAGACGCGACTCCTGTTTGGTCTTAAAAATGCGGGGATCGCGTGTTGGGTCCTTCTGAACGCGAATCTCGCGTTGAGCTTGTTTGAAACGCGACTCTCATGAAACACGAGGGTCATGTTGGAAGCTTCTAAATGCGAGCCTCGTTTACTTGAAATGCGAAAGTCGCGTTGGATCATTCTGGACGCGAATGTCGTCCAAAATGCGGGTCTCCTCAGTGTCACATGTCAGCTTGATTTGAGCTCGAGATATGCGCCAAGAGTCAGGTATAATAGGAGCTCAATGTCTGCACCTTGAAGTTGAAAGCTCTTCCAGCACAACTTGCCACTAAAAGCTTTTATCAGATAAGGAGTTGAAGGTTCAAGCCCTAACTAAGGTTGAGAAGGCACGTCAAAGGGATATTCAGCATCTCAAGGACCAAATAAAATCTATAGCTGAGCGAGATTAACTTTTTGTCATTTTCCTCTTTTATAACACTCAATCTTAATGAATAAGAGAATGTTTATATCACTTTTATAATTTTGATATAAATAATAAAAGATAATTTTACTTTCATCTTGTCTTTATTTTTTTATTGTGTTTGAAAATCAGACAAACGAAAGCGATTGAATTTGATTGCTAGAGGTGACGATTAACATAGCAACTCAAATTCGATAATTCTGCTAGGAAATTTGAGAGGTTACTGTCAGAGGTGTGATGTTAACTTAACAGGGGTTAAATTCGTGATCTGAACGAATTTTTTGGACTTGCTATCATATTGATAAGAATAATAAGTGGAGTTTGATCCACTTGTTATTCTTAGAGATTTTTACCGTCAGTAGTATAATGTTAACGTGACGGGTTTGCATTTGCATTTTGAGCAAATTGAATTGTCAGGGATGTGATATTAACTTGACAACAATGTATGCTAGAGGTATGATATTAACTTAGCATCAAGAAGGTCATGTTTTCATTGAGAAAACTGAGAAAATTACTGTCATAAGTTTAGTGTTAACTTAACAGTGGGATGAATGCTAGAGGTGTGATATTAACTTAGTATTGGAAGTATCGGTTTCGATGAGAAAGTTCGAGGGAAGATCATTGTCATAGGATCTGCATTAAGTCCACTCTTATTTATCATAGTGAAGGATGAGCTTACTAAAGTTATTCAGTATGAGATACTGTGATGTATGCTATTTGCTGATGATATGTCCTAGTCGATGAGACGAGAGCTAGGTAAATGCCAAATTGCAGCTATAGAGGCAAACTGCAGAATCTTGAGGTTTTAAATTAAGTAGGGCCAAAACAGAGTATATGAAGTGCAAATTCAGTAAACAGGAAATCCGAGATTATATTATTGTAACACTAGATAGACAAAGAATACCGATGAGTAGTCATTTTATGTACTTGGGTTCTATCCAAAAGGATGAAAAGATCAATAGTGATGTCAACCATAGAATCTAAGCCGGCTGGTTGAAATGGAGGAGTGAAATAAGAGTTTTATGCGACTGTAACTGTAACGCCCCGATCCCGCAGGTACGGGGACGTTATGGCGACGTACATACGCGAGGTGGAAAACCCCACGTACGTACGCTAAGCCTCAGTACAGTACATTACCTCCATATAGTCATGAGTTCCAGCATGAAATAAGTATAAGAATACCTGCAGAAAGAGGTCAGTGATCATAACAGAAATGAATAATAGGGACAAATAAGATATGAAATAATTCACTAAGATACCTATGAAGAGTCCTGGTGAGGAATCTCCTATATGACTCCAAGGTACTATCTGATAATACGATAACTCCTATCTCCAACCTGGGCACGCAAACTCAGGGTCGTCAGAAAGCGACCTAGTGAGTGGTAAAATGAAGGAGGCAGTAATATATACTACTATAGTATTACAAGCACGATACTAATATATAATGATGTGGTAATAGTGATACCATATAATAATCAGTAGAAATATACAAACATGAAAGCAGTGAAAATACATAAACATGTTATCTTTTAATACCATCACTACCTAACCGGTTATCATTGGGTCATGTCCATAGTCGTGTCTAGTTTATCGAATACATGGTGACGTGATAGAAATGAACATGCGAGTGGTGACGTGCTAGACGTGTACAGGCAGATGGGCCTATGCAGTGTAATCACTATACAGTGTGGTGTATATACAGTAGTGATGTCTGCTATACAGAAAGCATAATATATGCAATGCAGAACATGCTTCGTATGCCATGCAACATAGAACATGCGTCATATGCCATCACAGACAATATAACATATGCCAGGTAAAGTAACAAGTATACAGGTAACATGATATCGGATAAAGTAGCATGAATAATAATAAGATAGCATACAGGTACCAAGCATGTTATGTGATTTATACAATAGTAGAAATCAGTACCACCTGATATTACAATCACTCTCTTCTAGTGTCCCATACCACTGGCAGTTCATACTGGAGCCCGCACTCCAGTCGAACCCATCCGACATGGCCTACGGGTACCATTATCCAAACGAGAGAGTAACCAAATAACAAGTGTTCCCGACGTCAGTATTGTGTATACTGTTTTATTATGTTAATTGAAAACCCATGGTCGAGGAGTTCTTATCGGGTAGGTGTATCCCGTGCATACCGGGGATCACGGCCTTAAACGGACCCCTGGCTGCTGAGACCAGGGCCCTCCGCTAAGAGGGAGCACGAATCAAGTAACGGGAGCTCATGGAGCTAGTGGTAGGTAGCACTATCGTCCCCTACAGTGGGACTAACAATATGGATCCAGTACATCACCCGATAAGATCTAATCAACCGTCAAGTCTCCCCCATACCCAAGTTATCATTATTATCTGATATGTCCAGTCTACAATGTGACAAGAACAACTACTGTACATGATACGAGTAACATGATAACTGGACCAGAGCTCTGTTGATAGCGTAGAACAATATAACGGGAAACGGGACCAATATAACAGGAACATATAACGGGAAACGGGAACAATAGATGTGGGATTCACATGTCGCATATCAACAGCTCTCCTGTCCAGTAACGGGAAATCCATATCAGTAACATGAAACAATAATACATGTAACAGAAACAGTATTCCATATAACGGGAATCCAGGCATAGCCATGAAGTACTAATATAAATCATGATCAATACAAACAGGAATACATAGACATGCAATGCATGTAGGCCGCTGGGTCCAGTTGTATAAGAACATGAAGTAACTGTGTATAGCCTAGCCATGTAGCGGTGTAATAGCATATCCGCGTAGCTGTGGTTCACGAATATGCAGTAATAATGTAATGATGCACAGTATCAATGTATGAGTGAAGCATGCATAAGGGACCTCATGACATAACAGTATCTGTGCATTAGCATGTCTGTGGGACGGTGATACTAGTACATGACACAACAGTGTCACGTATCCATGGAACAGTGGTCATGAACATGAAATGATAGTGTCCTGTCTCGTATATCAGAGGTTGACATGCAATCACTGGTCGAGTGTAGTGGTGGGTCTGTAACGGTGACTATATCATAGTGACAGTATACATGTAGCAGTAACGAAGTGGCAATGACAAGTGATGTGAGGAATGTACCTAAACCACGTGAAATAAATGTATATGTTATAGACGTCTCTATCATGAAGTATCGCTTAACTACCATATATCGTGATTTATCCACATTTACTATTTATGAACTAAAGTAGTCACTCAATCTAACATGAATAAATATAATTTATAAAATGAAAACACTCACAAACTAGCCACGGAAAGGTAGCTCTCTTCCCACGATCGCAACGGATCCAGAATCGTCCAATCGGAGTCGGATGCTCCCGATATCGCCCGCATATGAAAAGAATAAAATGAGGTTAAATATGTAATAAATTATTGAAATGCAATTAAGAAAGAATAACAGGGGTTTTTCTGAAAATGTACCTTTATTGGGCCGGTTGAAGTGCAAACGGGTCGGGTTTAGATCCAAACTCAAACCCAATTAACTTAAGTTAAATGGGTATTGGGTTTCAAAGGTTAACGGGTCGGGTTTAACGGGTTTAACGGGTTGTAACCCAATAGGAGTAATGGGTTCGGGTTAGACCAAACCCACACCCATCAACAGGCAGCGGCAGCAGCAGCCTGCTGCTGCCGTGCCCCAATCGGGCCGCCGGCCAGCTCCGCTGGCCGGCGGCGCAGGAGATCTGCCGGCGGCGGCCCCGACCGCCGGCAGCGGTGACGGCGGCGGTGGTGCGGCCGCCGAGAGAGAGAAGAGGGGGAAATTGACTGAAAAGAAGAAGAAGAAGAAAGAGGAAAAAGAGGAGGAAGGGGTGCGGTGGTGCCGGCCAGGGATGCGGCCGCGGCGGCGGTGGCGCCGGCCGGGGAAGGCGCCGGCCGGGGGAGGCGCGCCGGCCGAGAGGGGGTGCCGGCCGGGTTGTTTACAGGTGCCCCCTATTTTGGGTCACACAGAGAGAGAGAGAGAGAAAGAGAGAGAGAGAGAGAGAGGTTAGGGAGAGAGAGAGAAGAGAGAGAGAGAGAGAGAGGAGAGAGAGAGTGTGTGTGATTATGTGAGAGAGAGAGAAAGAGAGAGAGAGATTATAGGGGAGAGAGAGAGAGGCGGTGGAAGATGGGAAGTCGGTGGGGGAGAACTCGCTGGAAAGATGGAGAAGGGAAAGAAGAAGAAAAAGAAAGAGAAAAGAAAATGTTTAAAAAAATATTATTTAATAGGTCAAAAATTGACTAGCTCCGAACGGTGCCCAAAAATTACAAAAAATAGAGAATTATCCTGAGACGTAATATGAAAACGGTTTGCAGAAATTCTATCCGATTTGCCAATTAAAAATCCCGGAGTGTCTCGCCCATACGGGCGACACCGGTTTGGCCGGATTTTCGATAAATTCAGAAAATCCCCAAAAATACCCGAACGTAGATAACACGATTTTAAGATTTATGGTGAAAGCGGACTCTCAAAATTCTACCCCATTTGTGAAATAAAAATCATAAAGCCTATTTTCGGTATCGGTCGACACTGACTACGGAGATTTTTCAAAATAATTCAGGAAAATTTTAGAAAAATCTTGAAAAATCTCAAATATTAGAAAATAATTTTTGAAATTGAAATCAGCTCAATCGGACTACCACGGAGGTCAAATCAATTTTGTACGTCGTATCGCATACGGACACTGTGATACGTACATCAAGGATCAGGGGGTTACATTTCTCCCCACCTTACAAAAAATTGCGTCCTCGCAATTTCCATTCAGGTGTGAGAACAATATTTTCAACCCAAAGCCGACATGTTCCAGGTCCACGACACTTCCGCTGCGCACTCTGATATCTCTAAGGAACTCGGGATGGAGGAGTATGGTAGTGAACGAATTCTAACGGATGGGCAGCAAGACGATGCAAGAAAACGAGAAGGAAATCGGATGTTCTGGTTGACAACTGGAAGGAGGGAAGGAATACAAACGAGTCAAGGAATGAATTGTTAAGGTCATGGTATTCTTGTATTCGTTGCTGGAATCCCCAAATTCAGATACAGATCAATTAATATGAACCTGATTGTACTGTTGGTAAGAGCTCAAGGATTGACCCAGGTGGTTACCCACACTAGGTGTGAACCTAAGCTCTGATACCACTATGTAACGCCCCGATCCCGCAGGTACGGAGACGTTATGGCGACGTACATACGCGAGGTGGAAAACCCACGTACGTACGCTAAGCCTCAGTACAGTACATTACCTCCATATAGTCATGAGTTCAGCATGAAATAAGTATAAGAATACCTGCAGAAAAAGGTCAGTGATCATAACAGAAATGAATAATAGGGACAAATAAGATAATAGAATAATTCACCAGATACCTATGAAGAGTCCTGATGAGGAATCTCCTATGTGACTCCAAGGTACTATCTGATAATACGATAACTCCCATCTCCAACCTGGACACGCAAACCTAGGGTCGTCAGAAAGCGACCTAGTGAGTGGTAAAATGAAGGAGGCAGTAATATATACTACTATAGTATTACAAGCACGATACTAATATATAATGATGTGGTAATAGTGATACCATATAATAATCAGTAAAAATATACAAACATGAAAGCAGTGAAAATACATAAACATGTTATCTTTTAATACCATCACTACCTAGCCGGTTATCATTGGGTCATGTTCATAGTCGTGTCCAGTTTATCGAATACATGGTGACGTGATAGAAATGAACATGCGAGTGGTGACGTGCTAGACGTGTACAGGCAGATGGGCCTATGCAGTGTAATCACTATACAGTGTGGTGTATATACAGTAGTGATGTCTGCTATACAGAAAGCATAATATATGCAATGCAGAACATGCGTCGTATGCCATGCAATGTAGAACATGCGTCATATGCCATCACAGACAATATAACATATGCTAGGTAAAGTAACAAGTATACAGGTAACATGATATCGGATAAAGTAGCATGAACAATAACAAGATAGCATACAGGTACCAAGCATGTTATGTGATTTATACAATAGTAGAAATCAGTACCACATGATATTACAATCACTCTCTTCCAGTGTCCCATACCACTGGCAGTTCATACTGGAGCCCGCACTCCTGTCGAACCCATCCGGACATGGCCTACGGGTACCATTATCCAAATGAGAGAGTAACCAAATAACAAGTGTTCCCGACGTCACTATTGTGTATACTGTTTTATTATGTTATTGGAAACCCATGGTCGAGGAGTTCTTATCGGGTAGGTGTATCCGTGCATACCCGGGATCACGGCCTTAAACGGACCCCTGGCTGCTGAGACCAGGGCCCTCCGCTAAGAGGGGAGCACGAATCAAGTAACAGGAGCTCATGGAGCTAGTGGTAGGTAGCACTACCGTCCCCTGCAGTGGGACTAACAATATGGATCCAGTACATCACCCGATAAGTTCTAATCACCGTCAAGTCTCCCCCATACCCAAGTTATCATTATTATCTGATATGTCCAGTCTACAATGTGACAAGAACAACTACTGTACATGATACGGGTAACATGATAACTGGACCAGAGCTCTGTTGATAGCGTAGAACAATATAACGGGAAACGGACCAATATAACGGGAACAATATAACGGGAAACGGGAACAATAGATGTGGGATTCCACATGTCGCATATCAACAGCTCTCCTGTCCAGTAACGGGAAATCCATATCAGTAACATGAAACAATAATACATGTAACAGAAACAGTATTCCATATAACGGGAATCCAGGCATAGCCATGAAGTACTAATATAAATCATGATCAATACAAACAGGAATACATAGACATGCAATGCATGTAGGCCGCTGGGTCTAGTTGTATAAGAACATGAAGTAACTGTGTATAGCCTAGCCATGTAGCGGTAATAGCATATCCGCGTAGCTGTGTTCACGAATATGCAGTAATAATGTAATGATGCACAGTATCAATGTATGAGTGAAGCATGCATAAGGACCTCATGACATAACAGTGTCTGTGCATTAGCATGTCTGTGGACGGTGATACTAGTACATGACACAACAGTGTCACGTATCCATGGAACAGTGGTCATGAACATGAAATGATAGTGTCCTGTCTCGTGTATCAGAGGTTGACATGCAATCACTGGTCGTGTAGTGGTGGGTCTGTAACGGTGACTATATCATATTGACAGTATACATATAGCAGTAACGAAGTGGCAATGACAAGTGATGTGAGGAATGTACCTAAATCACGTGAAATAATGTATATGTTAGACGTCTCTATCATGAAGTATCGCTTAACTACCATATATCGTGATTTATCCACATTTACGATTTATGATGACTAAAGTAGTCACTCAATCTAACATGAATAAATATAATTTATAAAATGAAAACACTCACAAACTAGCCACGGGAAGGTAGCTCTCTTCCCACGATCGCAACGGATCCAGAATCGTCCAAATCGGAGTCCTGATGCTCCCGATATCGCCCGCATATGAAAAGGAATAAAATGGGGTTAAATATGTAATAAAATTATTGAAATGCAATTAAGAAAGAATAACAGGGTTTTTCTGAAAATGTACCTTATTGGGCTGGGTTGAAGTGCAAACGGGTCGGGTTTAGATCCAAACCCAAACCCAATTAACTTAAGTTAAATGGGTATTGGGTTTCAAAGGTTAACGGGTCGGGTTTAACGGGTTTTAACGGGTTGTAACCCAATAGGAGTAATGGGTTCGAGTTAGACCCGAACCCACACCCATCAACAGGCAGCGGCAGCAGCAGCCTGCTGCTGCCGTGCCCCAATCGGGCCGGCCGGCCAGCTCCGCTGGCCGGCGGCGCAGGAGATCTGCCGGCGGCGGCCCCGGCCGCCGGCAGCGGACGGCGGCAGCGGTGCGGCCAGCCGAGAGAGAGAAGAGGGGGAAATTGACTGAAAAGAAGAAGAAGAAGAAAGAGGAAAAAGAGGAGGAAGGGGGTGCGGTGGTGCCGGCCAGGGATGCGGCCGCGGCGGCGGTGGCGCCGGCCGGGGAAGGCGCCGGCCGGGGGGCGCGCCGGCCGCGTGCCCCCTGTTTTGGGTCGCACAGAGAGAGAGAGAGAAAGAGAGAGAGAAGAGAGGTTAGGGAGAGAGAGAGAGAGAGAGAGAGAGAGAGAGAGATGTGTGTGATTATGTGAGAGAGAGAGAGAGAAAGAGAGAGATTTATAGGGGGAGAGAGAGAGGTGTGGAAGATGGGAAGTCGGTGGGGGAGAACTCGCTGGAAAGATGGAGAAGGGACGAAGAAGAAAGAAAGAGAAAAGAAAATGTTTAAAAAAAATATTATTTTAATAGGTCAAAAATTGACTAGCTCCGAACGGTGCCCAAAAATTACAAAAAATAGAGAATATTATCCTGAGATGTAATATGAAAACAGTTTATAGAAATTCTATCCGGTTTGCCAATTAAAAATCCCGAGTGTCTCGCCGATACGGGCGACACCGGTTTGGCCGGATTTTCGATAAATTCAGAAAAATCCCCAAATATCTGAACGTAGATAACACGATTCTAAGATACATGATGAAAGCGGACTCTCAAAATTCTACCCCGTTGTGAAATAAAAATCATAAAACCTATTATCGGTATCGGTCGACATCGACTACGGAGATTTTTAAAAATAATTCAGGAAAATTTCAGAAAAATCTTGAAAAATCTCAAATATTAGAAATAATTTTTAAAATTAAAATCAGCTCAATCGGACTACCACGGAGGTCAAATCAATTTTGTACGTTGTATCGCATACGGATACTGTGATACGTACATCAGGGATCAGGGGTTACAGTAACATTCTGTTATAGCTGAAAGAAAAGTTATATCGGACTACTATTAGACCAACTTTGTTATATGGTACAGAATGTTGGGCTATAAAGAGATATCATGCCCTGAAGATGAGTGTGACGGAGATGCGCATGCTTCGTTGGATGTGTGATAACACAAGAGAGATAAGATGAGAATGAGGATATTCGTACTAAGATAGACGTAACCCTTATAGAAGAGAAGATGAAAGAAAACTGTCTATAATGATTTGGTTATGTGCGATGTAGACCTACCGATGCACCAGTCCGGTGAGTAGCGCGTATCCAATTAGGGCAAGTTAAAAGAGCGCAGGTAAGACCGAAAAAAACATGGATGGAGGTGATACGATAAGATGTAAAGGCTAAAGGTCTTAATGAAGGCATATTGCTAGATAGAAATGAGTGGAGAAAGTTGATCCATGTGCCCGATCCGGCATAATCCTCTTTTGGTTCATGTAGCCTACCCCAAATACTTGGGACAAATGGTTTTTGTTATTGTTGTTGTATTTAACTTAACAATTAAATGGATGCTAGACGTGTGATATTTTAACTTAGCATCGAAGGTCTCGAAAGACGAGAGAATAATTGTCATAGGTATAATATTAACTTAACAGGGATTTGCATTGCGATATGAGCAATTTTGGTCAATTTTCTTATAACAAACCCTACGTAAGTACCTCACTCTTTAGCCTCCGGGCTTTTCTCTAGCCTTCGGGCTTAGCCTCCGGACTTTACTAGCTCCACCGGGTAGGTGAGCTTATCTCTCAACATTTTACCGCTAACTCTGCTTCGAGCGTAGCTTCTCCTCGTGCGTTAGCAAAGCACTCATAGGCTTGCTTTGTCGCGTATGTCTAGCTTCGCCACGAGCGTCGCTTCACAGCGTGTGTTAGCAAAGCGTTCAATGCTTGTTTCACCGCTGTGGCTAGCATCGCAGTAAGAGTGGCTTTGTCGTGTGTGTTAGTAAATGTTTATACGCTAACTTCGCCGTGAATATTAGCCACTCCAAGCACGTTAGCATCTAGTGCTGCATACTAGCTTCGTCAGGACCGCCTTGTGCCTAGCATTATGCTGACACGGTCTATCTTCGCTCCAGCTTCACTAGCCCTACCTGGATATTTAATAGTTTAATTAATTACTATTGTTATTATGGTTGTGAAGAGTTTGAATTGGTTTAGTATAATCCTGTATTTTACTTGCACTACATATTTCACCCAGTACCATGGTATTTAACCTGTTAATTATCTAACTCATGATTATCACCTTTACGGGACTTAACACCTGATATCATGTTATAACGTAGAGATCCTGTACTCATGTATCAAGTATGTTCCTCCTATTATTATATTCATGTTAATCCCCGTAAATTGATAATCATGGACATAAATCTTAATAATTGGACAACTTATATTGGGATGGGAGAAACTGATGGAATCAATATGTGTACGTGTTTATAATGGTCAAATGTGGTGCAACTAAAACTTTAGTTCTACCTGAGGGCCATTAGGTATTCCAGTGGGGGTGTACTGACACCCCTGCTCTAATTTCAATCCTTCCACGGCATACAAATAAGACCCTTACTTCTTGCGGCAGGTTCTGGCTCAGTACCGGATGCTTCTGAGGCCGTTGTCCTGGGTATGTACAGGTAACATGACCCAGTATAAACATGATTTGTTGATTCCCCATCAGTTTTCAATAACCAACCTCATCTTACTCAGTGTGGATGAATGTATACTGGGACTCCTGGACACATACGTAGATATGCATGTCGGACGAGTAATAATAATATAATAATCTGATTGCATCTTACCGAATTTTAATGTCGATTCCATGTACATTGTTTGTCATGGTTATTCTATGCTAGCATGACTTATGCACATAACCTGCTTTCTGGTACACATGTGTTTGCCTATGCTTGTCATTTTACGTATTCGTTGGGTTGTAATCTGACAACTCTGGACCTACATGACCAAATCCTCAAGCTTGGACTGAAGCGGACTCTCCAGCAGAGGATCAGGTTTACTTTGAGGAGCAAGCGAACCAGTAGTAGATCTTTCCGGACTTGTCTTTTCTTCACCGACTCGCGAGATCCCTTTTTGTAGCTCTTGAGCTTCTTCCTGTATTTTCCTACATGTAAATCGTACTTTTGCGTCTCTTGGTGATGTAATACTTCTATAATACTATGTCATAGTTTGAGCTAACTAAATACTTGTGTTATTTCGTTGGAATGTATAATAGAACGTACTTTTGTACTCTGAATATTTTCACATATACTGATGTTTAGCGTATATATATGGGGGTAAATTTGTCCTGTGCATGTATATTGCAGTAGCGTCCTCGTACCCGTCAGGGCGAGGTTTTACATCAGGAGCAGCAACTATAAAAAGATGGAGGCGACGAAGAAGAACTGGAGAAGAAGAAAATAGTGACAATTGTTGCGCCTTCCGAAGTGATCAAACGAACGCGTCAATCAACAAGATTAGTGTTCTCAAACTTCGAGTCAATCACCAAATATGGCACAAACCAAATACAAAAGAAAAAGCGAAAAACAAACAATTTAATGAGGTTCTGCAACTTACCTACGTCATCAGATCAGAAGGGAGAAGATTCTTATTTACACAATTGAGTTATAAGGGTTGCAAATTGATCTGAAGATCCAAATTGAGAAACTACGTAATTCTCCATAGAATTATCTCAAACAAACTTACCCTATAACTCTCAATATAATTCGATTCAACTACTGATACAAGACCAATAACAATGAGGATGCAGAAACCCTTGTTATATAGCCAAGTGAGAGTGCCAATTGAAGCAAACTAATTCAGATACAAAATTCACATCAAAACAGATTTCAAGAATTAACTTAGAGTTGTCAAAACTATTGCCCGGTCGACCGCACCGATCGACCGCCTCCTTGAGCGGTCGACCGCTAGGCCAATCTCCTACATCAAAAACGAACGCAACTTTCTATTGCAACTTTAGTACCAGTCGGTCAACCGCCCAATCTGTTTCCTCCCTTGTACACATCTGTGCATGTTCCAATGTGAGTTGTGTCGACCACCCTGCATATTTCTACTCTTCTCTGCTATGTTTCCAATTGAGTTAAAAAAAATCCATCTTAAATCTTCTTCCCCCACATCCCATTGCTAGCAAGCCTTCAGATTTCGACCATTAGTTTCATTCTAAAGGTTATCCTGCTTCTTGTCATGTCTTTTTGGCAAGGAAAGCATGGAGGCACGCAGGATAGCACAGCCTGTGGTTATTTACCAATTAATGAAGAAGATAATGCAAGTTCCATCTCTTCACTCCTTTTCTTGCCCATTGGTAGCTGATGAGTTGTCAAGCTCAATACAGTATGGATTAGATGATGACATGTCCATTGTGTGAGATGCATGATGGTTAAGTTCATTGGCCACCTTAATGCATCCATGAAGATAGAAGTGTGGGGGTTTGGGGTGAAGGATGGACTAAAAGATTTATTCTTATCCCTTTGTGACCAAGAGCATGTGCTTCCATAAGGAGGACAGCCTCACTTAAAAGAACTTTGGAGCTTAGCTCTCAACGATTATTGGCCACTTATCTTCGCAACTCTTAGGGTTAGGCTATACAAAGAATCGAGTTAAGGGTTCCTCTAGGTTTCATGATTATCTTGACGCTCCATGATTGCCTTGTTAATAGATATGTCTCACTTTACAGTTTTCATCATGTCATGGATCTTAAATGTTACAAGACTCTGCTAAGGAGAGTACGTTCACTTAAAGGATCCAACAATGAAGGAAACCACGACGTAGAAAGACTGACAAATTAGGACTCAAGTCTTCTTGAACGGCGCTTGCAGCAGACCAAGATAGAACCCGGTCGACCGGGACCCGGTCGACCGGTGTGCACGACGTGCACAGTTATGGCCCGGCCGACCATGGCTAAGGAACGGTCGACCTGAGCGGTCGACCGACTGACATGAGCCAGCTCTCGGTTGGGTCCGGTCGACTGAGGATAGGGGTCGGCCGGCCAGTCAACCGACAGGCGCATGGATACAGAGCACCGAAACAGATACGATATGGAACTTGACATGCCGCTCCAACCAAAACCACAACCCTTGTCTCACAAATATCTGGGGCCATATCTGCTGCATGGTAATGGACACACCTGTGCTCCTCACTGGATGACGAATAAAGGGAGAGGGCTCTAACAGAAGGGGGAGTTCCTCCTCCTGCTAACACCTCTGGTTTGGTGTGACTGCAGAAAAGCTGGGAACTGATCAGGCTTCATGATCTCTCAAGGCCCACATGATCATTGTTAACAGATGATGGTTAGATTCATCTTCTCCTCCTTTATGGTTGGAGGATGTGAATCTGCTAAGTTGGCACTTTTGGTTGTAAACATGCAGAAGGAAAAGAAACCCTTAGTGTTCTGATTTTTTACTTGCTCTTCACTATGCATGCATATTTGATGAATCTGCATGAATCAGATCACATGAACATTGTGATAAACTTCCATGTGTGATGGAGTTTCTAGTGCAACAAGGAGTGTGAAATTTCAATTTGATTCTCTTGAGTTTGGGAATTTTCTTTTTACTTTACAATTATCTAATCCTGTTCAGAACTTTATGACATTTTATTGGCCCTTGCTGTGTTGCTGGCTAGAAAATTGGTGCAGCTTTTACTCTTTATAAGCAACTGTAATGCAATCTTTTGCATCCAAACATTCATATTGTGACTTTACTACTAAATTTTGCTTATTTTTGAAGCTGAACAATGTGGTGATGTCTCATAATAGAAAGTGATGATTCATGTTATGAAAGTATTGTGCATAGTTTCTCTCTAAATCACGATATCATGACTTGTTTAGTCTATGTAAATTGCATTTTGAAGCTTAGGCTGCAAACTTTCCCTTGTTGATGTGAGCAATGCACACTTCTGTTGAATTTATTGCTATCATATGTTTAAGCATTTTGTCGACCACTGAAATTGAAAATTACTGCTAAAAGTATTTGGATCCCTTCTTTTGTAAAATAATAAATAAATAACTAAAGATATTACGATTTATGACGGGGCCACGTCGGTGGGAAAATAAATGTCTGTATTGTAAGATTCGAACCGATAACTCGTGAGGAGCTTGTGCTCTAACCGACTCAGGCCAACCAGTTGAACCAACCACAAAGGACATCTCAATCATTTACTTGCTTAAGATAAATAGCATTGTCTGAACATTTCATATCAAGTAGGGTCTCTTCAAACATTTCTGCCTTTAATTTCTACTCAGAGTAGATTTTTTTTTTTTTTAATGGTGTGATAATTTCTAATTCTCTTTTTGAGATCCCCAAACATCCCTCTAATGTTACTGCAAATTATTTTTTAAATAAAATTAAAATCAGTTTTTTTTTCCATTGGACAGTAATGCGATGTAAATAAACTTTTTAAGAGTGAGAGAATTTGGACCATTGATGGGCCTCCATGGGCCCATCATAGTGGGCCCACTTGGTAGGGTGCGTGATTGTGGGTACAGAGAGACTGGGCCGGCGGCAGTTTCCCGCGTCACAGCGGCTTGTGGGTCCCAAACCTCCCCGCTTTTCACCGTCATCGCCGGAGATACCCGTGACCCGGTGAATCTTTCTGACCCGACCCGTTAAAGGCGGACCCGCAGCTTCGGATCGGAGCCTGATGTTTAAATTTTTTACCGTTATCCAAGTTCCGCGGGGACCCCGTGCACACTGCGTGCTCCTAAACTTTTATCCATATAATTTTGGAATTAATTGTTATCCTAAAACTTAAACTCATAGACAAAACATGAATCCAGCTTATTTCCACTTCTTATGAGCAATAGTACGAGAAGAAGTACAATGCATAATGCAAATCATTACTGTTCAGATACTAATTAATGTTTCTGACTACCCAATGAAAGCGCCGCAGAGAGGCTCAAATTTATTTAAAGACCAAATATGAAATATAGAGAGAGACCAGATATACTTGGTCCTTCCTGAAGGATTCGAAGCCGAATTCTTCCTACTCAAATACAATCTTACGACATCTGAATGTAAGATTCACTCCGTTGAAGTTGGTGTAAATTATGTCAAGTAACTAAAAATCAAAAATTATGTATTTAGAATATTTTTTTGTCCATCCATCAATTAGCCGCAAAAAGCCCAAGGCCCATCATTCTAGTTTTAATAATGATTAATTCATGTAGATATAGTACTAATGATTTTGTATTTAATAAGTTTCAGATATTTATCAAGATCTTAGACGGTGTTTATCTTCAATAAAAGATTTGAAATCAAGTTTGAAGCTAGCACGTGTTGATTCAAGAGCCCGCGCTTCAAGATCGCATCAAATATTCAAAGAGGAGTCTATCTCGTTTGGATCAAGTCAAGATGGAGAAGAAGCTTTTTATTTTCAAGAAGACTTGAGTCCTAATTTGTAAGCTTAAGATTTTATTTTAAGATAAAATGTAAAGGATAGATTAGTTGTGGATTGCTCAAGCTTCTACACGCACACACACAAAATTTATATATCGTTTTCATAACAAAGAGTTTTAGTTTTGTTTTTGATTTTCAAAAGAATACATATTTTGATTTCATTAAAACAAGTTTACATGATTTATGTGTATATTAGATTTCGTCCATATACATTATTACTTCATATTGTCTAGAAACTTATTTTGATAAGTTTATATCATGTGTTTAACTTTTGTTCTTATCAAAACTTATTTTGAGTTTATTGTCAAAAACAAGTATATTTCATTCTCTATGTATATTGGATCATTTTCATACACACTATGCCTCAAATGTGTTTCATTATCTTGTTTTTGTATACAAGTTTTGAAAAAATCATTTTTCATTTAGAAAGTTTTGTTTTGAAAAATACCGATTTTGTTTTAAGTTTTAAATTCTTTACCTCAAAAATAGTTTAACATGTTTGTAATATGTGTTGATTTTTGATCACACATATTTATACTTCAAAGTATTTCAATGAACCTATTTTTGTGAAATTTATGGAATTTTAATAGAATTTTTATGAGTTTTCAAATTAAAATTTTAACCCTTAACAATTTGGGTGTGGGCTGCTGTTGGCCGACTGAGCGGTCGACCAAAGTAGGGCTCGATCGACCGACATACACAAATACATGCACGCGCCCAATACCCTTGGCTCGGTCGACCGACCGGTCGACTATAGCTACGCTCGGTCAACCGAGCGGTCGAGCGATAGGTCAAGTCGCTTGGGGGCGGTCGACCGGCAACCTCCCTGTAACGCCCCGATCCCGCGGATACGGGGACGTTACCGCGACGTATATACGCAGGTCAGAAATACCCTCACGTATATACGCTAAGCATCAGTACAGGCAAGAATCAGAGTACGGAAGCACGTGGTGCACTATATATTCCAACATATGAGTACAATTACAAAGTTATCACCAGATGTGATCCAATATTACAATAATATTACATCACCAATATGGCGCAAATGCGAGAATACAAGGTGATATACATGTATGAATAGTACAAATGGAGGCTCAGAGTCACAACAGGAAAACTCTGGAGCGAGCGGGGGGGCTGGAAGGATGAGGCTCTGGACGGTCTGCTGGAGATCCACGCTACCGCTGCGCCACTCTGATCAGCAACTGAGAGAATCCACACGCTCCAAGCTCCAAGACCTGGACATGAGGATCCAGAGGAGTCAGAACTCCCCGGCGAGTGGTGATGCGAAAGCCAAGTGGCGAGCATAGATAAGCACATGTGTATCGATAAATCCAAGTCATAAATATGCATTGAAAACTGTGTCGTGAGTATCAGCATACAAGAACAAGTAGAGAGACAGTAATTGATATCAAGCCGGGGACATGAATGATATAAGATGATAAGAGTAGGTAACGAAGCGATGGATAAGGTAGACAAGGCAACACCTGATATCTCCTAAACTAACATAAAATCGAATAAAATCGAATAAATCCGATTACGAGTAAAACCGATTGCATAAGCTTAAGTCACGGCTTCATAAGACTAGTACATCGAAGGAATAATCCAAACAAGGAAACCTTTATTTATATACCTTTATCCCATGTCACCGAAATCCAAGCGCATACACCCGAGTTATAAAACAACACAACAAATGGTATATTAGCATCTTATTATAATTGGGGCCGTCTAAGTTGTAGGCTTCAGTATGCGTCCCATTCCACATACTTTTACTTACAACTTATAGAGCAAGTTATTTGAAAACTGATAAAGTTTGATGAATCATGTTTCGGATGGGCCCCGTACATGCCCGGGACAACGGTCCAGGAGTATCCGGTGCTGAGCCGGAACGCACCGCTAGGTACCGGGACTTATTTACGCCCGAACAGGAATAGAGTATCGCAGATCCCATAGAAATAGGCCTAGGGCGTGTGCATACCCGGCAGGAATAAACAGGAGTAGGGGTGCCAGCACACCCCACGGAATCCCTGGTGGCCGCCAGGTGATCCCTCAAGTATGTGGCCACGCGTGACTCGATAAGACCACCATAAACATGATTATTCAGGGCCCATCAGTTTCCCCCAAATCGGGTGCAAGTTGTCTTATTATAATTTAATATGTAGTTAGCAATTCACAGGAATAAAAGGATCATGACATGATCAGGAATTCAGGAGTACATGAATACTATAGATTCGGGTCACTGTATATATAATACAGGATAAGAGGCACACGATTCAAGTCACAGTATGTGATACAGGATAACAAGTATAGTATCCCCGTAAATGTGATAATCACAGGTCAAGTATTAATATGTCGGAGGCAAGTGATAAGTCATGTCATAACGAGGAGCAAGTGATAAGAGATAACATAACGGAAGCAGGTCCAGTAGTAGCATGGTAAATGATAACACATCAGTTGTCAAGTGATACATAATGCAAATACAAGTCGATCCGATAAAGGGGAAAATAGAATAGAGGCGAGGACACTCGCCTAAATACGGAAAATCCTGTGAAATCCCTGATCTCAGAAAATTCAGGAACCAACGCGTAAACGCGTTCAATATAAAGGAGGAGAGAGAATGAACCAAGAGGAGAGAGAATGAAGACGCGGGAATCGCAGAAGCGGGAGTCGCATCGCGTAGATTTCACAAACGCGAGGTTCGAGACCCGCGTTTAAGTCAGAACATGAGAAGAACGCAGACGCGAGCATGAGCTCCGCGTCACGTTGATACAAGAACGCGAAGATCGCATTAAGGAATTGCTTGAACGCGGGGGGGTGAGCCGCGTCTAGCAATTAACAAGAGAAAGAGAGTGACAGGGGATGTGAGGGACGCAAGGAAGGGAGAGAGGGAGACGCAAGGGAGAGAGGGACGCAGGTTAATAGCCAGGGAAGAATGAAAGTGAAAGGAAGGAGAAAAAAGAAAGAAGGAAAGAAAAGCAAAGGAACGAAGGAAAGAAAGAAGAGAAAGGGGAGGAAGGAAGCCCGGCCATGGCTGGTGGTCGCCGGCGGCGGCCGGAGACGGCCGGAATCCGGTAGCCCAAGTCCAAGCCCAAGAAATCAATGGTGGTGCAAGTCTAGTACAAAATGAATTTTTTAGAGTTTGAAAATGGTGTTTCGGAGAGCGATGAGTAGGTCCGTTGGAAAGAGCACGCCGAGGAGAGGAAGATGGCGTGGTTGGTGGTGGCTAAGGTGGTGTAGGTGGTGGTGGAAATGGTGGTGAAGTTGTTGGAGAAGATGGGTTGTTTGGTGGAAAGAGAGGAAGAAGAAGGTGGTGTAGTGGTGGTGTTGTTGTCGTTGTTGTTGTTGGAATGATGGAGAAGATGGAGGAGAAAAAGGTGGAGGAGTTGGTGGAGATGGAGGGTGGAGAAGTGGCCGGCCAAGGTAAGGCCCATGGCTGCGTTTGCTGCTGCCATTCGTTGGCCTGCTGGAAACAAAGAAGAAGAACGAAAGAATAATGAAAGAGAGAGAAAGAAAGTGGGGGTTTATATATAAAGGAGTTTGGAGTAATTACAAGTTTGCCATTGGGATTTCTTATATATAATGAGACTTGCGTCTCCATCTCCCAAACGCATCTCCCAAACTTCCGTCTAGGCCAAAAAGAGCCAAACGCGGAAATTAAAGCCGCGTCCAGTAGAAAACGCGAAAGTCGCATTTAACAGAGGAGAGAGAAAGTCATAATGACTTGATTGGAGTTGATTAGCAGTGCATTAAATGCAGTATGGAGAGGATCTCTGCATTAAAAATTGAATCCGAGTTTGTGGAACTCGCGTTTAGTGAGGAGAGAGAAAATAGAAAAGAGAGAAAAGTAAAATATCTGGATAAAATTCCGGTATCTGGGAAAACACCGAAAACTTCGGAAAAGCTCGAAAAATGAAATAGTTCGGAAAGCTTTCCAAAAATTCTCAAAATAATAAATATTATTTAAAGATTTTTGTGAAATCGGTTTTCAAATATTCAATCCCGTTTTTAAAATAAAAATCCTGAAATCCACCGTTAATACCGGTCTACACCGGGTCGGCCAGATTTTGATAAATTCTGAAAAATCTCAGAAAAAGTATTTAGATAGAAAATATGATTTTAAGAAATGATGTGAAAGCCATTTTTTAAAATTCTACTCCGTTTGTAAATTAAAAATCTGAGAATCGAGCAGCAGAATTGGTCGACCCCGGTTTTGAAGATTTCCAATTTAATTCTGAAAAATTTCAGAAAATCATGAAAAATTAAAATATTGGAAAATGATGTTTAAAACTGAAATCGGTCAAATCAGAATAGCGAAAAGACTAAATCGAGCAATTCACTAGGATCGGGTTCCCGGTTCAGACTAGGGCTGACTCCGAGTCCACAAATCCCAATCCAAGGCAAAACGATCATATAAATAATTCATAATACAAAACAAATACTGAAACCAAATCAAAAAAATACGATCGAAAATACGAATACACAACTAAGTACGTATTCCGGGAGTGGGGTGTTACATCAACGGTCATTTTTATGATCGTTGGCCGGTCGACCGGCCGGTCGACCGACAGGTCATTCTGGCCAGAAAACTGTGCCCAACGGCTATTTTTCTAAACCCTATAAATTAGGGTTCTTTTGGCCAGTTTTATGTAAGATTTTAGAGAAGTTTTACAGCCAGTTTTTCCCATCTTTCTCATAGGTTTTCCAATAAGTTTTTGGGCTTAACTTCCATATCAATCAAAAGGAGTATTTTTCAATAGTGTTTATCTTGAGTTTTCAAAATCATTCTCTTGAGTTTTTTAACCACAATTCTATCTAGTTTTTCTCATACAAACTTGAGCTCTCCATTGCTATATATATATATATCCTCTAGGGATCCTTGTATGTGAGAGAGTTTATTTTTGTGATCAAGAGAACTGATTACAAGTGTTCCACTCCTTGTATTTGAGGTGTTGTAGAGGTTGCGGGTTCGCGTGTGTTGTCCTTGCGGGAGGGATTTGTGGGTCCAAGATTTCTTGGGGGAGCTCGTTGTAAGTGTTGTGGCACCGAGTGATCTTGCGGGGTCGATTATAGTGAAAATCTTTCATAGGGGTGAAAGCAGGGACGTAGAGCAAGTGACTCGAACCTCGGAACAATTCTCCTGTGTTTGCGATTTCTCATCTCTCTCTCAACTCACTTGTATTTTATATTTTGCATACTCTTAATTGTCCATATCTCTATATGCTTGATACAACTTGTGCTTAATTGATATATCCTTGAGATTGTTTAATTCTTGCATGCTCTCATTTATTGTTCATACTTTACATGCTTGATATCGTGCTCACACTAGTATTCAACCAAGAGAGTTATAGTAGCACCTCACTCTTAATCGAGAGGAATCTTGAGGAGATAGTCCAGAGCGCTTCACCGAGAATCCGGCTTCACTTTTTGGTTATACTTTGTGTGTTGGTGTAATAGTTTAAGTTTGCATAATTATTTTTAATTCCGTATTGTTTTGCATTTGATTAGCACGTCACTTATTCACCTCCTTCTAGGTGACCTACAAGTGGTATCACAGCTTGGTATTCTTGATTTGGGTCTAACAACTTAGAGTTAAAGATCTTTATTTTTGCTAATCGCAATATTTGTCTATACATACGCATGAATTTCATTGCACCTCCCATATTTGATATTCTTAACTTTCAAACTTTAAAAAGTTAAGATGTCTATGTATCTTAAAACCCTAGGCATTCATGTTTATCTTGCCACCATTAGAAATTTATATTTTGCAAATGTCAAGCATCTTGAGGCTAATGCAAAAGTCATCCATGTTTTAAAGTCAACCCTAAATGATGAATATTTATCTAGGGTTTCTAAAATTGAATCGGCTTTTGTAGTTTGGAACACTCTTATCACTCTCGGTGAACAAACGCCACATTATAAGGAGAGTGACTCGGATGAAGAAAGTGTTACTTCCATCATGTGTTATATGGTCCAAGGGGATAACCCCCTTGAGGTAAATTCGGATTTCGAGCTTGATAATGATGATGAGATGCCATATGATGATCTTGCCTTATTTTGTCAAAAACTTCTTGAAAAATATGATTTGTTAAAAATTGAAAATGATAATTTGAAGAAAGAAAATAAATATTTATTAAAAGAAAAAGATTCTTCTCAAATTGAATTTGAGATAATTTCAAAAGAAAATAATTTTTGAAAAATAAATTAATTTGATTTCTAAAGAAAAAGAGATTGCTTTAAAGGAATATGATTTCTTGAAAAAATTGTTTTAAAGGAAAAAGAAAAGATATCTATTTTCAAAAAGAAAAATAATTTGATTCTTACTATGTTTCTCATGCTGCTATTCCATCATCTTCTATTGATAACAATGAGATTCATGTTTTAAAAATAAAATTGATTTTTTGGGCTCTACTTCGAGCAAATGTGCATTTAATCATAATAGATTGGAATCTATGTTTCATAAGAAACATATTCCACATGTTCATGCACATACTACACGGCATACATCTCATTTACACCATGCTCATACACATCACACTCATTTGTATGCTAGAGTGAACATATTGTGGCCGCAAAGGCCATCTTGTAAGATTTTGCTTTGATAGATTAAATTCTTTAAATTTTGCAAACAAAAATGTTTGGGTTCCTAATGATACTAAATCCCATGGACCCAAAAAGATATGGGTATTAAACTCTCCGCCATTTATTTTTGATGTAAGTATGGGCTCTCACAAAATTTGAGAGGATTGGTGCCTTGGTGGTGGATGCATTTGAAGTTTGAAGGACAAACTCATTTGATGCACCGCTATCAAAGAGCTTTGGTGGAAGGACCATCGTGTCTTTGAACAAATGGATTGGGTACATCGTATTGGTAACCATTTCATACTCTACTTTAAAATTTATTTTTTTGCTTATATGATAGGGTAATAACCTAGACACTCAATCATATATTGTTTTAAGCTTAATGTTGAGTTGCTTGGTTGTATGCTATGTAACTATTTTTTAAAAATTTTATTCATGTTTTCAAATGGATTTACATGCCTATCTTTTTATTCATGTTTTATATGCTTTAGTTAAAGCATATGTTGATTTAAATGTTTATATCATATGTTTATGTATAAATATTATTAAAACTTGTGTTATATATGTACAATTTTGAGTTACATGCTTTATTTTATTTGTGTACTCAATTTATATTTGATTGTTGTAAGTTCTAATTTTGATGATTCTTGCATGATTATATTATATATCATGTTTTTGAGAAAAAAATTTTATATGAGTTTTGTTTTTGAGCCTTATTGATTCATTTTATGAATATATTATTCACATGACTATTATACACTCACCTTTATGTTTAAGCATGATTTTATTTTCATGAGCTCTTTTATGTGCTTTATTGATCTTCAGTGTAAATTTTTGTGTAATTAGCATGTTTTCATGGGATATATTTATGTTTTTATTCCTTATTTGAAGGATTTCGAACTAGTTTTCAAAATTATCTTAAATTAGTTTCGTATTTTTCAATTGGTAGGATTTTCAAACTATGCTAAAATTATCTTTAAATCTTATTTTTAAAAATCCTACCTTCGAAGGGAGGATGGTTGAGAGACCATGCCTTGTGTGCCTTAATGAATATCTAAACATGTATATGAAAAGGTGAATTGTTATGAGTTATGCATAATTTCAATGATATTTCATTTTTATATACTCATACTTGTTTTCTATATATGTGTGCGTTCAACTTAAAGTGGTATATAAATTTTCATCCATACATATATATGATTTCTTATGCTTGATTAAAATGTCCATATATATTTTATAGCATAAATTGTTACTTGCTAAGCTTGATTTAGTTCTTAATGTCAGTTGATTTTTTAAATTGGTATCTTATACAAGCTTCGACATTGTTTTTGTTGAAGAGTGAGAAAATTTCTTTTTGAGAAAAATATTTTATTTAAAAAATGATTATATTTTCATAATTGGTATCAATTGTCTACAACTGGTATCTACTAGTATACTTTCTATCAGTTTATCAAAATTTCTTTTACGTGGTATCAAAATTTGGTTAATTGATTTCTTGTGGCTTCAAAATTTGTTTTAAGTGTTTTTTAAAATTTGCTTTTATATGTATTGCTTATATACAAGGGGAGCTTAACATTTTCTCTCTATATAAATTCATATTTAGTGTACTATAAAGAATAGTTTGACATCTTTTCTTTATATGGTACACGTGTGTAGGGGGAGCTTAACATCTCTGTCTATGCATTGTATATTATGCTTATATGAATTAGGGTTTAGTCATCTTTTCTCCATGTAATGCATGTATGCAGGGGGAGTTAACTTAATGTCTCTCCTCTTTATTAATTTATATCATATATACATTCTTATTTGTTTTTTCTTCACCTCTTTTTTGATGAATTGACAAAAAGGGGGAGAAAAATGGAAAGAGTTTATATATGCATGTTTAATATTTGTTGTTTTTACATATATGTTTATTTTTTTAATATATTGTTTATATGTTTCATTGAATATCTTTATGTTTTATGCTATGCATGAATTAAAGGGGAGCTTTTATGAAGCTTATCTATAATCCATACATATATAACTCCATGAGTGTTGTCATCATCAAAAGGGGGAGATTGTTGGCCAAAAGGCTCATCACTCTAGTTTTGATGATGATTAACTCATATAGTTATAATACTAAGGATCTTGTATTTTCAGATATTTTCAAGATCTTAGTCGGTGTTTAGGTTCAACAAAAGAATCAAAGTCAAGTTTTGAAACTAGCATGTGTTGATTCAAGAGATCTTGCTTCAAGATCGCATCAAGTACTCAAAGAGGAGTCTAGCTCATTTGGATCAAGTCAAGATGGAGAAGAAATTTTTCAAGAGAAGATTTTCAAGAAGATTTGAGTCCTAATTTGTAAGTTTATGATTTTGTTTTAGAATAAAATATAAATGATAGATTAGTTGTGAATTGCTCAAGCTCATACACAAAAAAAAAATTATATATCATTTTCATAACAAATAGTTTTGTTTTGTTTTTTATTTTCAAAAGAATACATATTTTGATTTCATCAAAATAAAAGTTTACATGGTTTATATGTATATTGAAGTTTATCCACATATATTGTTGCTTCATATTGTCTTGAAATTTATTTTGATGAGTTAAGTTTTGTCCTTATCAAAACTTATTTTGAGCTTATTATAAAATATAAGTATATTTCATTCTCTATGTGTAACCCTTGCTCCCCGGTGTACGTATCACCGTATCTGTACGCGATACGACGTACAAAATTGATTTGACCTCTGTGGTAGTCCGATTGAGCTGATTTTAGTTTTAAAAATCATTTTCTAATATTTTAAATTTTTCAGGATTTTTTGGAATTTTTCTGGATTATTTTGGAAAAAACTCTGTAGTCGGTGTCGACCGATACCGATAACCGGCCTTCTGATTTTTATTTCACAAAAGGAGTTGTATTTTGAGACTCCGCTTTTACCATGTGTCTTAGAATCGGATTATCTACGTTCGGCCATTTTTGGGGATTTTTCTGAATTTATCGAAAATTCGGCCAAACCGGTGTCGCCCAGTATCGGCGAGACACTCTGAGATTTTTAATTTGCAAACTGGATAGAATTTCTTTAAATCGTCTTCATATTACGTCTCAGGATAATATTCTCTATTTTCTGTAATTTTTGGGCACCGTTCGGAGCTGGTCGATTATTGGGCCAATATTATAATATTAAAATATTATTCTTTAATCCCTTTTTCTTTTCTTTTCTTTCCCTTCTTCCTTCTTCTACACGATTCCTTTCCCCCCCACCGCCTTTGTCAATCAACGAACCCATTTAAGAACCCCACCGCCTTCTCTCTCTTTCTCCCTTAAAATCCTCTCTCTAATTACCTCTCTGTCTCTCTAATTCCTCTCCATCACCATCTCATGGTCAGACAGCCGCTGGCCATGGCTCCGGTCCTGAGCCGCACCCAGCCACCAACCCGAGCCCACGGAACCCTCTCTCGCTCTCTTCCTCCTTGGAGTCGAGCCCAGGCCACCCCGGCGGCCTAGCTCCGCCGCCGGCCGCCGTGGCAGCCGGGCTTTGCTGCCCTGCCCTCCCCTCTTTTCTTTCCTGTTTTCCCTCTCACTCCCTTCCCTCTCCATCTCACACTCCCCTCAGCCTAACCGCCGCCGGCGGCTAGGTTTGCCGCCGGCGGGCTGCCGCCAGCGCCGGCCGGCGGGCTGCCGCTGGCCGGCCGCAGCACCCCAGCAGCGGCAGCAAATGCTGTCGCTGCTGCTGCTTTTGGGAAGGAATGGGTTCGCGTTACACCCGAACCCATTAACTCCTATTGGGTTTGGGTTAAAACCCATTAACCTGATAAATGGCACACCCATTTGACTTAAGTTAACGGATTTGGGTTTGGATCTAAACCCGACCCGTTAACCCGTCTACCCGCATCCAATAAAGAAAGTATTCGGGCGATATTGGGAGCATCCGGACTCCGATTTGGACGATTCTGGATCCATTGCGATCGTGGGAAAGAGAGCGACATTCCCATGGCCAGTTTGTGAGTGTTTTATTTTTAATAAATTATATTTATTCTTATTTAATAAAATGAAGTGATTGCTTTAAGTACTAAATCGTGATTATGGGTAAACCGCTAAAATGTTAATAAATAACTTGAAGTCATATTTTGTCATGCCTGGCCGTGTAGTGGACATAACCGATCAAATAATATTTTCATTGGCTTCACGACTTAAGATACCATATAGGTGATAGATGAAAAAGGTAAAATGGTTAGATTACTATTCCACATAGTTTCGTTATACGTATCACATATCTTGTTACTCTGACACTGTCACCGTTACAGGCCCACCGATACACTTGACACCGTGATTGCATGGCAACCTCTGAGACACTACACATGACACTATCATATCTTGGTCATGACCACTATTCCATGGATACGCGACACTGCTATTTCCTGTGTTAGCTCACCGTCCCATAGTCATGCTAATGCACTGAAGGCACTAGACACCGTCATGATGTCCCTTGTACACGTTCCACTCTTACATTGATACTGAGAATCATGACCTTATTACTGCATCTTCGTGAACCCCTGATACACTGATATGCTATTACACCGGACATCGCTACGTGGTTAGGCTATACACAGTTACTTCATATTCTTATACTACTGTTCTATAGACCCATCGGCTTACATGCATTGATTGTCTTTGTATTCCTGTTACATGGATCATGGATATATTTCTGTTACATGGATCATGGTTTATATGATCGCTACATGCATATGTATTCTCGTTACATGATTATTTCCAGTTACTGATATTGATAACCGTTACTGGATACATGAGCTATTGATATGCAATGTGTGGAATGCCACAGATATTGTTTCTCGTTTCCCGTTATCGTGTTTCATGCTATCAACAGAGCTCATGTTATGTTGTCGTATTACATGTACCATGACCCGTACTTGTTCCTGTATACTGTATAGTGAATGATAATAAAGAGAACTTGGGTATGGGGGAGACTTGACGGTTGATTAGGTCTTGTCAGGTGGATGTCTGGATCCATTGTTTGTCCCACTGCAGGGGACGGGGTAGTGCTGGTTACCGTCTGTTATAGCTCATGAGCTCCCGTTTCCCGTTATTGTTTTAGCTCATTGAATTCCTGTTACAAGTTACAGCCTTAGCGGGCTGGCCCTAGTCTCAGCAGCCAGGGGTCTGTTTAAGGCCGTTGTCCCGGGTATGCACGGGATACACCCACCTGACTAGAGCTCCTCGACCAGTTGGTTTCCAAGTAACATAATAAAATGATATAAACAATAGTGACGTCGGGAACACTTGTTATTTGGTCACTCTCTCGTTCGGATAATGGTACCCGTAGGCCATGTCCGGATGGGTTCGACTGGAGTGCGGGCTCCAGTATGAGCTGCCAGTGGTATGGGACACTGGAAGAGATTGATTATAATATCAGGTGGTACTGATTGCTACTATTGTCTAAAGAACATGACTTGCCTGATACATGTATACTATTGTGTAGACGTACTTGTTACTGTTTACTGTTCATGATACTTTTTTCGATTAGATGTACTTGTTACTGTTCATGATACTTTGTCCGACATCATGTTAACTGTATACTTGTTACTTTACCCGGTACATGTTACACTGTTTGTAGTGGCATACTCCTCATGTACATGTATGCTTTGCATTGCATATATTCTGTTTTCTGTATAGCAGATATCATTACCGTATATGCACAATACAGTATTATGGTTATAGTGCATATGCCCATCTACATGTTCACTTCTACCACGTCACCATTCGCATGTTCATTTCTATCACATCACCATTTACTGGACACGCCTAAAGACATGACCAGATGATAACCGGCTAGGTAGTGATGGTATTAAAAGATAACATGCTTATATCTTTCATGTTTAGATACTTCTGCTGCTACTTATATGCTTATTATATGCTTAGGATATGGTATCACTATTATCACATCTTGTATTATATATTATTATCGTGTTTGTATTACTATTGTATCTATTACTGCCTCCTTCATTTTACCACTCACTAGGTCGCTTTCTGACGACCCTGAGTTTGCATGCCCAGGTTGGAGATCCGAGTTACCGTAGCTTCAGAGAGTGCCTTGGAGTCACATGGGAGATTCCTTATCGGGACTATTCATAGGTATTTTAGTGATTTATTTCTGTTATCTTATTTGTCCCTCTTTTTCATATCTGTTATGATCACTAACCCCTTTCTGCAGGTATTCTTATACTTATTTCCTGCTGGAACCATTATGTCTATGGAGGTGATTCCCTGTACTGAGGCTTAACGTACGCGTGAGGTTGATTTCACCTCGCGTATGTACGTCGCCATAACGTCCCCGTACCTGCGGGATCGGGGCGTTACAGAGTGGTATCAGAGCCTAGGTTCACACCTGGTGTGGGTAACCACCTGGATCAATACTCGGGCTCTTACCAACAGTACAAGCAGATTCAGATTAACTGATCTGTATCTGCATTTGGGGATTCCAGCAACGAGTACAAGAATACCATGACCTTGACACTTCATTCCTTGACTCGTTTGTATTCCTTCCTTCCTTCCTCCCAGTTGTCAACCAGAACATCCGAGTTCCTTCTCGCTTTCCTTACATCGTCTTGCTTCCCATCCGTTAGGATTAGTTCACTACCATACTTCTCCATCCCGAGTTCCTTAGAATAGCAGAGTGCGCAACGGAAGTGTCGTGGACCCGTAACATTTTGGCCTTGGGGTTGAAAATCTTGTTCTCACACCTGGATGGAAATTGCGAGGACGCAATTTTTGTAAGGTGGGGAGAAATGTAACCCCCTGCTCCCCGGTGTACGTATCACCGTATCTGTACGCGATACGACGTACAAAATTGATTTGACCTCCGTGATAGTCCGATTGAGCTGATTTTAGTTTTAAAAATCATTTCCTAATATTTTAAATTTTTTAGAATTTTCTGGAATTTTTCTGGATTATTTTGGAAAAAACTCTGTAGTCGGTGTCGACCGATACCGATAACCGGCCTTCCGATTTTTATTTCACAAACGGAGTTGTATTTTGAGACTCCGCTTTTACCATGTGTCTTAGAATCGGATTATCTACGTTCGGCCATTTTTGGGAATTTTTCTGAATTTATCGAAAATTCGGCCAAACCGGTGTCGCCCAGTATCGGCGAGACACTCTGAGATTTTAATTTGCAAACTGGATAGAATTTCTTCAAACCGTCTTCATATTACGTCTCAAGATAATATTCTCTATTTTCTGTAATTTTTGGGCACCGTTCAGAGCTGGTCGATTATTGGGCCAATATTATAATATTAAAATATTATTCTTTAATCCCTTTTTCTTTTCTTTTCTTTCCCCTTCTTCCTTATTCTACACGATTCCTTTCCCCCCCACCGCCTTTGTCAATCAACGGAACCCATTTAAGAACCTCACCGCCTTCTCTCTCTTTCTCCCTTAAAATCCTCTCTCTAATTACCTCTCTCTCTCTAATTACCTCTCTCTCTCTCTCTCTCTCTCTCTCTCTCTCTAATTCCTCTCCATCACCATCTCATGGTCAGACAGCCGCTGGCCATGGCTCCGGTCCTGAGCCGCACCCAGCCACCAACCCGAGCCCACGGAACCCCTCTCTCGCTCTCTTCCTCCTTGGAGTCGAGCCTAGGCCACCCCGGCGGCCTAGCTCCTCCGCCGGCCGCCGTGGCAGCCGGGCTCTGCTGCCCTGCCCTGCCCTCTTTTCTTTCCTGTTTTCCCTCTCACTCCCTTCCCCCTCCATCTCACACTCCCCTCAGCCTAACCGCCGCCGGCGGGCTGCCGCTGGCCGCCGGCCAGCAGAGCTGGCCGGCTGCAGCACCCCAGCAGCGGCAGCAAATGCTGCCGCTGCTGCTGCTTTTGGGGAGGAATGGGTTCGGGTTACACCCGAACCCATTAACTCCTATTGGGTTTGGGTTAAAACTCATTAACCCGATAAATCCCACACCCACTTGACTTAAGTTAACGGGTTTGGGTTTGGATCTAAACCCGACCCGTTAACCCGTCTACCCGCATCCAATAAAGAAAGTATTCGGGCGATATTGGGAGCATCCGGACTCCGATTTGGACGATTCTGGATCCGTTGCGATCGTGGGAAAGAGAGCGACATTCCCATGGCCAGTTTGTGAGTGTTTTATTTTTAATAAATTATATTTATTCATATTTAATAAAATGAAGTGATTGCTTTAAGTACTAAATCATGATTATGGGTAAACCGCTAAAATGTTAATAAATAACTTGAAGTCATATTTTGTCATGCCTGGCCGTGTAGTAGACATAACCGATCAAATAATATTTTCATTGGCTTCACGACTAAAGATACCATATAGGTGATAGATGAAAAAGGTAAAATGGTTAGATTACTATTCCACATAGTTTCGTTATACGTATCACATATCTTGTTACTCTGACACTGTCACCGTTACAGACCCACCGATACACTTGACACCGTGATTGCATGGCAACCTCTGAGACACTACACAGGACACTATCATATCATGGTCATGACCACTATTCCATGGATACGCGACACTGCTATTTCCTGTGTTAGCTCACCGTCCCATAGTCATGCTAATGCACTGAAGGCACTAGACACCGTCATGATGTCCCTTGTACACGTTCCACTCTTACATTGATACTGAGAATCATGACCTTATTACTGCATCTTCGTGAACCCCTGATACACTGATATGCTATTACACCGGACATCGCTACGTGGTTAGGCTATATACAGTTACTTCATATTCTTATACTACTGTTCTATAGACCCATCGGCTTACATGCATTGATTGTCTTTGTATTCCTGTTACATGGATCATGGATATATTTCTGTTACATGGATCATGGTTTATATGATCGCTACATGCATATGTATTCTCGTTACATGATTATTTTCAGTTACTGATATTGATAACCGTTACTGGATACATGAGCTATTGATATGCAATGTGTGGAATGCCACAGATATTGTTTCCCGTTTCCCGTTATCGTGTTTCATGCTATCAACAGAGCTCATGTCATGTTGTCGTATTACATGTACCATGACCCGTACTTGTTCCTGTATACTGTATAGTGAATGATAATAAAGAGAACTTGGGTATGGGGGAGACTTGACGGTTGATTAGGTCTTGTCAGGTGGATGTCTGGATCCATTGTTTGTCCCACTGCAGGGGACGGGGTAGTGCTGGCTACCGTCTGTTATAGCTCATGAGCTCCCGTTTCCCGTTATTGTTTTAGCTCATTGAGTTCCTGTTACATGTTACAGCCTTAGCGGCTGGCCCTGGTCTCAGCAGCCAGGGGTCTGTTTAAGGCCGTTGTCCCGGGTATGCACGGGATACACCCACCTGACTAGAGCTCCTCGACCAGTTGGTTTCCAAGTAACATAATAAAATGATATAAACAATAGTGACGTCGGGAACACTTGTTATTTGGTCACTCTCTCGTTCGGATAATGGTACCCGTAGGCCATGTCCGGATGGGTTCGACTGGAGTGCGGGCTCCAGTATGAACTGCCAGTGGTATGTGACACTGGAAGAGATTGATTATAATATCAGGTGGTACTGATTGCTACTATTGTCTAAAGAACATGACTTGCCTGATACATGTATACTATTGTGTAGACGTACTTGTTACTGTTTACTGTTCATGATACTTTTTTCGATTAGATGTACTTATTACTGTTCATGATACTTTGTCCGACATCATGTTAACTGTATACTTGTTACTTTACCCGGTACATGTTACACTGTTTGTAGTGGCATACTCCTCATGTACATGTATGCTTTGCATTGCATATATTCTGTTTTCTGTATAGCAGATATCATTACCGTATATGCACAATACAGTATTATGGTTATAGTGCATATGCCCATCTACATGTTCACTTCTACCACGTCACCATTCGCATGTTCATTTCTATCACATCACCATTTACTGGACACGCCTAAAGACATGACCAGATGATAACCGGCTAGGTAGTGATGGTATTAAAAGATAACATGCTTATATCTTTCATGTTTAGATACTTCTGCTGCTACTTATATGCTTATTATATGCTTAGGATATGGTATCACTATTATCACATCTTGTATTATATATTATTATCGTGTTTGTATTACTATTGTATCTATTACTGCCTCCTTCATTTTACCACTCACTAGGTCGCTTTCTGACGACCCTGGGTTTGCATGCCCAGGTTGGAGATCCGAGTTACCGTAGCTTCAGAGAGTGCCTTGGAGTCACATGGGAGATTCCTCATCGGGACTATTCATAGGTATTTTAGTGATTTATTTCTGTTATCTTATTTGTCCCTCTTTTCATATTTGTTATGATCACTAACCCCTTTCTGCAGGTATTCTTGTACTTATTTCCTGCTGGAACCATTATGTCTATGGAGGTGATTCCCTGTACTGAGGCTTAACGTACGCGTGAGGTTGTTTTCACCTCGCGTATGTACGTCGCCATAACGTCCCCGTACCTGCGGGATCGGGGCGTTACACTATGTGTATTGGATCATTTACATACACATTATGCTTTAAATGTTTTTCAATATCTTGTTTTTGTATTTGTACAAGTTTTGAAAAAATTGTTTTTCATTTAAAAAGTTTAGTTTTGAAAAATACCGGCTTTGGTTTAAGCTTTAAATTCTTTACCCCAAAAATAGTTCAATATATTTGTAATATGTGTTGATTTTTGATCATACATATTTATACTTTAAAGTATTTCAATGAATCTATTTTGGTAGAATTAATAGAATTTAAATATAATTTTTATGGGTTTTCAAAATTAGAATTTTAACCCTTAACAATTTGGGTTTGTGTTGCTGTCGGCCAACCAAGCGGTCGACCAACGTGCACAGATACGTGCACGCGCCCAGTATCCTTGGCTCAGTCGATCGATCGGTCGACCGTAGATAGGCTCAGTCGACCGACCGTTCATTGGCCTGGGGGCGGTCGACCGGCAACCCCAATGATCGTTTTTATGACTGTTGGTCGGTAGACCGGCCGGTCGACCAACAGGTTATTATGGCCAGAAAACTGTGCCCAACGTCTAGTTTTCTAAACCCTATAAATTGAGAGTCTCTTGGCCATGAAAAATTTTAGAGAAGTTTTAGAGCCAGTTTTTTTATCTTTCTCAGAGGTTTTCCAACAAGTTTTTGGGCTTAACTTCCATATCAAAAGGATAGTTTTTCAACAGTGTTTTATCTTGAGTTTTCAAAAGCATTCTCTTGAGTTTTTCCACCACAATTCTATCTAGTTTTTCTCACACAAGTTTGAGCTATCCATTACTATATATATATCCTCTAGGGATCCTTGTATATGAGAGAGTTTCTTTTTGTGATCAAGAGAAGTGATCACAAGTGTTCCACCCCTTATATTTGAGGTGTGTAGAGGTTGCGGCCTCGACGAGCTTGCTGGTTCGCGTGTGTTGTTCTAGCGAGAACAAGTGAGGGGCTTACAGGTCCAAGAGTTCTTGAAGAAGCTCGTTATAGATTTTGCAGCATCGAGTGATCTTGTGGGATCAATTATAGTGGAAATCCTTCATAGTGGTGAAGACGGAGACGTAGAGCAAGTAGCTCGAACCTCGAAACAATTCTCCTGTTTTGCGATTGCTCATCTCTCTCTCTCAACTCACTTGTATTTTATATTCTGCATACTCTTAATTGTCCATATCTTTATATGCTTGATATAACTGTGCTTAATTGATATATGCTTGAGATTGTTTAATATCTTGCATGCTCTCATTTATTGTTCATACTTTATATGCTTGATATTATGCTCGCACTAATATTCAATCAAGAGAGTTATAGTAGTATCTCAACTCTTAATATAGAGGAATCTTGAGGAGATAGTCCAGTGCCCTTCACTGGGAATTCGGCTTCACTCTTTGATTATACTTTCTGTGTTAGTATAATAGTTTAAATTTACATAATTAGTTTTTAATTTCACATTGTTTGCATTTGATTAGCACGCCACCTATTCACCCCCCTCTAGGTGACCTACACAAAATGGAGGGCCTAAATAGTGAGTTGATTAGTTTAACAGTGTAAAATATTTAAAATCTAATAAAAGAGAGTTTTTAAGATTTTAGATCATGATGAAATGGTCGGATAGAGAATTTGTATGTCTAAAGACGTAGATCTAAGTAACATGCTATTTTCGATCGTCGCCTACTTGATGGATGGGCAAAAATATTCAAAATATATAATTTTTTATTTTTAGCTACTTGAAATAATGTAGATCAACTTCAATGGAAGGGATCTTACATTCGGATGTCGTAGGGTTGTATTTGAGTGATAAGGATTTGGGCTTGAATCCTTCCAGAACTCCACAATTGTGTGTGTATAGAGAGAGAGAGAGAGAGAGAATTGTGTAATTCCTGAAGGATTCGAGCTAGAATCCTCCCACTCAAATACTAACATCTGACATTCAAATAAAAGATCCACTCCGTCAAAGTTGATCTATATTATTTAAAGTAACAAAAAATCAAAAATCAAGTGTTTTCAATACTTTTTGCCCATCTATCAAGCTGCACAAAATGGATGACATAAAGTAGTGAGTTGGTTAGATTTATGTCTTTAGACATACAAATTCTCGATCCAACCATTTGATCATGATATAAACATTTAAAAACTCCTACAAATCAATTTTTGTTAGGTTTAAAATGTTCTACGCTATTAAACTAATCAATTCACTATTTAGATCGTTTTTTTTTTCCTACTTGATGCATGAGCAAAAAATATTTAAAAATTTGATTCTTGATTTATAGATACTTGAAATAATATAGATCAACTTCAACAGAATGAATCTTATATATTCGGATGATGTCTGGTTGTATTTGGGAGGGAAGGATCCGGGCTTGAATCCTTCCAGAACTATACAAGTCTCTCTCTCTCTCTCTCTCTCTCTCTATATATATATATATATATATATATATATATATATATATATATATATATATATATATATATATATATATATATACAATGATTCATATCTTTTTGCATTATCGCACCACCATTGCTTAGCTCTCAATTCGTGAATTATTTTAACTTCATACAAAAGAAGAGCCATAGGGATCCCAATGCAATGCACTAACTACTTTCTTTTATACTATTTAATGAATCATTAATTCATATTTGATCATCCCATATCAGTGTCCATGGGCCAACCTATCATTCATAATAAGCCCCACTGAAATGAGATGCACTTTTACAAGCAATGAAGGGTACATGTTACCATATGGGGCTCTGCTAATAGCAAATTGGAGAGAGTTTAAAGCATGTGGTTTAGAATTGATGGGGTCAATCAAGTAGAGATCTATGGGGCCACTGCCATGTATCAATTGTCAACCAACCCTAGCAACTAATTGATGATATAGTCGGTTTGACACTTTAAAAACTTTTTAATGAAGCGCGAGAGACCCCGCAGGTATACCGTTTTCTCTCAAAAAGTTTGTTTGACACTTATGTTCCCCATCCCTACATCGTTTCTTGCTAAGTTTGCAATCCATGTTTAACTAATGATGTTCTTGAAATATTCCTTAGAATTTAAGAATGAGTATTTATATATCCCGAGCCCTTTTTTTTTTTGGCTAACAAAGCCCAACAGGCAACAAAGAGAAAAAGAAAAACAAGGAAAACAAAAGAAGAGGGGATCGATAGTGTTATTGTAACCCATCGATCCTTGATGTACGCATCACAGTATCAGTACTCGATACGGCATACAAAATTGATTTGACCTTTTTGGTAGTCAGAATGAACCAGTTTCAGATATTATTTTCCAATGTTTTAGATTTTTCAGAATTTTCTGAAATTTTTCTGGATTATTTTGGAAAATCTCCGAATTCAGTGTCATCCGATACCGATAATCGGCTTTATAATTTTTAATTCACAAACGGATCATATGGTGTCTTAGAATTATATTTTCTATTTTAGGGTATTTTTGAGAATTTTTCTGAATTTATCAAAAATTGGGTCAAATCGGTGTCGCCCAATATCGGCGATACATTCCCGGATTTTTAACTTGCAAACCAAATAGAATTTCTAGAATCCAATTCACATTATTTCTCAACATAATATTTTCTATTTTATATAATTGTTTAGAACTGTTTCGAACTAGTCAAAAGTTGACCCCAATAAAATAATATAAAATTTTATTTTTTTAATTTCTTTTTCTCTTCTCTTTTCTTCTTCCCCTCGATTCTTTCTCCACCGCCTTTCTTCCACCGCCCTTTCTCTCTTTCTTTTTATTTTCTTTTTCTTACTCTCTCTAATTCTCACATTTTCTCTCTCCCTCTCCCTCTCTCTCTCTTCAATTCTCAGCTCTCTTTCCATCTCTCTTCCTCACTGTCTCTCTCTCTCTCCCCCCCCCCTCTTTCCCTCTCTCTGTTCCAGGCCGGGGGGCCTGACCTGCGGCCAGGCGGCTGGTGGTCGACGCGCCACCGCGCCCCCTCCCGCCGGGCGCCACCCCCTTCCCTCTCTTTTACCTCCCCTCTTCCTCCTCCTCCTTTTCCTTTTTCTTCTCGTTCTTGTTCTTCTTCTTCTTCTTCTCTCCTCTCTCTCTCCCCCCCCATCTCTCTCTTTCTCTGGGCGTCACCACCGGCAGGGCGGAGCCGCCGCTAGCGCCGGCAGGGCTGGGCTGGCTGCCGCTAGCCCCTGCCGCCTTCTCTCTCAGCCAGCCCCTGCCGCCTTCTCTCTCTTTCTCTTTCTTCCTCTCTCTTTAATTGGGTTTAAACCCAATAATCCTAATACAAACTCAATTAACCCACAGTCAATCATTTAAATCTTTGGGTTTGGGTACCAGATTCAAACCCAACCCATTAGCTTGCCAAACCCGCATCCAAAACCAAATAAGGTAACATTTCATATAAGTCCCTGTTAATTACATATTTAACCCATTTATGTTGATTTAGTATTCGGGCGATATCTGGAGCATCCAGACTCCGATCTGGAAGATTCTGGTGTCGTTGCGATCGTGAGACGAAGAGTTACGTCTCTGTAATAACTAAGTGAGTGCTTTTCTTTTATAAATTATTATTTATTATGCTTAATTAAATGAATGGATTGCTTTACTTAATAAATCGTGATTATCGGTCAAATTGGATTTACAAGTTAAATAAATAGTAAATAACGATAATATATGTAATTACATGCTAATATTTAATCATGATTATTGATTTAATTTAAAATACAAATTAAATAGTTATATACTGCTAATAAGTGACTGTTGGGTTATTGCTAAAGCTATTAGTTTAATGGTTATTGAATTATTAATAAATTAATCATTATTAAACAGGCTGTGAAGAGGTGAAAAGATAGAGTTGTAAATAATTTCTTTATTGATAAGATTACAGATATCTTAATATTTAGACACCTATGCAAGGTACATAAAATCACCCTGCATGTATCACAAGATCACCGACACTGTCACTGTGATCAAATCACTGATACATTAGATACTATACAAGTATGTGTAGTCATGATAGTGGACACCTTTATTACATGTTCCTGTATTATTGTTATAAGGATATTCTAGTATATTGGACACTGTATTTCATGTAAATACCTCTTATACTAGACACTGTCATTTCATGTCCTTGTATCACTGTTACACCAATACTGTTACACTGAACATTACTCTTTCATGATTATTACATATACACGCTGTTACACTAGATACCGTTACACGGATACTTTATGCACAGTTATTTCATATCACTGTTACATTGATTCACCTGTATATATATGTAATGGTTCTGTATTCTTGATGCATGGATTACTACACTTGTGACATGGACTATTATTACATGGATATTCATGTGTTCCCATTACATGCATGTTTTCCATTACTGATGTTGATACATACTGTTACTGGACATGTTAGCTATTGATATTCGATGTGTTGTGGGAGCTACTTCTGAACTCCCACATCTCATGTTTCCCGTTATCTTATTTAATGATATCGACATAGCTCATGTCCAGTTATCGTGTTACTTGTATCATGCACTGTTAGTGTTCTTGATATACTGTGTAGTTTAAATATCATAAATATAACATGGGATGGGGGAGACTTGTCAGTTGACTAGACCTTATTGGGTGGATGTCTAGATCCATTGTTTGTCCCACTGCAGGGGACGGGGTAGTGCCGGCTACCGTCTGTTATAGCTCATGAGCTCTCGTTTCCCGTTATGTTATTAGCTCATTGAGCTTCCATTTCCCGTTACTTGTTACACTTAACGGGTTGGCTCTGGTCTCAGCAGCCAGGGGTCTGTTTAAGACCGTGATCCCGAGTATGCATGGGATACACCCACCCGATTAGAGCTCCTTGACCATTGAGTTTTCAATTAACATAATAAAATGGTATAAACAATAGTAACATCAGGAACGCTTGTTATTTGGTCACTCTCTCGTTTGGATCATGGTACCCGTATGCCATATGCGGATGGGTTCGTCCGGAGTGCAGGCTCCGGTATGAACTGCTAGTGGTATGTGATACTGGAAGAGATTGATTAAAATATCATACAGTACTGATTGTTATTATTGTATAAATACATGACCGGACCGATACATGTATATTATTATATGATTATACTTGTTATATAGTTCATGATGTCTTATCCATTACTATGTCACATGTATATTTAACACTTTCTATTTTCCACAGACACACTATGCATATACACGGATATTCTGCCTCTCAGATATTATCTGTATCATGTATACTGAGTAGACACACTGTTATTGCATAAGAACAACATTGTAGCATGATTACTCCACGTACTCCATATTTACATGTTCATCTTCATCACGACAATATCTTGTTACTGTTATTAGTAGGTACATGTATCACTGCTACCTATCACTTAAACACATTGATTTGATTATGAAATCACTCAACACCATATCATATTTCATATATTTTAGAAATATATATAATCGATATAGAATATAATCCCCCAATACGACTTACTATCTTTCTCAACTATTCACTCTAAATAGATGTAGTTAGTGACATAGTCAGACTTGTTAATTATTATTAATGATATTAGATTGGGTAATATTGTGGTAGCATCACTGTTATAACATACGAAGTATTGATGATGTTAAAATGTGACATTTGTATCTTCTCCCAATTATTATTATCATTATATTGTATCACCGGTATATAGACATGTATTATCTATTATTATTGTGTAATTGTATTACTATAGTATATATTACTATTTCCCTCATTTTACCTCTCACTAGGTCGCTTTTTGATGACCCTGAATTTGCGTGTCCAGGTTGGAGATATGCGATATCATATTGTCAGATATTTCACTGGATTCACATAGGAGATTCGTCATTCATAGGTATCTTTATAATTTAGTATTTATTTTCTTATTTATCCATATTTTTATATCTATCATGATCACTGACCCTTTTTGCAGGTATTCTTATACTTATTTAACGTAGGACTTATTGTGTATGTTATATTTATTTCATGTACTGAGGCTTAACGTATATATGTGAGGGTATTTCCGCTTTGCGTATATACGTCACTGTAGCGTCTCCGTATCCGTGGGATCGGAGCGTTACAGTTATGGTCGTGAATTGCGACCGAAATGCCTCTCGATCTCCTTCAGGGTGGTGTCCTCTTCAAGTAGCACTACTACAATTTATAGATTAACGTTACACATTTAACGTCGTTTTTCACTTAAAACAAAGTTAAAAACATGCGGTGGCAATTTTGTAAATAATTTATGAGTTTTAACGGCGGTTCTTTAAGAACCGACTTCTTTTCCTTTTATGTTTGCCATGTCACCGATCTGTACCTCAACCCGCAATTTAGAATCTAAAAATTCCCGCTTTTCTCTCATCTCTTGGCTCTTTGGAATTCCCCTCCCCCTCATCTTTGATGGAATGATCCCACTTGCGTCACCGGAGGTCACGTCAAATGGAACGGTCGCACTCGCATTCAGCAATAGAGGGAGTGAGATCTGACAGCAGAGGTAGGTCACACCTGAGGTGAGGAATCGAATAATCTTAACTGTGTGATGGTTAAAAAAATAGTTTTTGCCTAGTTATTATCTTTGATTGTGTAGATTTTTGTTATCAGAGAGACTTGAAGGTTTTGGCGTGAGGGAAGAGGAGTCATGGGAGTTGGGGGGAGATTTGGCGTGAGGGATATCAGTGAGGCCGCTAACGATCATTTCTAGCAGCTCCGCAGAAGCTTTGTAGTTTTGAGAATCTCGACCTCTCTGCGGTGGTCGGCGATGGCGTGGTGGAGGAAGACGATGGAGCGGTCCACGGGACGTCAGCAATGTTGTTTTATGATATTTTAAAAAAAAATGAGTATTTCACGTCGGTTTTAAAACCAATGTCTTTGCCTCCCACTTACAATGACACACGAATAGACGTCGGACGTCATTTCATTTTGACGTCAGTTTGAAATCGACGTTATTTTAGTTTTTTGTACTAGTGTAGGGCCTGAATAAAAAGTTCTTCATTGGTGTCGTCGTTGATTCTTATGATGTAGTAGCGACTCTTCTTTCTGTGGCTTTCTTAGGGACTATAGCAGAGAGCGGAGACTTCCCCTTATTCTTCAATATGGAGGAGAGCAACATCTCATTATCATGTAGGAGATTAGAGTTTATCACCGGCGCCGGAAGAGAGCCTGCATTAGAGACGGTGGTCAGATTCACCATGGTCGGAGATGGCGCTATAGCGCGTTGAATGGGGTGTTGAGCCTCAGAGAAGCTAGCCCAGATGGAGCATTGGCCAGTTGGGTCAGCCCACAAGCCCCCGCAGAGCCATTAAGACTTACAATCTCATGGGCTCAGGCCCATCTACTCCCAAAGGCCCAGGGGTATCAATAGAGCCCAATGGCTCAAAATATCTCCGACTTAACCCTCGCAGAGGCTTGATCACGTACCGAGGTTGAGAGTAGACCAGGTGGATTGCCAAAAGTCGCAGACATCGGTGGACCACCTGACAGAGCACATGAGGAAACTTCGCGAGGTTGGTCGAGAGGAGCACGTGCATCAGCACGAGATTGCACAGCGGAATTCGGCACCTGCCTAGGGTTCCGGCCACGCCGCCGAGCATGAATCCACGTTGTGGGAGCAGGCTGGTCATCATCGACCTTAGGGATGGAGTCTGCAGGCGCCACATCCACATCCTTCGGCGAGACAGTAATCCGATTAGGGTTTGCTGAAGCCCTAGGGGTAGCGGAGTTGGGGGGGGCCTTACAATCTATGTGACAATGGCCGACACAACCACAACAAGAGCAGTAGAGATGGACATGCTCATATTCAAAGCGTAGTATTTTTGCTAATATTTCTTTTCCCAACGGTCGAATCAGTCAGTCTATTGAGATATATCGCCAAATGTGAGTTAGGTTTCTGCTCTCTTTTACAATGCAAGCGCAAGAACATCTGTTCAAGGAAAAAAAAGGAATGAAAGAAATGAAGAAATACACATATATTGAAGAATACAATCTTGTCCCAAATTTGAATCCATGTAGACTAAAATAGAGTGAAGATTCGAAATAGAATCATGCAACAAACACATATTCAAATCAAGTATGATCCTTTGAACATATTAGGGTGTCAAGCAATTTAATCCCGGACAACTTTATTATATGTGCAATTTATATATAGTATATGCCCAATATGGATTCTAGATTTTTATCGTCTTCAAAAGGTTATAATTATTGTAGAATTACAGTCAATGTAATCAGAGATTCAATTAGCTGGGAGTATGTTGGCATGATGCCACATTATTATATTATGACATGAATAGTTGTAAATTCAAGAAATGGGTACCAACAAAAAGAGAAATTTCATTCTATCTTTATCCTTAAAAAAAATAAAAATCAACACACTTAGAGAATATATATATATATATATATATATATATATATATATATATATATATATATATATAAATTCAAGATATATATAGAATTTAGAAAATTTTTATTGTCCCTTTTCCGATCAGACCAATCTCATTCGAATTTTGCTATGATCTGAACTTTTGTAATTTCTCCTGCCACAAAAGAGTGTCTTAAAAAAATAATTTTTTATATAGAAAATAATAGACAATTTTATACATTTAGAAAAGAATATATACAACTCTATAGTTTCATAGATTGACTTGTTCCCTTGGTGTTGGTTCATCGTCGTCGCCGCCATCATCATCACCATCACAATCATACATTTTCATGAGTGTGGTTGTGAAAGTGGGGGCAAGGAAATTGGGTCCTTTTAGTCTTGTCCTTTTAGTCCCAAGAAACATGGAGGCAGAGACCAAATCTGGAAAGGAATCTGGGGTCAATACAGTTTATAGATGCCAAGAGTTAAATTTTGTGCCATGGGAAGCCAAAGAGCCCAAATAGGGGGCATCAAATGTTTATTTTTTCTTTTTTCAGTTAACCCCTCATACCTGTCATTATTTTCTCAACTCACCTTCACTCCACCCCATTTTTTTTTGAACTATTTGGTCATTAACACTCATTTCACACTTTTGATATCTAAGTCACTTCTTATTTTTCCTTTTCTTCCACCTTTTAAATTGCATATGTTGTATTTCTTAGGCAAGAAGAGAGCATGTGAGATTCTGAGAACCCTGAACATCTAGATGACACTGCGTATGTGAGATTGTTTAAATAAGAAGACTAACAGAAAGTTACATTTTTGTACAAATCCTTAGCATTTAGAGGAACTCATTTTCTTTGTGAAATAAATAAGATTACACCTAGTAATACCATAAAATTAAAAGTGAATATTATCATTAATCGTGTGCACAATTGTGTAAGGAGCACTTTTAATATCCAAGTCCTGAAGACATACAAGTTGATATGTAAATTATGAAAAGAATTAGTTTGTAAAAGAAAAACAAAATAAGAGCCTTTCATTGCTCATTCATTTGGTACATACTATCTTTCTATTTTTCCCAAAATAAAAAAAAAAACTTTTTAGAGGTCCTCTTGTTTACATTATTACAAACACTACACAAAAACATGGTCCAATTTATAAATTTGTAGAAGATAATGGTCATAAATAATAATATAAAAGATAGGAGTTTATATGCAAAAGGAACCAAGAAATGAATGACCGTTGAGGTGACTCCCGACCTCAAGGTTCGGGCAAAGGCTCGGAGGGGCAAAGGTGAGACCTTTACAAAGAAAAAAAAGAAAAGAAAAAGAAAAAGAAAAGAAAAGAGAAGAGAAGGAAAAAAATAAAGAGAAGGGCAGAGCGCCATCATACGAGAGAGGCGCAAAAAGAGCTCCCCTTCTCTCTTTTCTTCCAATGGCGGATGACTGAACCCAGATAGCCCACCTCCTCCTCCTCCTATAGAGATAGATACAGAGAAAAAGAAACAAAGAGCCCTTTGCAATTTTTTGGGTGGATTTTGGTGGGATTTTGAACAAGAATTGTTGAATCTTTGGGCAATGGCGTTCGAAGGGATGCTCTCCATATCGGCGGCCTCGGTCGTGGAGGACGTGATCAAGCAGAGCGGTACGAGGCTGAGTGACATTGATTTGGCTTCCAGGAGAGCAGAGGAAGCAGGTGAACGTTTTATTATTATTATTATAATTTTAAATAATTTTCTGAATATAGGTCTTTGTAAGTCTTGCAATGGTGCATTGTGGAGGGCAAATTTTTGGGTTTGTTTGTTTGTTTTTTAAAAGATTGCATTTTGGTGTCTTTGTTGATCCTTTTCTTAAATTTCCACTGAAATTTGAGTTTTGGTGTTTTTAAAGATTGCATTTTGGTGTCTATGTTGAATCCTTCTTGTCTTTTTTTTTTCGGGAGATGTTTTTTTGAATAAGATTATTGTATAAAATGGAATGTTTTCAGGATCCCTGAGAATACATTAATTTATTGTAGGAGTTAATTTAGGGGTAAAGAAACTCAATTTGATCATCCAAAAAACATGGGTGTGTTTATTTTATCTGATCCAACTTTATTTTTTCGATTTTTTGGAAATAGTTGCCTTTTGGTTTGTGCATGTATATGTTTTTTGTGTTGCTAAAATGTTCTATTTGTTTGGAGTATATGGATATTTTCAGGAATTTTATGTATGAATTGTTTCATGAGGATTCCAATAAGAAATTCAAATTTGTTTTAATGGATTTTCGGAGCCTTTTCAGGAAAAGAATAAAAGTTGGTGATACTAAAGATATGGTTTTGGATTAATGTCGTGTTTTCCCAACTTTTTGATTGTGAATTAATTTCTTGAAGTAGTTTTATGGGAGCAATTTTTAGCTTTTCATTATTTGGGACAGAATTTGTGTATATTTTGATTCTAAAGATATAAAGAATTTTTTGTTTAGAAAAGATTAATTTGTTTTCTTAGATTTTGGTTTTGAGGATGGAATCTTCTGAATGTCTGTTTTCTATTTTTTGGTGATTCAGTTTACAGAACGAACTTTTGTTTTATATAATTGTCATCTGTATTAAGGTGGACTAGCAAAAGAAAAAAAATCTGTCATTCAGCCTAAAAATAATTCAGGCTTCTAGGTCAAGGAAAAATTATATTGTTGAAAGATAATACAGCCTAAAAAGAATGAAGATAGATATCATGGAACAAGTTGGTACTTTGACATCAAATTCTTTCTGATTGTACTTGTAATGGCAGCGGCTCGAAGGTCAGATGCAGCCCGGTGGCTGAGAAAGACAGTTGGAGTAGTTATAGGAAAAGATTTACCTGAACAGCCTTCAGAGGAAGAATTCAGGCTCGGGCTGAGGAATGGGATCATTCTCTGCAACGCGTTCAACAAGGTTTACCCTGGTACAATTCCAAAGGTCAGGCTCACTGATAGTTGCTTATTGGAGCTCTAGTTCTTAATCATTTCTCTTATTTTTTTTCTTCGTCAATATTATTTAGCAATTCAACTTTTGTTGATTCAGGTGATAGAGGCTCCTGCAGATTCAGCTGCTGTATCAGATGGAGCAGCATTGACAGCATTTCAGTACTTTGAGAATGTTAGGAACTTCCTTGTTGCCTTGGAAGAGAAGGGTCTTCCCACTTTCGAGGCTTCGGATCTAGAAAAGGTGAGAGTTGTAAAGCCTAGGATACATTCAGTTTTTCTTCCTTAGTCCTTAAAAGATAGTGAAATTGATGGTTTACGGTTTAATGTTAGGAGTGTAGTTACCAGGACGAGACGCAGAAGCAGGATATGATATGGGATTGGATAAATAGTTGATGTAGGAAGAAAACCAATGCAGCATGTCAATTTTGAGCATCAGCTGTCAACGACTAAAATCAGCTGTCGACAGACTGGGCCGAGCTGTTGACAGCCAATTTCAGCCGTCGATAGGCTGAGTTCAAAAGTGTTTTTCCAAGAATTGAAGTTATATAGTTTGTCGACAGGGGTCATCCTACTGTCGAGATGCCTAGCGTATTAGGGTATCCGAGTCTGTATAGGATTTAGTTTTTCAGTTGAATTTGATTTGTTTTATTTTTTTATTTAATTAGATTTTCTAGTTAGAATAGTATTCTTCTTTTATTACCTATATAGGGCCATTGTATCTTTATTTTTATATTCAACTTTGATAATCAGTTAACTTGAGCATTTTCTCTTTCAATTGCTCATGAATTCGAGTTGTTTATATTTTGCTCGTGTATTCGAATGCTTTTGCTTGTGAATTCGATTGTTTTTCCTATCTAAAGATATGCTTTAGAGTTCGTTGGAGCTAGAACAAAATCTAGCCGATGTTATCCGCTTCTTTGACCGCCTCAAGTGGTATCAAAGGTTCGGCTATTTTTCGACGATGACATCAAATAGCGATAGATTGCAAGGCCTTTCAAAAAGAATTAACACTATTGAAGGGAAGATCTGCACTATCAACTCAACTTTGGACGGCGTAATCCAAGAGCTCAAAAGATTATTCCTCAAAATTAATGATCAAAGTCTGGCCGATAGTACATACCGAAGCGGATATGATCATCCATCAACTAATTTTCTTCCACCACCTCCACCCTCGCATCTACCACAACAACCACCATCATATAAATCGCCTATCAACTAATTTTTTTCAACCACCACTGCTATACACCCTTACATCCATCAACAAATTTATAACTTGTGTTGTTTAGAGATTGTACTGTAACTAAAAGACCCCCGACACTACGCATCGACATCAAATCTTTTATTCTAAACGTTCAGTTAAGAACAAGGCATGCAACTTCATCATTGATAATAAGAAGCTGCGAGAACATGGTGTCTAAAGCACTTGTAGATCACTTGAAGTTAGAGACGGGAATCACACCCTCATCTTTACTCTATTGATTGGATCAAGAAAGGCCCCTCCATTAAGGTAACAGATCTATATCATATTTCTATTTAATTTGCAAATACTATCAAAATATTGTTGCTTGTGATGTGATTGACATGGACACATGTTATATTCTTTTGAGGAGACCATGGCGACACGATATTGATGCTACCCACAGAGGTAAAGAGAACACCTATATGTTCAATTAAAAAGGCAAAAGAGTTGCCATGAGACCTTCACCTACTGCAAAGTCTACAAAAGAAAATGAGTCTAAAGTTGTATCCATGTGCAAGTGAGGCGAGTTTTTTGTGAAATCAATGGAAATAAAGTAGGGAGTGTTTTATTGGTCAAGAAAGAAGTTACTCCACCTGATGGAGTTTCAGAGAAAGTAAAACCATTATTGGAAAGGTCCAAAAAAGTTGTCCATGACGAGCTTTCAGAAGAATTACCATCCATAAAAAATATTCAACCTCATATTGATCTTATTTTTGGAGCAAGTCTACCTAATCTTTCACACTACCGGATAAATCCCAAATAGAGTGAAGTTCTAAAGGTTGAAGACTTTGAGAAGATTTGGGAGAAGTGTTCAACAAGGCAACCCATGATAAACTGCCATATTATAGATGATTTTATTTTTAAAGAAAATCAGTTATGTGTTCCTAAGGATAGTTGGAAAGATTTGAGCATGAATTTTGTGTTGGGGCTTCTTCGCACGCAAAAGGGAGTAGGTTTTGTGAAAAAATCTAATAAAAAGTACAAGATACCAGCTGAAAGAAAAGACGAGAGAAACTCTTTGAGGAAGAAGATATAATGATAATGTATTTGAAGAGAGAAAAAAATCTAAGCTCAAAGAGTCCAGCAGGTATTTCCAGATTGAAACTCGAGAACGTGTTCTTTTAAAGAGAGAGACTGATTAAGAAGAAAACCAAGGCAATAGGCCAAATTTGATGCTCAGTGATGTAATACCAACCTGGATCGCAATCACCTTCAAATCGTAACTAAAATTTAAAATTGAGAATAAGATAAGATTTTGGGTTTCCACCCCTTACGCGGACTTCTCACCCAGTAACTCGAGAGCAAATAAACTCAAGAATTAAATCAGATAATTTGAGAAAATTTTAATCACTCCATTATCCCTTATTCATTGAGTTGAGCCTCTTTTATAGGCTCTTACAAAGTGAACTCCTGGATATAACCGATGTGATACTAAAAGTAAGATAAACAAAACACAAAATCTTCTAAATAAGCTAAGGCGTGAAAAGATAACTGGGAACTGCGTGATGTCCTCATCAATTCCATCGGGGTGGGAGAAACTCGACCCTGTCGAGTGAGGACTCTCCTCACGAAGAATCTCAATCGGGCCAAGGTGGTGGTCGTAACAGCATCACTGATACGCCATGTTGATACCATGGTGGTGGAGGTGGAGCCGGTATCCGTGACGGGTCGGCTGTGAGTTGTGACAGATGGCAGCTCGATCAAGAAATAGATATTAGACCAAGGCGCATCATCCCTGCTGAAGACGGAGCTAATACCAGGATCCCATGGGCTATCCAACTCGCAAGCAATGGAAGCAATCCTCTTCAGAGCCCTTTCGAAGTCTTTACGCCAAGCGTGCAACTTCCTCACAGCCTCATAGCGACTCGTAACCATCACCTTATTGTCAACCACATATTCCTGCAAAGTACTATACGGGTACGCAACAAATTTGTAAGTATCATTGCAAATCGCTATCGGCCTAGTGATATCATCAATATATGCAACAGGCAAATGCAATATAGTAGGCTCAACTATCTCATTCCCATCATCACTGGTGCTATCAGATATGTGAATTTCATCAATAACCAGTGTGTCGGCACCAACTGATGTGTCTTCAATTATACTAACAGTATTGGAAGGAACGTGGACTTCCTCAATAATGTTCGAGACGTCAACTTCATCACTAGACACAATTCTAACATGTTGACTCTCCGAAGGACACTGATAATCATAATGTCTATATCCCTCACATTTAGAACACCTGGCCTTAGCATTGACTAGGGTTTTGAAAGTCAAGTCCAACCTTAATGCAACATCAAAGGCCTCTTCAACAGTATCTAAGTCATAGGGGCCAGTAATCATAGCACGTTTTATTGTAGGCCGTAAACCCCAAACAAACCTAGTCAGAGTCTCAGAAGGGTGCTCTCTTACTTCACCACGATGGGTTAAGTCCTTAAATATGGCGATGTAATCATGAACGGACATATGACCCTGATGGAGATTGTGTGGCTGGTCTAAATGGGGGTCCCTATACTGCTGACTAGTCATGATGACTCAAGCAAGCAAGCAGATGCAGTGGAGAACCCTATAGTCAATTAAACTAAATGTATGCACTAAATAAAAATACCCTAAAGTTTAAGTTCTAAATGTAAAGAAAAATGCATTCTTAAAATGATGAAAAATGATAAATACTGATGCAACCACTAGATCGAAGTAAATAGCATTTCAACCAACAAATTATAGTAATCCATATAGTAGTTGCAAGTAATTCTGGTGCGCTGATCTGCTGAGCTGAACCTGACAGACGACCAAAGCTTGAACCTGAACGAGACTGCTGTAGGCGCGTAGTACTGGTCGTCACGAATCTACTGCTTCGAGAACGGCTCGATTTGGACTTGAAACGAGCTCTGAAATGCCTCCGAAAGATATGATTTGCAGCCGAACTGAATTGAACCAGACTTGGTCTGGTCTGGATTTGAGCCAGACCCGGTTCAATACCGGGCCTGATCTGCTCAGTTTGGAGCAGATAGACCCCTGGTTCGGGTACTATGCGATAGACCCGACCCGAGTCACTTATCCCCCGATACCCTCTTCAGCGGAGCCCACACGAGCTCACTCCTCCCTCTTTCGATTCGCAGCTAGGGCATTGAAGACGAAGCTAGGTCAGGGCTCGGCGGAGATCCGTCGGCGGCGAAGGCGGTGCAAAACTGGTGAAGCTCCAGTGGAATTGATCGGCGAGGACTCTCGGGAGACTTCTGAGGCGTCGTAGAGGGCCCGACAATGATGGCGAATGACCGGAGGGGGCTCGACGATGATGGGAAGTTGAAGATTGCCCCGTGCGAAGCCTTCAGAGGGCTCCGATGGGGCGCTTGCGGCACCGGAAGGCAGAGGTAAGGGCGGTGGGTGGGAACAGGTGAAAATCTCCAACGAGGCACTGGATCCGATCAGATCTGGCCCGATCAGCGCCGGCGACGGTTTGGACCTGTTGCGATGGGGCAGAACACCAGAAATCCGGCGACCACAGAGTTCTGACGAAGCCTGGTTCTCTCCTCCGACTGGAGTTGTAGTCGACTGATGATAACGAGGCGTCGGATCTGAAATTGTGGCGTCGGAGGTGTCGATCCTGCTGTTGCTGTAGATGGAGACAGTGGCGGAGGAGGCGTAGGATTGACTGATGTTGGTCGGAGGAGGGTGGTGGCGCGATGGCGACGACTGGGATCAAAGGAGAAGCTTGGGGATGTCGCTAAGGAAGGCGGCGCGAGATGGCCAAGGACGACGATGTTGATCGGATCAACCGTAATGACGGCGGAAGACTCCGGAGGCTTCAGTCGAAGTGATACAGGTGCCGCCGAGTGTTCGACATCCACGAGAAAGCCGCGGTGAGGATAGGCTATGGCCGGTAGAGTCAAAAGAAGTCTGACCTACTCCCCATCGAGTGGATTTTGTCGGATGATGGAGCACTGACGACGATGAAAGACCGACGAGGTCGCAGTGGCACCGGAAAGGTCGACTGCGATGTATGTTGATCTTGAGATCTCGCAGGTCGCTGATGAAGGAGGCTTCGGTGAAGATTAGAGGCAGTAGCGGAGGCGTCGGCTTCGTCAGTGGTGGAAGGCGACGGCGACTACCTCGACGGGTGGTGGAAGGCGACGGCGACTGCTTCGACGGGTGGTGGAAGGCGACGACAGCTTCTTAGTCGGCTGAGGGGGACGGGGTGATAGACCCCAGTGGTGATGGCGTTGATCTCTGACGACGGTGGCGACGGAGGACGTGGATGTCGGCGGTGGCGGAGGACGTGGATATCGTCGGCGAAAATTCTCGAAATTGAAGTTGATTGAGGGTGAACAGTATGGATTTGGAATTAGCTGGGATTTTCGAAGGAAATTATTTGGGAATTTTCAATAATGTTTTTTTTGAATGGATCTGGTATCTAGATTTGGGATTGATATATGGGAAGATTTGAAATAGGAGGAAACTTGAAGGGGATTGAAAACCAGGGCTCTGATACCAAAATGATATAATACCAACCTGGATCGCAATCACCTTCAAATCGTAACCAAAATTTAAAATTGAGAATAAGATAAGATTTTGGGTTTCCACCCCTTACGCGGGTTTCTCACCCAGTAACTCGAGAGCAAATAAACTCAAGAAATAAGTCAGATAATTTGAGAAAATTTTAATCATTCCATTATCCCTTATTCATTGAGTTGAGCATCTTTATATAGGCTCTTACAAAGTGAACTCCTGGATATAACCGATGTGGTACTAAAAGTAAGATAAACAAAACACAAAATCTTCTAAATAAGCTAAGGCATGAAAAGATAACTGGGAACTGCGTGATGTCCTCATCACTCAGTTAACGACAAGCAAAATTAGATATCGAGAGACTGAGCTGAGCTGTCGAGAGATTGAGCCGAGCTGTCGACAGCCAATTTTAACTGTCGACAAGCTGAGTTCAGAAGTTTTTTTTTCGAGAGTTGAAGTTAATACAGTCTGCTGACATGGGCCATCCTACTGTCGACAGGCCTGGCGTATCAGGATATCTAAGTTTGTGTAGGATTTAGATTTCAGTCTGAATTGAATTCTGATTTGTTTTAGTTTTTTTATTTAATTAGATTTTTCTAGTTAGAGAAGAATATTTATTGCTTATATAAGACCATTGTATTTTTGTTGAATTTGAGTGCTTTTTCTACTACCTGAAAGTATCTTTTAGGGTTCGTTGGTGTTAGAACGAGATCTACCCGGTGTTGTTTTCTTCCTTATCTACGTCAATAGTCCTCGAGAAATCGGGGTAAAAGATAGTGAACTGATGGTTTATGGTTTAATATTAGGAGCATGGTTACCATGATGAGACATACATAATCTTTGAGAAATTGGGGAAACACATACATGTATATGTCTCTTGACAAATCAGCTCATTGGAAAGACTATATTTATATGACCAAAAACTTAAGCCGATAGTAAAGGTCCCACTTTGTATTTATATGCTTCACTTTTACTCATTTTTTCAATGTGGAACTATTATTAATCACACGTGACTTAACATATATATTTAAGAACCTTTTTTCTATAATGAAACTTAAATGAAACTATTGGAAATTGTAATAGATTTATTCTAAGTCTTTTTCAAAAAGATATATATATATATATATATATATATATATATATATATATATATATATATATATATATATATATATATATATATGCACTTCCAAAAATCATTTCAAACAAAGATCTTCGGGTGTGTTATAATAGTAGCCCTGTTTTCTAGACATTTTCACTAGTTTCATTTAAGTAACATGCAAGTGCCATAATAGGATCACACAAGTGTCTGAAATTGTTGGATGTGACTCAACTAAACCTAACTTGTTAAAGAGATACACATCAATCCATTGCCACCCATGGATGTAGGTCATGTGCCAAACCACATAAATCTTTGTATCTTCTATGTTACTGATTTATTTTCTCTTGTTTGTGCTATTACGACATATTTTGGTGATTTGGCCTATTCAATTATCTGTAACATAAATAGTGTCCTGTAAATTTCTCATGAGTACAGTGTCAATGACTGAACCAGTTTCCTCTGACACTAGTTTCCACTCATATATAAAGTATCTGGTAAATATGGATGAGAATAATAGGGTCATCAATTACTCGTAACTTGTGAAGCTTTAGGAATACTGATGTCTTCTTGAATTAACATGGGAGGATCACAATCACCTCCAAACTATAAATTAGAAAATAGGGTTTTGATAAGAAAATAGAAAAGTAAAATTAGGATTTAGAGACGGATAGATTTGAGCTTCGAACCCCTTGCACCACGGGCTTCACACCTCTTACACCACGAGCTTTACATCCAAAACTCAAGAGCACACTCAAGATGTTTTAACTGAAAAGTTTTCATTTAATCATTGTCTAATAATAAAAGAAGTCTGATGCCTTTTTATTAGTTTTACAAAAAAAATACTTCTAGGGGATAAACAATGTAGTACTAAACACACGCATAAAAAAAGATAACTACTTAAAAATAAACTAAAACATAAAAATAACTAAAAACTGGTGTGATGTCCCTTTCATTTTTCCCGGTGTGGGAGAAAATCGACCCTGTCGAGTGAGAGCATCCCTCATAAAACATCTCAATCAGGCGATGGCGATAGTCGTGCAGCAGCACTAGTGCATCACATCAAGATCAGGTGGTGTAAGTGAAACTGACTTTCGTAACAGATTGCTGTGAAGGATGGTGGATCGAGCCAATCATTAGTAGCAGACTACTATGAATCATCCATGATGAAAACTGAACCGACTGTACTTTCATCATAAATAACATGATCTCCTGTGAACCTATCTCCTGTAGATTTATTTGCAAGGGGTCATACTCATCAGGCGATCTCAATGATAGTGAGATTCTCATAGCTACCAAAGTGGTACTAACTCCATAGTAGACGCTGCTGAAAGATCTATAAGGGTCTCATGGCCAGCTCTACAACTTTTGTAGATATGAGAAAATCTCTTTTTGCAGTGACATCAACTCAGCAATAACTTTTGGCCCTGACTCTGGCTTATCATCAACTTTCTGACTCTAATTCTAAATCTTCAACAATTCATACCGCCTTACTTTCTAGCATCTTCACCATGCCAGCGAGAATCCTTACATCGTTGAATTGTGGCCCCTCGAGGTATGGAGCATACCAAGTACAAAAAATCTCTTGTAAGACAAGCTAATATCGACGGTCGATATTACTGTCTTTTCATCGCCAATATACTCCTCCAGTCAGTTTCAATTGAATGTAGTGATACTTCTACTCAAGTGTCTGAAAAGAATCTTTAAGATAATTTTCTCATTTTTCATACCCATTATGATCATTAGAATCCAAAAATACAAGACAGCTGCATACATGTCCCTTTCAACTTTTTTCATCAGTTCATTATTTAGATATTTTTTTACAAAATTAAAATTTCATGAATAAACTTTAAATGTATAAAAAGCAAAAGTTACTCAAGAATCACTGCCTTTCTGTTGTCTTAATACTGTAAAATATTTTCACTGGCTCCGAAATTTAGTTACAGACCCAACGCTTTGAATATAGCTCAAAAATGGACTCCAAACGGGCGAGAAACGACTTCTGGACTGTGGCGCACTAATCTACTGGGATGAACCTGGTAGGGGACCGAAACTTGAACCTAGATGTGAAGGCTGTAAATGTGTAGTACTGTTTTTTTATGAATCTGTTACTTCAAAAATGGCTTGAATCGGACTTGAAATGAGCTCAGAATAACCTTCAAAAGACTTGGGCTACAGACGAACTAGACTGAATTGAATTGAACTAAGCTCAGCGAGTAAACTCGCTGAGTTGAATCAGCTTGGACTGTTCTGTTGCCTTCAGTGACTCAGTTCAAGTCAGCTGAGTCAGGTTGGGTTCGGGTCGGGTTGGTTGGGCCTAACACGACCTGATCCAATGTGGATTTCAAAAACCCAAACCCAGTTGAATTAACTCGCACTCCCAATCCTCTCTCCTTCTCTCGATCTCAAACTAGGGATTACGCTGGCGGTGACGGCGGCGATAGAGTTATGGCGATGGTGGAGCTCCGGCGAGGCTACGACGATAACAGGCGATGAGAAGATCACAACATGGATCTGATCTGATGTTGGTGGCAGCGATCGGAGATGAAAAGAGAAGTAGCGGTGGAAGGCGGTAAAGTTGGTAGGTGGCGGCGGCGGCGTTGATGGGTTAGATAGTGGTGGAATTGATGATGATGATGACGGTGGCGATGATGATGATGAAGAAGATGGTATTGGGTCGGGTTGATTGGGTTTGATGGGTTTGAGGGGTTAGTGGAGATGTTGTGGTGATTGGTGGCAATTGTAAGAGGGATGACGACAGGAGAGGGCGATAATGAAGTTGCAGAGGCGGTGAAGGTGGATAATTTTGATGATGATGATGAGGATGATGATGAGTTTGAAGATGGTAGAGATGTGGTTGTGGAGTTGATGAGGCTTGCGAGATGATGATGGCTGATTAGTCTCTAAAACAGCATATTTCATATCACATCTTCACATTTATTTAATATTAAATTCTGCTAATAATATCTCTCTTGCATGTTTCTAGATCCCATGGTATGCAATGAAAAAGAAGACCCTAAATCACCATTTAATGAGTGATTAAAAGTCTATATCATAGCCATTGACCTAGAAGAGCTGATTCGTCAAAACCAGGGGCCCAAAACCAGAATCCGGGAGCATAACCTCCTGACAGTGCGTAGCTCAAAGCACCGCGCACGCCTCAAAGCGCCGCGCGCTTCCCTAGGTAGGCCGTGTTTCCACGGCCTAGAAGAGCTGGCCGTGGCTAGGCTTTGGCTTCGGGCGGGCCAGGGGTTGTCCCCCTGGCCCCCCTTCTATGGTGCCTATAAATACCCCTTAGGGTTCCAGAGCAAGTGATATGCAATATTTTATGGTAGTTTTCATCTCCATTTTATAGTTTAGGGTAGTTTAGATTAGTGTTCTTCTTCTTCTTCCCTTGTATTTTTCATTTCTTGTAGATTTTATAATAGGGAGAGAGAGAGTGGTATATGTTGGGAAGCAAGAGTGCTTGTAATAGAAGGTGACAATTTATGAAAAGTGCTCTCTTACCTTATCTTTATTTTCTTCTCTCTAATCTCTTTTACATGTGTAGCTAACTTTTCTCTCATGGCAACTAACTACTAACCACTAACTAGTCTAACTTCTTATTTGATAATCCACATGAATATAATAGTCTCTACTTAGCCTTGCTCTTGCAAGAGCTATTGATGACTCATGATGATGGATCTGACACTCTAACTCTCTAACAAACTAACATTACTTTACTCCACACTTACTTTTAATTTTGATGGTTTAAGTATAGCGTACACTTGTTTTGTTGAGTTGGGATGTGATGAGTTAACATATGGGTCATGCTTTGAAATGCTCTTGAACCAAGGACTAGTGATGGCCAATGATACATGTGAGGCAACTATTACTAAGAGGTTAGCATGTTGGTGGAGCCATTAGTAGTTAGTGCCATGAGTTTTCTTTTTTTTCACTTTACTTTTTTATGTTTCCCACTTCTTTGTTTTCACCGTACACTTCTCTTTTCATTCTTTATTTTCTTTCCTTTTCATTTTTTAAAACTTTGAAGAACTTTTTAACAAACACGTGAATCAATCGGCAGCTTCTATCGCCTCTCATCCTTGTGGATTCGACTCGTTTTAGCCTCTATGCTATGACGGAAGTATCGAGGAAGCCAAAGCACACACACTTTAAATCTTAATTCCAAAACATACACTTGTGCGCGGTTTTTCCCGATCAAATTTTGGCGCTATTACCGGGGATGGGAACGATTTGATTTCACGTTCTTGTTAACCTTTCTTCTTTATTTTTGGTGTGCAGGTTAAATTATTAGCGTTGCAGAAGTCCACACTTGCTCTTGTGTGGTCGGGTAACCTCTTGTATATTCTTATACTCTGCCTCTAATTTTTGTTTATATTACCTGTACACTGTAAATAATTTTAAGAATTAAAATACGGTAATTGGATGCTTTAAAACGGTTTAGACATTTGCATATAGGCACGTGTCAATTTTCATTCCAATATGTTGTATTTTATTCTTGTGTTGTTGTGATATCGATAGGAGGTGTACATATGACATTACATATAGCATAGGACAAGCACTTCAATGATTTACTCACTTTTTTGTGTTCATTCTTATCTATATTGCACACTTGCACAAATTAAACTTAAGGGCAAAACTCAAGACAACATAAGGTAGGGAAGTCATTAACCCTTCCTTAGCCCAAAAATCACCTCCCCACTCACACAACCCAAGCCTAAATAAAACTTGCTAGACGTTGGTCCCTAGGGACATCTCGGACTCATTTAGGAGATTGACCTAAGGGGAAAGTTGTTAGAAGTTAACTCTTGTCAAATCGGTGTCTAAGGTTGGGGATTGAGAGGTGAATTCTCGGAGAACAGTGGTTTGGCATAATTAGGCCCTTTACTCCGGCACGGATACCTCCCACTGATCTTGCCCCTTCCTGGCCGATTAACTCGTGGTCAGCTTTCGACAATATACCCTCGTAGACAGTCTAACCAGTTAGGAGTCGTCTAGGTCTAAGTCAACCCTAGCATAGGTTTGTTTTCTTTTTCTTTTTCTTTGTTTGTTTGTTTTCTTTTTTGTATATTGTGAAATGGATTTTAAGAACAATAATTCTTTCAATCATAATATGAATCCATATTTCACTCCGACCTCATTTGACTCGGATAACTCCGACCCGGCTATGTACAATATGAACCAACCATATATGTCGGGTTGGGATTATCCGACTCAATATGACCCGTACCCCCAATAATATGACTATAATTTTCAAAATAATTTCAACTCTTCACAGAGTCCATGGTGATTCACCTCCCCTAGTCAAATTTTCAGCTGCCTTGTTCACAATTTTCACAAAGTTCATTCCCCGATTTTGGTTCATATACTCCTTTTCCTGTTCCACCAACCGAAGAAAAATCTGATTTGAAAAGGAGTATGAAAGAGTCCCTACAATAAATTTAAAATTTGCTCAATTCACAATCCTTTCCACATCAAACTTCACATCCTCCTTTTCTAGAGCATCCAATTGAAGAAAAATTTGAGCTAGAAAAGCGTTTGAAAGTCTTTTGTGAAAAAATGCAAAACATGTTAGACTCATCATCTCAACCAAATTTTCAAGAGTCCTACTCATCTTTTTCAGTCTCGCCAATTCAAAATGAACAACCATCAATACTAGACTTGAGTATAGAACCCTTGGTGAGTCCGAGCAAAATCTGATGGACTCACAATTTCACCACAATTTCTAAAATCAACTTCCATACTCATCTTTTTAAGAACCAATTGCAAAAAGTATGGAAGACATGATTCAGACTCAAAATTCTGTTACACGGCCTATCAGTAGGTTAGACTCACTAATGAGCGAATTGATAAATGAGAGCGAGGAAAGTCTTTCTTGTCAATTTTTGACCAATCCTTATATCCCTAACTTGCTGATTGGAGCCAAGAATCATGTCATTTTGGAAATCCAACTTCAATTTCATCATACCAACCTGAACTTGACTAACATCACATCCCTGACATTTTGGTAAGTTATCCTTTTCCTGAAATTGAACGTGATCTTGAATGTGATCCTAAGCCTCATGTTAGTAATTCCATTTCACTTTTTGATTCAATAATGACTCTGGTATCTTTACCAAATTTTTTCTCTATTCCGGAGTCAACATTAAATTCTGTACCAGTACATCGTGAAATGGAATCAGCAATCTCTTATGATGACACTTCATTAATGAGGAAAGTGTGTGAACATCAATTATTTAGTTTGGACCTTATTTTTGAACCAATTTCGACTCTCATTGTTGACTCTCGACTTGATCTGAGTCAAATTCTCGAGTCGGTATCGGTTTTTATTCCTGATCCCTTTGAGTCCAAATCCATCATCTTTCGAAATCACACTTCATTGTTGGACAAGAATGTTAACAAAAATGATTCAGTAATTATTTTTGAAAATTGAAAATTAGATGGGGATAATTTTTTAAATAAGACCATTCACTCAATCATTCTTTTACTTGGTCATATTAGAGAGGTCACTAGTGGGTTTCTGCAAGATCCACGATATCTTGATTGGGTAGCAACCTTAGCCCAATCAGACCACCACTGGAACCACCACCATGAGGTAATTTTCCTTCCCTCTCCATTTGTTTCATATATATACACATTCACGATGCATCGAGGACAATACATGAGATAAGTATGGGGGAGGGTTTACTAACATAGGTTATTTTAGATTTTCTTTCTTTTACACTTCTTTTTAAGAACTTTTTCAAAATTTTCTTTTGTATAAAACTCTTTTCTTCTCTTTTTACAAAACTTTTTGAAACAAGATAAATAGTTTTGATTTATTTTTAAGAAAATTAAGATTATCTTAGGAATTAGGAAGACCTAAAAGTCAAAATAATAGATCGTGTTTAAATTTTAAGATAAGAAAGTAAGATTGAAAAGATAATTTGATCTTAAATTTTTTGCCTTAGATTTATGCAGTTCACACTTACACAATTTTTGAGATTGAAATAAAGACTGATAATGTCATAAAAAATAAAATAAATAAATAAATAATATAATGATAAAAATCACTTATTGAAGTTGGGTAATTATACCTCAGAAAGCATGATTAATCATACCTAAAATGGTGGATAAAAATAAAATAATCCCCTTTAGTTTTGTGGCCTTGTTTACTCGAGTCCTTAAGTCCGAGGGATATTTTCTCATCTGGTGCCCTAAGATCATTTGATTTGGGAGTCACTGTCTAAACGCTCACTACCCGGTAAATAAGAAAGCCTAAGAAAACTAAGGGAAGAAAAAAAAGAAAAAATAAAGAAAAAATAAATATACAGAAATTAATGGCATGAAAGTTAGAGTCGATATCCAAAAAATCTTTACAAAGTACATATTTTTCTAAGAGTTTTATGAAAGATCAAAGAATCAATTTAATTTTAAATTCTTACATTTAATTTATAATAAGATTTTGCATTTCGACTTAGTTTAAGGAATATTAATTTCTGCTTAACTTATAACCTTGAATCACTTATATTTTCACAAAAATACTTTAATACTTTTCTCTATTTCAAAAATGCGTTTTCAAAATACTAACATTTGATTTCTTTCTTTATGGGTTTTGTGGGTGTAATCCGCTGAAAACCCTCAGGAGACAAAACTCCTCCTCTAGGAAAATTTAGAGGTTTAACGGCTTGTTGCACATGCTCAGTGCAATGCGTCACCTGCGAAAGTAGTTAATAATTTACCTAGGTTTTTGTTTTACTCAGGACGAGTAAAAGATAAGTGTGGAGGTGTGATTAGCATCTAAAACTGCATATTTCATACCACATTTTCACATTTATTTAATATTAAATTCTGCTAATAATACCTCTCTTGCATCTTTCTAGGTCCATGGTATGCAATGAAGAAGAAGACCCTAAATCACCATTTAATGGGTGATTAAAAGCTTATATCATAGTCATTTACCTAGAAGAGCTGATTCGTCAAAATCAGGGGCCCAAAACCAGAAACTGGAGTAGAACCTGACAGGAGACAGACGGGACAGTGCGCGGCTCAAAGCGCCGCGCACGCTTCCCTAGGTAGGCCGCGTTTCCGCGGCCTAGAAGGGCTGGACGTGGCCGTACGGCCGCGGCTAGGCCCTGGCTTCGGGCCAGGGGTTGTCCCCCTGGCTCCCTTTCCCTGGTGCCTATAAATACCCCTTGGAGTTTCAGAGCAAGTGATATGCAATGTTTTAGGGTAATTTTCATCTCCATTTTATAGTTTAGGATAGTTTAGGTTAGTGTTCTTCTTCCTCCCTTGTATTTTTCATTTCTTATAGATCTTGTAATAGGGAGAGAGAGTGATACATGTTGAGAAGCAAGAGTGCTTGTAATAGAAGGTGATAATTTATGAAAGGTGCTCTCTTACCTTATCTTTGTTTTTTCTCTCTAATCTCTTTTACATGTGTAGCTAACTTTTCTCTCATGGTAACTTACTACTAACTACCAACTAGTCTAACTTCTTATTTGATAATTCACATGAATCTAATAACCTCTACTTGGCCTTGCTCTTGCAAGAGCCATTGATGGCTCATGATGATGGATCTAACACTTTAACTTTTTAACTCTCTAACAAACTAACATTATTTTACTCCATGCTTACTTTTAGTTTTGATTGTTTAAGTGTACCTTACACTTATTTTGTTGAGTTGGGATGTGATGAGTTAACATATGAGTCATGCTTTGAAATGCTCTTGACCCAAGGACTAGTGATAGCCAATAATACATGTAAGGCAACTATCACTAAGAGGTTAGCATATTGATGGAGTCATTAGTAGTTAGTGTCATGAGTTTTCTTTCTTTTTTCACTTTGTTTTAGAAATATCAAAAACCATAAAAATTATTCTTTTCTATGTTTTCTACTTCTTTGTTTCTACCGTACACTTCTCTTTTCGTTCTTTATTTTCTTTCTTTTTCATTCTTTAAAACTTTGAAGAACTTTTTAACAAACACGTGAATCAACCGCTAAAGCTTCTATCGCCTTCCGTCCTTATAGATTCGACTCGTTTTAGCCTCTATGCTATAACGGAAGTATCGAGGAAGGCAAAGCGCAGACACTTTAAATCTTAATTTCAAAACATACAATGGCGAAGATGGGTGGTGAAGATGATGGGAAGAGGGGGAGGAGTTGAAGATGAACAGTATGATGCAGGATTTTTTTTTGATGTTTGGAGAAGGAAGATGAACAATATGAATTTGGAATTTCTATTGATTTTTGAAGGATTTGTTTCTGGGATTTGCTACAGTTTTTTTTTGAGAAATAGATTTAGGGATCTAGATCTAGGATTTTGGAGAGTCTAAAGTTTTTTGGATAGGAGAAAAATTTGAAAGGAGATTGAGACTAAAGTTCTGATAGCAAATTGATGTAACACGGAAGAATCGCTATCACCTTCAAATTAAAAATTAAAAACTAGAGTTTTGACAAGAAAATAGAAAAGAGAAATTAGGGTTTAGAGACAGATAGATCTGGGTTTCATACCCCTTGCACCACGGACTTCACACCCAAAACTCAAGAGCACACTCAAGAAGTTTTAACTAAAAAGTTTTCATTTAATCATTGTCTAATAATAAAAGAAGTCTGATGTCTATTTATAAGCTTTATAAAAAAGCACTTTTAGGGGATAAGCGATGTACTAAATACCCACATAAAAAAATTACTCAAAAATAAATTAAGACATCAAAATAACTAGAAATTGATGTAATGTCCTCATCACTTCTAAGATACAAGGTCATGATTTTTGGAAAGTTTTAACCTTTCCTTTTTAGATTTTCATAGAAGTGATTATGTTCGTTGTATGACTTTAACGTGTGAGATGATTGATATCATTGATTATATGTTTTCTAATTGTCTTTGCTTTTGTAAGATTATGAATTTTGACATACAAAGTCTAGATGAACGACATATTTCTTGTTTTAATAGCTCATGGTGGTTCTTAGTCCTTTGTATGTGCTTAACAGATTAGAAATTTCCTTAGACTTACAGAGTTGAAAACCTAACATTCATCATTTTTTGGTTAAATTACTGAATTTTCAACCTAAGAAGTATGGACACAGGCACGAGATACGGAGATACAGACACACGATAGAATAATTCTTAAAAAGTAGGACCCACAGGTATATGACGACATGACACTAAAATATACATAACATAACATACATACACACATAGACATGTCCTTGCATCTAAAAGTTTAGACATAATTCTAATAATATATTAACATACAGCTATTATATATATGCTATAGTTCAATTATCATACATTCTTATGACTTTGCAAAAAAATGAGGGTTGTCTCTTCAACTCTTTATAAAGTAGCTTAATGTATCTCACTTCCTACATTGAAATATATTTAAAGTTATCATACTTTTTGTATGAATCAATATTTTAAAGGTAATTTTTCATTAAAGCATAAAGTAGCTCAATGTATCTAACTTCTTATATTGGAACATATTAAATGTTCCATAGTTTTGTAGCTCAATGTATCTAACTTCTTGTATTGGAACATATTAAATGTATCATAGTTTTGTAGCTCAATGTATCTAACTTCTTGTATTGGAACATATTAAATGTATAATAGTTTTGTACAGTTCAATATTTTGACAACATTTTTTCACCAAAGTATGAAATTTGATACAGAAGCGAAAGTAAAATAAATACTTTTAATATGTAATGTGAACAAGAAATTGTAAGAAAAATATAGAATATATGTAGAAAGTGCCCAACAAGTATCTTAAATTAAAAAATATAGTATATAATTGAGAACACATTTATGAAGTGTTTGAAGAATGTACAAGAAAGTGTCATGTCTGACAAGGTTGTCGGTGAGTCCGATGTGGATGTGGCTTCACAATAGATGTATTCATGCTGTCCAACAATTTCTTTTCTAATTGTTATTTTACTAAATTGTGCTTCTTTCCATATTCTTTTCTCTCTCTTTATCTTATATCATGTTTGTTTGTTCCTTGAACTACAGGGAGGAAAAGGCTCTAGAGTGGTGGATTCTGTTCTAGCACTTAAATCCTACAGTGAATGTAAGCAAATGGGTAAAGATGGTTCTATGAAACATGGTGGGATTTTGAAACCTTCCAGCTCAGGAAAATGTTACTTTAAGAAAAATACAGAAGCTTTCATGAATTCCTTGGTAAGAAGTCAGTCATTGAATGATAAAGCCGGAGATGGTTTTTTTTGGGATCAAAACTCAAGTGATGACTTCTCAATTGAACCCACTGAAATGGTTGGTAAAAGCTGAATCTATTTTCGCATTTCAGCTCATTTTTTTCAAACACTGTTGCAGCTAAAGAAAAAAATCATAAATGTTTCCCACAGAAATCTTCAGATTCTCTGAATGAGCTCATTCGTTCAATTCTGTCAGATAAGAAACCTGAAGACGTTCCACTAGTAAGGCTATTCTTTTGCCATATTAATTTGACTGAATAATGTCACTGGATATAAAAGAAAGCCATGTTGTTGTTTTGCAGCTTGTGGAGTCAATGTTAAGTAAAGTTATGCAAGAATTTGAGCGCCGAATTGCAAATCAGAATGAGATGGTAGGCTTTATTTTTTCTCTTTTATTTAATAGACACATATAAACACTTTTACAGTTTCTTGATGCTTTGTTAAGAGGATAACATATGTTATTTGGAAATTTACCCATGGGTTCTGCTCTTTCTTAATCATCCGGTGACATCATTTTATATGTACACTTATTTGCAAACTATAGCATATCTTCTTTTATTGTCTATTATTTGTTCTTTTAAATGATGCTGGTAGTTACTGAAGAAATCACAGTGTACTTGGTTCTCTTAGATGATATTGGTGGTTATTGGAGAATTCAATGTGATAACACTTTAAGCTGTAGCTATTATGCATATTGGGTTTTGTGTGTGTGTGTGTGTGTGTGTGTGTGTGTGTGTGTGTGTGTGTGTGTGAAAAAGGGAACGAATAGCCTGAGGAAGTTCCTATGTTGGACTGTGGGGGTGCGTGTTTGCGCCCACGCTCGTGGTTGCGTGGATATTGTTTCCTCATCTTTGTTTTTTTTTCCCCTTTCCTTTCTTCTAATTTCTATTGATAATCAACAGATGAGATCAGCTTTAAGTGATATATCTATTAGCAATAAATCTGTTCCTGTGATGGAGATTGAATCGACATCTACTGAAACAAAGGTCTCTATAGATCTTTCCCTAAAGACATCCTTCATCTTTCTTTCTTCATTTCTTTCTTGCTTTCTTTTAACCTTTCATGAAAACCAGGTGAAAACAGCTATAAATGATACATCTGTTAGCAAAGTTCCAGTAATGGAGATTGAATCGACTTCTACTGAACCAAAGGTTTCTATAGATCTTGCCCATAAAGAGAGATTTCCTCTTTCTTTCTTCTTTTCAGTTTACTTTGTTTTAATTTTTGGTGACAATCAACAGGTAGCTAGCAACAAATCCTTTCCAGCAATGGCGATTGAATCAAGTTCTACTGAAACAAAGGTTTCTATAGATCTTGCCCATAAAGAGAGATTTCCTCTTTCTTTCTTCTTTTCAGTTTACTTTGTTTTAATTTTTGGTGACAATCAACAGGTAGCTAGCAACAAATCCTTTCCAGCAATGGCGATTGAATCAAGTTCTACTGAAACAAAGGTATCCGTAGATCTTCCCCAAAAGACAGATTTCATCGATGCCCATTTAATGAAATATGATCTTCAAGTTTATGTTTTAGTTCCAGATATTCTCTCTAATATATAAATAGCAACAGTATGGTTCACAGAGACTATATACTTCAACAAGTTTTATATATTACAGCATGTTAACTATAACTATATAATTAATATTTTAGAGAAAATTCAAAGAGGGCCGTACCACTATGATCAAAGAAGAGGACTACAAAGCAAACCTGATAGATGAGGAGTCATCGAAGCAGAGGATTCTTAAGCAAAATTTGATTTTTGATCGACAACGAAGAGAGATTGAGGTAGAGAAGACTCCAAACACTGTGATAATACTTTTAAGCACTTTTTGTGATCATATCATGCTAATAAGGGACAATTTTTATTTTATTTTTTTATTTTAGGAACTGAAACATACACTACATGCCACTAAAGCTGGTATGGAGTTCATGAAGAGTCAGCACTCTGTGGAATTCAGTAACCTCAGTAAGATTAATAATTGCACTGTTGTTGGACATTATAGTGTGGTTTTCATTTCATATCAGAAATTGTTACACCTAAGCTCACTTGGTTGTTTTTTCCTTTTTAAAAAAAGGCTCAATTGCTTGTTTATTTCCTCTAATAGGCAAGCATTTGCAAGTCCTCTCCACTGCTGCTTCCGGATACCACAAAGTCCTCGAGGAGAACAGGAAGCTTTATAATCAAATTCAAGATCTTAAAGGTGACCATCTGTAGCTTTTAACTATAACATTAACATATCCCCATTGTTTAATTAAATAAAATTGCATTTCTATTAACCTTCTTCTTTTCTTTCCCTTATTAGGAAATATTAGGGTGTACTGCCGAGTGAGACCTTTCCTACCAGGGCAGTTAAGTGGTGCAAGCACTATCGGTCGACTGGATGATGGAAGTATCACAATCCTCACTCCTGCAAAATATGGCAAAGAAGGCCGTAGATCTTTCAACTTTAACAAAGTGTTTGGTCCGTCTGCAACCCAAGGTTGGTTAAACTTCCCAATTTATCAGTAACCAGTATTTCCAAATTCATCAATATTTCTTGATCATCAGACTTACTTAACGCATGATGCAGAGGAAGTCTTTTCGGATACCCAGCCTCTAATTCGGTCTGTTCTTGATGGCTATAATGTTTGTATTTTTGCATATGGTCAGACGGGAGCAGGAAAAACTTTCACTATGGTAAAGAGATTGGCAAGAAATTCAACACTGTTGTTTTGGTTTTTATTGCAAATTCTTATTAAAATTAATTCACAAAAAAATTTAGGCCTAAAAAAATTGCAGATTGTGGTACTCATTTGCTCTGGATTTCTCATGCAGAGTGGACCTAAACAACTCAATGAACAAAATATTGGTGTAAACTACCGGGCGCTAAATGACCTGTTTCATCTCTCAGAACAGAGAAAAGACACATTTTATTATGAAATTTCTGTTCAAATGATTGAGATTTACAATGAGCAAGTGAGAGATCTCTTAGACACTGAAGGTCTTAACAAGAAATATCCTTTCAGCATACTATGTTTATTGATTTTTCATCTGATCCAATACTAGTTATTTAAGTACATAAATCATTTCTCCAATTGTCTATGTATACAACCAATTTCCTTGACACATAATTACATTAGAAATCCGTAACAGTTCACAGAACGGACTGAATGTGCCTGATGCCAATGTGGTCCGAGTTGCATCCCCATCCGATGTTATTGAACTGATGAACCTTGGTGAAAGAAACCGTGCAGTTAGTGCAACAGCTATGAATGATCGAAGCAGTCGATCTCATAGGTCTGAGTATCTAGTCCCAGATTCCTACTTAATTTCTAGATGCACTTATGCTAACATATCTGACAATTATGCTTTTATATGTGATATGATGGATTTTGTTGGCAGTTGTCTAACCATTCATGTTCAAGGAAAAAATATGGCATCTGGTACTGCGCTTAGAGGAAGCATGCATCTAGTGGATCTGGCAGGTAGCGAAAGAGTTGACAAATCCGAGGTCAAAGGAGATAGATTAAAGGAGGCACAACATATAAACAAATCTCTTGCAGCCCTAGGAGATGTGATAGCCTCACTTGCTCAAAAGAACTCTCATGTTCCATACAGAAATAGTAAACTCACACAGTTACTTCAAGATTCTCTTGGTAATACATGAGTTTTGCTAATATAATCAAAAAAAAAATAAAACAAAAATTCTTTATCGGTGTACAATTAAACATGTATTATTTCTGATATTTAGGAGGACAAGCAAAAACACTGATGTTTGTTCACATGAGTCCTGAGATGGATGCTGTTGGAGAGACTCTCAGCACGCTGAAATTTGCTGAGAGAGTTGCAACAATTGAGCTTGGTGCTGCAAAGCTAAATAAAGAAAATGGAGAGGTTAAAGAACTCAAAGAGCAGGTACTTTTCCAAAGTCCCTATTGCATTTCTCGAACATGTTTTTCATTTTCTCATGAACCAATTACATATTTAGATCCTCTCTTCAATAGTTCTGTGATTTCCACTTTCTATCTTCAATTGATAGTAGATTTGTTCATGCCTCATTTCAGATAGCCAATCTTAAGGCGGCATTAGCAAGGAAGGAGGGAGAATCTGAGCCTCTCATAAGAAGTTCAATGTCAAGTCCCGAAATATTTAGCATGGAAAGTGGTATTCCATCACCTGATGGTGATGTTCTGGGTAGCCTAACTAATGACAGGGAGCCGATGGAAGATGTTGGAAATTTGGAGGTAATTTTACCATTGGAACACTAGAAATAATATTGGAGATGATGGGTTGCTTCTTTCTGTGTTGCTTGAATTATTCACAATTCCCTTATTGTTTTACATCTTGCAAATTTCCATACTGTGGATTGTTTTAGGAAGGAATAAGATATTATGGATTAATCTTCACTCCTGATATTTTGGATATACTATTTGCATATTTTATTGCAGAGTTGTATTTTTTGATGTTCAGGAATTTCTGGTTGTTGATTTTGTCATAAACTAATATTTTACTCCTAGAGTTGTAAACTCATATTAATATTTCCATATTGGTTATTCTTAGATATCTCAACATATCGAAACACAACTACAATACTAAATATTCTTTTCTCAAGATCCAACACAGTCACAAAATACTGTAATTTTATATTCCATTCAAATTTACCTTAAAGAAAAAGAATCCATCCAAATTTATTTTACAAAAAAAACTCCATCTAAACAATTTGGTATGTTCTTCATATGGCTTTATGTAAATTATCTCTGAGCATCCCTGATATATATATTTGATGGCTGTTTTGCATTCACCTTTGATAGCTTCGAACACTTTTGGCTTTTTGCATTTAAGTTAGGTACATATAATTCTTTCATGGTTTTTTGATCTATAGCCTGATATGGTGTGGCCCATATATTATTAATTAAATTATTTCGGTAATGCTCTAGAAAACTAACTGAATAGCCAGCATATATTTTATGTTCTTTTGCGCATGTTATGTGTCTTTGAGCACATAGCCATAAAAGCTGACCCATGAGCCCTATCCGGCGTAATTTTCTTTTGGGTCATGTAGCCTACCCTACCCCACTTACCTAGGATAAATGGCTTTGTTGTTGTTGTTGTTGTTGTTGAGCACATAGCCATAAGTAGGACCGGAAAAGAAAAATCATTTTCAAGCTTAGTTCTTTTGCTCATGATTAAAGCGTAAAGCTTGTAGTTTAATTCATGAACTCTAAGATTAAGGTGTCTAAATTCCCTCTTCAAAATTTCCATTGCTTTCTTTATATCCTTCTACGGACTGAATTCTTATTTCACAAGATTGATTGTTGTTTGCCAATGAAGAGAGAGGTAATTTGCTTAACGAGATCATCCTTTTTTGCAGGACCGAAGCAATTCTTTAGTCAGGCACAAGAAGCCCAACTTTGACCTCCAAGACCTACTGATACCAGCTGGCTCTCCTTGGACAGACAGCTCCCGACTAAACCCTCCGAAAGGGTACTACACAGAAATGGATCCTGGAGATTGGGCCGACAAGATGAGGGACAATGACCCTATAAGGGATGACGACTCTCTAAAAGATGATTTCTTTTACCAAAGATATCTGCCTGATAGGAGTAAGTTTGAATCTGATTCAGATGACTCGGAGATGACAACAAGCAATTCCTCCGAAATAGATATGCAGTATCAGGTTAGTCTTTCAAAAAGCGTGCCAAACAATGCTGAAAGATCTAAGCTCAAGAAGAGTATTTGAAGACCATGAAGAGCCCAGATATTAGGTATACTTGCAATCTATATGTTTGTTGTGGCATACTGATGTGAACTGTTAGTGATGGTATTTTTGATGCTCTCAAATTCAGGAATACAAGTTATTCACAAATTCCTATTCCATCAACGCGAAAAGCTGCAAACGGGTCAACTCATACACCAAGCCGTACACCCAGGCCCCTTTCTGCTAGCGCTGACACGAAACGGTCCAATGTGAAGATGGGAAATGGGAAATAAAGGTGATGATAGAGTGTCTTTGATTGGTTTTCTTTTTGAGTTTGGCTTGAGAGATTTGGTGGTAAGTGCATTGTCTTTCGTAAACTTGGAGTGGCAATAATCCAGTTGCTTGTATCCATGGTGGTTGTGTTCGCGAGATATGGTGTATATGCTTTCATATCGAGCATTCTTTATTTTTTTTCATGTTTACACTAGAAAAAAAAGGTAAAAGAAATGAAAAGGAGAAGCAAAGAAGAAGATGTATAAAACAGGAAATACCAAAGGTATGTGCATTCGAGCTTTGGCTCCCCAATGTATGTTATTAAAAGGCTACCTGAGTGTTCAATATATAAGGGCTTCATTGAATCTGAATATACATGTTCTTGTTCCATTGACAAGTGTCTGTTTCTTTCTATCTTTCTTTCTTTCTTCTTCTTCTTCTTCTTCTTCTTCATGTGTTTGGTTATTAGCAGGTATTGAAATCTCTACCAGGCCTTTCTGAAACTTTAAATACTAGTCTTGGGTTAGTTCCATGACTTTGTTAAATTATGAAAAACTTACATCTTTATTCATATTGAGAAAGTTACAAAATACAATTATATTAATGTCATGAGCAAACTCCTCTTTATACCCAAGACAAACTGCTACCGAACTATGACTCGTATTACTAGGACTCTAGGACTCCAAATACTATTAAGACTTTATTACAAAATAACTCTACAAGATTAACTAGTTTACTACTATATATTATAGACTAGAACATGTAACTCACCTCGGATTGAATAACATAACAACTAAATGAAGATAGCAAACTTGAAATCAAGAAACACCTTTTGCTTTTCTCTTTGTGAAATCTGTTTACTTCTTTCTCATTTCTATAGAACTAAACAGAGTCATGAGGAGAAACCACAGATATGAACCAATCATGTATTTCACCAGAGGCAGAAAGAGATATAAAACTCCTAAGGAATCATAATTAAGACATGCAATTGTTTAAACATTGCAATAAAAGGGCAAAGTTGAACACTGCAATCCAAGAAATCTAACAAATGCAGCAGTTTTTTTTACCCTATGATACAATCAGCAGGATCTGGAACTGCCTAACTAGCGAATGCCAACTGTAGCGAAAACTGCATGATTTATGTTACCGATTACCATGACTTGATTCATGCTCTCGATACCATTGTTTGGTGACTCAGATGTCCAATCTGAGCTTTCCTGCACGCGGATCGCTTAATAACTGACACCAACTTGAAAGCAGCACTCAGCTGCACCATTTGTGAGGAGAAGATGGAGCAGAACTGGTACGTGTTTCAGCACACGGTGCCGCCTCTAACATTTCAGCTATCCACAGCGTTAACTGCTCCTCAGACATGAAGTGATCCTCCAGGTAATCTGTTCTTGTGTGGGATTGGAATCCTTGATTCTGCTCGTCAACAGCATCTTCACAGGACTTGTTTGTTGCAAAGGAAGTTGGACCTGGCACGCAAACCTGTTTATCTACTTGATCTGTCAAAAAAAGGTTTTGACATCAGTTCGTGTATCTGTAACGTAAAAAATGTGGTGACGAGATAACTACCGTGATGTATAGTCAGAGAAGTGATTGGTCCTGGAATGAAAAGGATGGCATATTTATCGCTTGAACGCTGCAAACAAAAAGGTAGATTCGTTCAGCAAAAAAAAAATAAATAAACAAAATTAAACACAATCATTTAGTACAAAGTATATCATAATCACATGCTCAACATTCTGTATTACTTGCGCTATGATTAGAACCGTGAAAAGCCAGTACAGAAAAACACCATCAAGCAATAAGGATTAAGCATCACATACAATCCATGTAATTTTGAATGTTTCTTGAGTAAATTTATTCATCGGGAATTATTAACAAATAAATCAGCTTCTCAAAATTTCAAAACTGCATATTATCGCTTAGAAGTGTAGCAGATTGGTGAAGTGGGTGAAATCTTGGCTGGGGGATGATAGTACTTGAGAGCTCATTAAATGATCCATAAGCTTGATGCTGGAACTCCACTTGGCTAGACAATGAATCTATCAGAAATTTCTGTATCAGTTATAAAATGGTACTATAGGAAAATAATGTGACTCTGCAACCCCAGTCTGAAAATCTAATTACCATGGAAATGTGGCTCGGTGGTTGGAATTATGCGGGTCAGACGAACTTGATCTTGGAACTGAAGCAACATCCGTTGCAGGGAGGGGCCTCAGAAGGTCTTCGACTAGTGAATCATGGCGCTCAACTATGTCTCCTTGATTTCTATAAGCGAGTATTTTGTAACGATTCACTTCAGCCTGCAAACACATGAACAAAGTTCAATTTAGGGATAAAAGAACGACAACCTAAGGTTATATGTTCTGGATCAAAATACACACCTTCAGAGATGGAGACAGGTCATCCAATGGATGATAACGGGCATAAACTTCTACCCCAAGAAGCTGAAATATAGAGGTAAAAACAAGAACAATCCCTTGCCCCACAATGCGATAGGAATAAAGTTTATTCCCAATATCGCATTGATACGCATGTTTAAGAGTTGCTTCCCATGACTTGTTTGACATTCCACTGCCGAGTTCGAGTGAGTTTCTAATTAGTTTGTGTCAGATAAGTTATTTATGCATGAATTTTCTTACAGCGCGCAGCTTGTTAGGATTCATAACGTGAGATCTTAAAAATTGTTGCATGGTTTTGATATCATCATCCATGAGCTTCTTGCGAAAAGCACCGTCCTTCTGGATCTTCTTTAAACGACACACATCATCATTAAGTGATGGAGGGAGATCTTTCTGAGATGCTGAAATTAGAAAAAACTTACATGTTAGGAAAAGGCTAATAGAAGATTTAATAGTGAGTCGAGGGACATCCATAAGTGCACATAATTTCAGTTTATTCTCATCATCTCTCTACACCTCTGTACGTGGATTGCATTGTGTACCATGTACACGAGTCTATACATACTGCACCAGTCATATACTATACTTTTGAAAAGTGTGCGTAGATTATGTTCTGAACTTGGTCAGCTTATTTCCACTGGGATAAACTTAAAAACTTAGAAGCACAGTAGGTAATGATTCTGATAACTCAAAAACTAATGGTCACTTTCAAGTTTGGTTATGTAATCTAACATGTTTCTTTCTAAATGGTATGCCAATAAAAGTTGAACTGGTATTAATTGCATCCAAGTGAGAAACACATGGGGAAAAGCCAACAAGTTAAACTTACATTCTAGACGACCGTCCTTCACCTTAAAAGCTTCAGTTATTGCTTCTTGAACTCTTCCTCCAGTGTATCTACTTTCAGAAACTACAGCACCCAGCCTGAACTTTACGCTCCTTGTCCAGCTCAAATTGTCAGTAAAACTGGCATCAACAATGCAGCCAACCTCATTGTGCATCCTAATATTGAGTTCTCCTGTCAACAGCGGTCTTTTCCCATATCTTTAAGATTCTATATGATTGTTGAACTCCTTCTTGCTCCATGTTGCCTGTCCATCACTATTGAAATCACAATTAATGATGACAATCTTAATCTTAAGCGAAGACAAGGGACCAGATGTCACAATCTGGTTTTGAGCATCTTTTATGGCTATCCGAATTGGCATTTTGTCCTCTGATTTGATTCCTTTCCCAGTGAAAAGTGTACGAGGCAATCTACTTTGGAAGCACAACTGGAACCCGGGTGCTACTTGGATCTGGCTAACCCAAGGTCTGCAACATGCAGAAAAGAAGATAATATACATTACAAACATGTGAATGCCATGGAAAGAATGAAACCATCAAGGAAACAATGAAGCCTATTCTTAGATATCAAAGATTTTGATTGTTTTTCCATGCGAAACAGATTCATAAAGCCTAATCTTAGATATCAATTATTCGTAATACTAAACTGCAACCAACTAAGCACTTAACAAAACAGAAATGTAACAGGTCTACAGGACATGTGCCACTGAAATTTATAAATAGTAAAAATATCAATGAGAATTTAACCTGGAAGATGGGTATGCATAGTTGAGAAGTAATTTCTGAACCTCTTCTCGCACCTATCGAAATGAAACAGCTGAATTGTTCAGAATCACACCATACAAGCAAAATCGCTGAGTTATAAGTCTGTCAACTCCTAATCTTGAAGAATATCATCATAACCAACATATATGTGACAAAAGAAACGAATTCCTAAATTAACTTTTTATTTTTGCAGCAAGTAAATTATTAACTGATTATAATCTATAATATGCATCAAATTCAAATAATACATACCCCACCCTCAACCACCCACCCCACTGTTGGATTTTTGTTCTTTTAAACCCCTCCCTCAAGCATTTGAATTATTTCAGTTAATGTCATCCATCAAGTTTGACCAACGTGAACTTCTCTATGCAAATAAGCTCTCATCTTCTTCCTTAAGGTTGGGGAATTTTAGACTTTTCATAATTTTTAAAGCAAGAGCAGTTGTAATAAAATCTATGGTTTCTGAAATTAGGAATAAACCAAAAAAAAAATAAAACCATTTTCTTCAATAAGTTTTTTTTTTTTATGAAAACAAAAATTCTTGATAATTGAGAAGCAAATTATATATATACCAGTCCTCTAAGTACAGGCTCTAGCTGACAGGTTAAGCTTTCAAGAAACCTATAGCTGGTCACTTCTTTGTAACACCAGCAAGAACAAACTCAAACATCAATCTTAACATAAGAAAATCTACAAACTTACAGATTCCAGAGTCGCGATCTCTTCGATCACGGAACTAGAGATCCACTGCCCTCTTCCTCCTCTTGGCAAAATTGCCTCTTTGAAGACATAGAACTTTAACAGAAGAAGAAGAAGATTCAAAGCAGAATGAAGAGAGAAAGCCATCAAGAAAAGGGCATAAATAGAAGGAGATTTATGGAGGGAAGCTGTGTCAGAAGCTTCACAAAGACTTGGGGAGTGTCAGAACTCTGAAAGTCTTTCTCTATGGCTCTTTATTTTGTAACTTTATTCCAAAGTTGGGATTCCTATATTGCAGTTTGCTCCATGAACAGTGCACCATATTTAAATATGGGGAATTTTGCAGTGCAGTCCCTTTTTGGTTTACTGATTTACATAATGCCATCAGAATAACCACTTCATTTACATCAAACAATTCCATGTAAACACCAAAAATTCATGCCAAAGTGCTTCTTTTACAGCAAATTAAACAGCTTAAGTTACCAAAATGGAGAGAACTTGGAAATAAAAGCAGAAAGATTGTGAAAAATAATTTTCAGAATCTCCTCTAGTGACTATCATGGGATTCAATCTCAAGACAGTGAAGTACAAGAAGGCAGAACAAATCTGTACAAACTATCAATCAAATTATTCTGAATTTTACAATCACTTTTTTCTCTGTATATAACACACAATCGATGAAGCATGGACATATCTGAACATCAAATTACTAAAATTACCAAACTGCTGAAATATTAAGAAGTCTCTGAAATCCATGATACTGGCATGTACTCAGACAAAACCTTCCTAGTTTCCCATCCTTTGTTACATAAGGCATTGATCGCCCCCTCACCACTAGATTCCACACGCACTGGCTCGTGCACGTGGAACCAGTATTTGTTGGCTAAGATGTGTAATCTTGGCCCTCTTGGCAGCTGATTGTATAAAGATCGGCACCCACTTGACTGCAGCAAATAACTTGAACCATTTTGGAGGAAACAGTGGATCACTTCTGGTGCCGATTTCATTGTATGGTTCATCTATCAGTTGTGTGATCCAGTCCTCACCGGCAGTGATGGGCTCCTCCAAAACAGCATAGAAACCAGGATTCTGCTTAGCAGGATCAATAAAAATTGAGCTGCCGGAATTGTTTGCTTGATAAGAAGCTGGCTGTTGGGTGCAATGTAAATGTTGGCCAGAATAAATGTCTTTATATGGGTTGCCTGAAAGCTCATTGGGTACTCTTGACTCTGGATACTGCGGCCCAGACAACTGCAGAGATGGGGGAATGGGAATCAACAATGGACTTGATCCGGGAATCGTAGTTGTACCTGCAGGTGGTCGGGGTGCGAAAATTGTGACACTTGTATCAATGGGCTCATCTGGAGCCTGCAAGCAAAACAATTTGGCTTTTCAATAACAACAATAATGTATCATGCATACAAAAATCTTAACTAGAGAAACATTTCCCATCTTCATGCTATGAGCTTTATAAGGAACAATCATCACAATCTAGAAATCTAAAGAAGTTGCAGCAACTCATGCGTATGCACGCCCAGGCAGACAAGTCGATGAACTGATGGGGATCAAGAAGCTACTGGTAGATAAAAAAAACTATTTTCTTATTAGATTTATTGAGTTTAAATTATTAGTTAATGTCACTAGGGGTTTTTTAATAGAAATTTCCTGTAGTTTTTGTTTAGACTTTTTTCAACTTAGAGGTATTTTTGTAGTGTGTGTGCGCGCGCGCGCGCGTGTTGTGGAGATTTTCCGACACGATTGATCGAATAGTCAATTTCGCACCACGGGGATTAGAGATATCTCGATTATCCAGTGACAACAGAGATTTACACATAGAAAACAAGCAAAGAAATGATTTTTATGTCAAAAATCAATTTGGGAAAAACCACGGGGATGATGGAGAGAATTCATTATTTTCAGGAAGTTTTAATGAATTTTGTAGAGCTATATTATGTTTACAATCTCTAGGATTTGATATCCTTTCTTGGTCGAGATCTCAATGTATAAATACCCTTAGCGTCATCATTGTTAGTGCGGATCATGTGGATCTATATAACCGCATGATTCGCACGTGATTTTTTTATAACTGTTTAGATCATGTCCTTGATTGTTGAGAATGATATTAGCTACTATCCATAACCGTCTGTGCTGGAGTAGGGATGTTGTAACATTTGAAATGTGAGAGAAGGTGGTGGCGTAACTGACTCCGAGAATTGGGGAGTCCTGCTGTTGAGTCGTATTCTGGGTGACGGTGAAAAACTTCGCAAAGGGACTGTGATGTGGGGGGTCGGGGTCTCCGACCCGCATAATGCTTTCGTCCAAGTTCAACATTTGGGGTGAATGACTCGGGCCGAAGTGGTCCTCGGGAAGGTTTTCAAAGTGGTCCTCGGGTTGGAATTGTCCTTGGAAGGAGTAGTTTCAGGAACAGTTGGGTGTCCTCGGGAAGATGCTCGGGCTTTCTTCTCAGGCCTGGTTGGAGTTGTCTTCTGGTACACTGGGTTTGCTGTTCACTTGGTACGATTCTAATAAAGTGAGACACGTGTCGCGATCCTGATGAAAATCAAAATCTGTATATATATATATATATATATATATATATATATATATATATATATATATATATATATATATATATATATATATATAGTAGGATTGTTGGCTGGAATAATGATATTGATTTTGTTTGATTAATGGATACTATGACCCATTACTATGACACTTTCTTTTCTTTCTTTTCTTTTTTTTTTCTTTTTTGAAGTGTGATGGGTGTGATGTCGAATCTAGGATGTGAAACCCCTCACAAAAAGAAGTGCAACCTTCCTATCTTTCTTCTCTACTATTTTTTCTTTTGGTTTGTAGCAAAACCCTAGATAAAGACCTAAACTTCTTTGAGACCCTAATTGAAACCTTACAGCCCTTGATTTGTTGTTGTTCAGATCAGAATCTGGACCAAACCATCAGTTGTTGATATTATTTGATCATCTTTCTTTCACAAAATAGCCCTACACCAATTTCCTAACCCTCTACTTCATCTAACAACCCTTTAAACCTCAATTTCACCCTAAATCCTCTTCAAAAACCTTAATACTCACAAAACAACACATCTGGAAACAAAAAGGAATTCAGTTCAGGTTGTCCTGCAGGATGAAGCAAAATCCTTTTGGGAAAAAAATGACTAGACAGAAACCCAATATCATTTGGGCTCCCTGAAAATGAAGTTAAATGTTTTGGATATTTTTATACAGGAAGGAATTGCTTAGAACAGCAATGCCTATAACTGCAAATGTTCCTCCGTGGATTTAGAGTTCAGAGGCATATATTCATCTTCTGAACGCATTGGAATCATTTATGATAATCAACTGTGTGGAACTCATATGGCCCAATATCATTTTGGCACCTTAACTAAATAGAAATTGATGTAACACGGGCAGATCGCGATCACCTTTTATCTAGAGATTGGGAATTAGGGTTTCAAAAAAGGAGATAAGAAAAACAGGATAAATTTGGGCTTCGCACCCCTTGTACCACCAGCTTCACACCCCTTGTACCACCAGCTTCACACCCCAATCTCAAGAACTCTCATATCTCAAGAAATTTAACTGAAAAGTTCTAACTCATTCATTGTCTACTGAATAAAAGTGTTGAGGCTTATTTATAGGCTTTACAAAAAGAACAGTTCTAAGGAATAACTGATGTGATACTAACGCCCACATAAAAGAAACACAACTAGGCAAAATGAACTACAACTGAAAATGATTAAATGAAAAGAAGGAAGCATGTGATGTCTTCATCATTTTCCCCGGATGGGAGGAACTCGACCCTGTCGAGTGAGGGCACCCCTCATGAAGCATCTCAATCGAGTCATGGTGGTGGCTGTGACAAACAGCACCAATGCATCACATCGAGACCAATATGATGGAGGTGAAATTGGTTCCCGTGACAGATCAGCCGTAGTCGATGATAACTCGAGCAAGATATGTGCAGCATAACAGGCAACTCAGCTCCTCTGAAGACTAACACACATACCAAGACACCAATCTTCTGTGAACCTGCCTCATTTAAAAAATATCTGCAATGAGTCGTACACATCAGGCGATCTCAAGAAAATTGAGGCCTTTATAACTGTCAAAGGTGGTACTAGCTCCCACGTAGGCTCTTCTGGAAGATCTATAAGGGTCTCAATAAGGAGGTCTTCAACTTTTGTGGACCGAGAGGAAACATCTTCTTACAGTGGTGCCAACTCAGCAACAACTTCAGGCTCGACAAGGGCAGACGGCTCTGGATCTATACCTTTTGCAGCCATGTTTTCTAGAATCTTCTCCTTATATTCAACGACTAGATCACTGAATTGTAGTCTCTCAATGTGTGAAACATACGAGCACGAAGATCTTGTAGGACAAACCAATTTTGACAGTCGTCATGGTTGTCTTTACACCACCAATAAACTTCTCCAGCCAGTTTCATTTGGGTATAATGGCACTTCTGCTCCGGTGTTAAAGAGAAATAGCTAAAAAAAATCTTCAAGATTGTTTTCCCACTTTTCTTATCCATCATGATCATTAGAACCCCGAAAGTATAGGAGAGCCGCATACATGTTCCTTTCCAGTTTCTTATAATCAGCTTTAGTATTTTTACATTTTTCACAAAAATAAAATTTCATGAACAAAGCGCATAAAGACCAGAGGTTACCCAAGAATCTCAATGGCTCTGACTGGACTCAAATCGGGCTGAAAATGTGGCCTGAAATGCTAATTTTCTGCTGCAAGAATAATATAGGCATCAAATAAGGCTCATGGAGGTCGGATTTGCTGCTCAAGTGCTATAAGATCTTTTTAGTAGCTCGGGGCTCAGTCACGAACCTAACGCTTCGAACAAAATCGAAACGGACTTTGAACGGGCGAGAAATAGGCTCTGGACTGAGACTGTGCAGGCTGTTATAACTGAGCTGATTCACTGAGTTAACTCAATGAATTGAACTGCCGAGTTGAATAACTGAGTCAGCTCAGGTTCAATCTAATAGAGTCGGGGGGTTTGGTTGGGTTAGTGGATCCGACCCACAACTAAACCTAATTGGCTAACCACTTAACCGGTCGGGTTCAAAACCAAACCCAAGACCCTATAAATTCTTTCCCTCTACCCTTTTCGTCGAGCTAGGGCTTGCAGGCCTGCAACTGAAGGCAGCGACGAATGATGGAAAACCCTTGCGCTGGCGGTGATGGAGATCCGGCGATGGCGGAGCTCCGGAGAGACCATAGCGACGAATACAAGGCTCCGGCAAAGTCACGGCGAGGCAGGGGAGGTTGGGTGAGGCTTAGGCGGCGTTGGCGGCGCTCTGATCTGGCGGAGTTTGGGGCGTCTGTAACGCCCCGATTCCACGGATACGGGGACGTCACTGCGACGTATATACGTAGGTCATAAATTGCCCCCACGTATATACGCTAAGCATAAAAGTACAACAAAGATCAGAGTACGACAAAGCGTAGTAATCATACATATGCCAACTCAAGATATACACATACAAAGTTATCACAGGATATTATAAAGTATTACACATTACATGTGTATTACATCATAACCAAGTCCAAGAGAATAATATACAATAGGTATACAAAAAAAGCTCACGAGTAGGATGAAGGTCCCGTGAGTCAAAAGGAGGAGTCTGGCACGAGGGGACTGGAACTAATCCGCCTGCTCACTAAGGTAAGCTTGGTCCTCTGTGGATGGTTCCACTTCGTTCCAAGCTTCAGAATCTGAATGTGCAAATCTAAGGAATCAAGATATATAACAATAAACAAACTATAGCCAAGTGGCTAAGGGACATGAATAAGGAAAGATGAAATAGTTATAAGGAATATCAACTAACAAGTATGAAAAGCATGAGGAGATAAAATCCTAATACAATGAATCTACAGTTAACGTCTTATTATTATTACTTGTCTTACTGTGATATCTAGCTATGTGACCCAGCGTCCCAGGGCACATAGATCCATATCCTAGTAAAGCAAGGTTGTTATTGGAAACAGCGGTTGTATCGACGAACTATGTTTACAGTGGGTCCCGTGCATGCCGGGACCACGGTCAAGGGTGTTCCGTTGCTTGATGACGGAACCAGCCGCAAGGCCTATCAGGAGGGACTTATGTATGCCCTTTGTCATGACAGTATTCAGGAAGAGGGAGCAAGCACTCCCCTCGGTCCCCTGGAGGCCCTCAGGTTAGACCGGAACATGATTGTACAATATACCTAATGCCACTGTAAACACGAACACATATCGATATCCGCATATTTCCCCCGACCCATGTGTAAGTTGGTCCATTTTATACAAAAGTCAAGTATATCATGCTTGGTTTAAAAGATAACATGATAAGGGGGTGATATTCACAATTTAACAAATTATGGAGCGAGAATATAATAATAAATCATGAAGTAACAAGTGGTGAGATTCATCAAGTAACATGTCATGTAATACCAGTTATGAAGCATGAACAGGAATAATATGTCACACATGTATCATCAATAAGATCCAAGTTCAGAACAGAATTAACTAAGTCAAACAGTCAGAATTAGTCGACTAGGTGGAAGGGTTAGTCGACTAATAGGGGTCTTAAGTCGACTACTAGCCTAGATGAGTCGACTAAAACTGGGAAACAGAGAGTTGGGTTTCTGTTTCAGGAAAAGTTAGTCGACTAGGGTGAGATGTGTAGTCGACTAACAGATACCTAAGTCGACTAATAGAGGGGCTAAGTCGACTAAAATTGTGATACAGAAAGTTGGGATTTATATCAGGGATACAGGAGTCGACTATGGGGAAATGGGTAGTCGACTAGGGGTCCTAAGTCGACTATTATTTTGGATGAGTCGACTGGAACCGAGAGTTGGTGTTTTCTGGTCCAGGGAAAAATTAGTCGACTAGGTTAAAAATGTAGTCGACTAGGGTGGTCTAGTCGACTGGTAATATGGCTTAGTCGACTAAAACTGTGAAATCAGAAAAGGGTTAAGTTTCAGCTAAGGTGGGTTAGTCGACTGGTCCCTAGGTTAAGTCGACTAATCGTGGGAAAAACAGTAACAGAACAGATTTTCTGATGGTTGTTTGATGGACTAAAAATACGATTTTTATGGCACAAGTGAACATGAATGATCAACACAAGTAAACAAGGAAGTTGTCTAGTCTTGGTGAGTAGATATACTCACTTCGAACGGTTATGTGAAGCTTATACGAGTTCGAACGGATCGTTTGTCGATGATATCACCAACTAGGTCCTTGGCGATGTTTCCGACGACGTGAGATGCGATCCAAATCCAAGGGTTGTAGTGGTTGCTTAGGAAGGAGATGAAGGCCTTGAGGTGGTTTGGAGTTAGGGTTTGAGATGGAGAAGGAAATGGTGAAGGCTAAACTCTTGGTGAAGTGAAGAAAAGAGAAAAGAATTGTAAAGGAAAGTTTATATAGGATTTGATTTTTGTAAAGGGGGTGCAATTAAAGAAATTGAGAGGGGTTTATTGCAAAATAGGGGAAGGGATGGGTGTCCCTCTCCTTGGCCACTTGGCCGGCATGGAAGAGAGAGAGAAAGAAGGCATTAATGGGGAAGGGTGTGGAGTTTGTTGGAAATTTGGATATTTTGGAGGAGAAGATATTTTGGGAATTTGGTGGAAGGAAAGAAGGAAAGAAAAAGGAAAAAGGAAAAAGGAAAAGAAATTATAAAAGAGAAGATATTTTCTTGATCTCCAAAAATGAAAATATCGGAAACGCAGGTTCCTGGGTTTAAGTCTAAGATACGGAAAACATTTCGGAAAATACCGAAATCGTCCGAAATTCAAGTATCTCGGAACGACTCGTAAATTTCACCAAAAATCAATAATAATATATGAAGACTAATAGTGAAATCCTTTTTAAGAAATACTTTATAGTTTTAAAACTAAAAATCCCGGAATCAGTTAACTACCGACTCCGTTGGAGTTTTCATAAATTCATAAAATTCTCAGAAAAAGTATTTAAGTAGGGAATATGATTCTAAGAAATAAAGTCTAAAGGACCATCTAGAAATTCCTAACTGTTTGAGAATTAAAATTCCAGGAATCGATCAGCGACACTGGTCGACACCGGTTTTGAAGAAATTTATTTTAATTAAAGAAAAATCCAGAAAATCATATAAAATCTAATATATTGGAAAATGATATTTGAAATTGAAATCGGTCAAATACGGAAAGTAAATCGAGAAATACGATCGAAAAGCTGAATACGCAACTAAGTACGTATTCCGGAAACGGGGTATTACAATCCACCCACCTTACAAAAATTTCGTCCTCGAAATTTCATAAAGTGAAAGGTAACAGGAAAGGTAACAGATAGATAAGGAAAAGAAGAGAGATAACAGTAGAAAAGAATAGAAGGAAAGAGTTTTACCAATCAAGATGTGAAGAGTTGAGGATAGCGCTCTCGGATAACGTCCTCTCGTTCCCAAGTGGCCTCTCCTGGCGCATGTCTATTCCAAGACACCAACACTAAAGGTATAGCCTTGTTCTTCAGTGTCTTGACACTCTTATCCAAAATGGCCATCGGCTGCTCTTGATATGATAAATCTGGCTGCAGTTCCAGTTCGGAATGATCCAAAATATGACTATCATCCTTTACATATTTCCTCAACTGAGATACGTGGAAAACATTGTGCACACCGTCCAAAGATGGCGGTAAGGCCAATCTGTAAGACACATCTCCCACTCGCTCCAAAATCTCGAATGGGCCGATATATCTCGGACTCAGCTTTCCACGAATACCGAACCGGATCACTCCTCTGGTAGGTGATATCCTCAAGAACACATGATCTCCTGCCTGAAACTCCAATGGCCTTCTCTGTGAATCTGCCCAACTCTTCTGCCGACTCTGAGCTGCCCTGAGATGATCTCTGATGATTCTGACTTTCTCTGTTGTCTGAATCAGGATCTCTGGCCCCAATAGTCTCCTCTCACCGACTTCATCCCAACAAATCGGTGATCTGCACTTTCTCCCATACAATGCCTCAAAAGGTGCCATCTTAATACTTGCCTGATAGCTGTTATTATAAGAAAACTCAGCTAGATGAAGATGGTCTTCCCAAGATCCCTTAAACTCAATCATACAGGCCCTTAGCATATCTTCAAGGATCTGGATAGTCCTCTCAGATTGCCCGTCTGTCTGAGGATGGTATGATGTACTGAATTTCAGACGGGTTCCCAAACTTTCTTGGAGACTCTCCCAGAAATGGGATCTGAATCTGGTGTCTCTATCTGAAACAATACTGACTGGAACTCCATGCAGACGAACTATCTCCTTCATGTACTTGTCTGCCAGAACCTCTGTTGTCTGACCCACCCTGAATGGTATGAAGTGAGCTGACTTGGTGAGGCGATCAATGATTACCCACACAGCATTATTACCTTTAGGACTGCGAGGCAATGCCGTGACAAAATCCATGGTGATGTGCTCCCACTTCCACTCAGGTATCGGTAAAGGTTGTAGAAGTCCAGCTGTCCTCTGATGCTCTATCTTTATCTGCTGGCACACCAGACACTTGGCGACGAACTGAGCTATCTCCCTCTTCATAGCATTCCACCAAAAATGCTTCTTCAAATCCTGATACATCTTGGTTCCCCCGGGTGTATGGAATAAGCTGAAATGTGTGCTTCTGCCAAAATCTTCTGTCTAACTTCTCCTTGGGGAACACAAAGTCTGCTACCAAAATATAATGCACCATCTGGATGAATACAGATATCAGTTCTCAATCCAGCCTCTACCTGAGCTCGGAATATCTGTAATCTGGGATCTTCCTTCTGAGCTTCCCTGATCTCATCAATCAATGCTGGCTGAATCTGCAAAGTCATGAACTGTCCTGCCTTCTCAGTCCTTCGAACTAACATCAAGTCCAATCTGATGAAGTCTCGAATCAACTCCTTCTGCTGAGTAAGCTGGACAAGCACTCTATTCTCTGGCATCCTGCTCAGTGCATCTGGAACTGTATTGACCTTGCCTGGATGATATTGCAAGTCAATATCATAGTCCGCCATCAGTTCAAGCCATCTCCTCTGCCTCATATTCAACTCTTTCTGTGAGAAAATATACTTGAGGCTCTTGTGATCTGTATATATCAATACTTTATCTCCCAGAAGATAATGCCTCCAGATCTTCAAGGCAAAGATCACAGCTGCAAGCTCCAAGTCATGAGTTGGGTAATTCCGCTCATGAGTCTTCAGTTGCCTAGATGCATATGCTATAACATGATCATGTTGCATAAGTACACATCCCAGGCCTTTACCTGATGCATCACTGAATATGACCATCCCTCCTCTTCCTGAGGGAGTCTTCAAGATTGGAGCTGAAATGAGCCTCTGCTTCAATTGCTCAAATGCTGCGGTACATTCCTCTGTCCATATATACTTCTCTCCTTTCCTGGTGAGCTTGGTCAACGGGGCTGCAATCCTAGAGAAATCCTGGACAAAGCGTCTGTAATATCCGGCTAGTCCAAGAAAACTCTTAATCTCAGTCACCGTCCTCGGAGTCGGCCAATCTTTCACTGCCTGGACTTTGCTGGGGTCAACTGAAATCCCTTCTGCTGAAACCATGTGTCCAAGGAATGCTATGCTGTCCAACCAGAACTCACACTTACTCCTCTTGGCATGAAGCTGCTCCTGCTGTAGAGTCTGCAACACAATCCTCAAGTGTTCTGCATGCTCCCTGTTGCTCTTTGAATAGATCAAAATGTCATCTATGAAAACAACAACAAACTGATCCAGATAGGGCGAGAACACTCGGTTCATCAAGTCCATGAAAACTGCAGGGGCATTGGTGACTCCGAAAGGCATAACTAGAAACTCATAGTGGCCATAACGGGTCCTGAATGCCGTCTTCGGGATATCTTCCTTCTTCACCCTTAGCTGATGGTAACCCGACTGCAAATCCAATTTAGAGAATACACGGGCTCCATGAAGCTGATCAAACAGATCATCAATCCTGGGCAAGGGATACTTGTTCTTGATGGTAACTTTGTTCAATTCTCTATAATCAATACAAAGCCTCTTACCACCATCCTTCTTGTTCGCCAATAGCACTGGAGCTCCCCAGGGTGAAGTACTTGGGCGAATCAGTCCCTTATCTGAATATTCCTGCAGTTGCTTCTTCAGAATCTCTAACTCCGTCGGTGCCATCCTGTACGGAGCCTTGGATATAGGAGCTGCTCCTGGAACTGTGTCAATGGAGAACTCGATCACCCTGTCAGGTGGCAGTCCTGAGATCTCAGCAAACACTCCTGGGAATTCATCCCACACCGGTACCTTCTGCTTCCGAACCTCCGAAGTAGTCATCCGAGTCTTTCCCTTGGTAGATTTCACTTCTCCACTGAATTGGAACTCCGGTTGATGAGGGATTCTGAAATTAATCTTCTTCTCCCTACAGTCAATCACTGCATAATACTGACTGAGCCAGGTCATGCCTAAGATTACGTCGTACCCTCTGGTGTCTAGTACGAGCATATCTATGGCCAAGGTCTTATCACAAAGTTCTACTGGACAATCAGTACAGACTCTAGAAGATATGACTACCCCATTCCCTGTACTAATCTCCCATTTGTGGTCTAAAGATCTAACAGGTATAGAATGCAAAGCCACAAAATGATCGGAGATATAACAATGGGAAGCGCCTGAATCGAAGAGAGCGAGGACAGGTTTTGAATGAACTCTGATGTTACCTGTTATCACCTCCTCTGAAGCCTCAGCCTCTTCTGCTGTCAGATTGTAAGCCTGACCTCTACCACGCCCTGCTGCAGTCCTAGCTCCTCTCTGGACCGGGCGAACAACATGCTGTGGAGGAAGGGGAAGAGCTCTCCTCATCACTGGTCCCTGATTCCTCTGCCCAAGTGGCCCTGGAAGTGCCCTCTGTCCATTGGGTCCCTGAAGTGCTGGCAAGGTCTGATTTGCTATCCCCATTCTCCTGTGTGGACAAACTTCAATGGAATGATCTCGAGATCCACACACCAAACACCATCCATTTGCCCTACGGCAATTCTGCTGAGAATGCCCTGGTTTCTGGCAAAAGTTGCAGATAGGACCTGGTCGAACCATCTGGTAAGGAACTGATCTGAATGGTTGCCTGGCCTGAACCTTCGCTGCTCTGTATGGGCCTCCTCTTCCCATTGGTACAAATGGCCTCTTCATGGCCTGGTTCCCCATCTGGTCAACTTTCTTCTTCTCAAGCCCACGCTCCACCTCTCGAGCTATGGTGAGAACCTCAGAATAAGTCTTCAGTTGCTGGGGCATCAAGAAGACCTGTATGTCCATCTGCAGGCCCTGCTGGAATCTGCTTGCTCGCTTCTCCTCATCCGTTACCATGTACGGAGCAAAGCGGCTGAGTCTGAGAAATTCCGCGGCATACTCATCCACGAACTTGTTCCACTGCTGGAGTCTGATGAACTGCTCCTCCATGTCCTTCTGAGCAGTAGCAGGGAAGAATCTGCTGTAGAAACTCTTGGAGAACGTGTCCCAGGTGACAGGCTTCTCCAATCTGGCCTCTTCAGCAAGCCACCAAGTTCTGGCTACATCTTTCAACTGAATCTTGGCGACCTCAACTTGGTTCTCCTTTGGTACCCTGGCTGCATTCAGCAATCAGTGGTGTCTGTCAGCCATTGCTCAGCATCCAAAGGCTTCTCTTCTCCCGTGAAGATGGCTGGCTGCAGCCTCCTGAAATCTGAAATATTCCCCGGCCTCTGCTCTTTTGGAGCTGTCAACTCTTGCCGGAGAAGTTCTCTGTCTGCTGCTGCTGGTTCTCCATCATTGTTTGAATGACCCTCAGAATGTCCACATTCTCTCCCGTGGGTCCATTCGACGCTTGCCCGGAGTGGTTACGGCCCGTCCTTCTCTCCATACCGAATTGGGGAAAGGTAACTGGAATTTGGAAACAAATGGAAGGAGTTTAGGATACAAAGGAATGAATCAAGGAAGGAATCAAGAAGGACTTAATAACTTTGTATATTGTAGTTGGCATAAGCAAATTACTAGAATTTGCTGCTTGATTGTACTTTAGGTTTGAGAGCCTAGGCTCTGATACCAACCTGTAACGCCCCGATTCCACGGATACGGGGACGTCACTGCGACATATATACGTAGGTCATAAATTGCCCCCACGTATATACGCTAAGCATAAAAGTACAACAAAGATCAGAGTACGACAAAGCGTAGTAATCATACATATGCCAACTCAAGATATACACATACAAAGTTATCACAGGATATTATAAAGTATTACACATTACATGTGTATTACATCATAACCAAGTCCAAGAGAATAATATACAATAGGTATACAAAAAAGCTCACGAGTAGGATGAAGGTCCCGTGAGTCAAAAAGGAGGAGTCTGGCACGAGGGGACTGGAACTAATCCGCCTGCTCACTAAGGTAAGCTTGGTCCTCTGTGGATGGTTCCACTTCGTTCCAAGCTTCAGAATCTGAATGTGCAAATCCAAGGAATCAAGATATATAACAATAAACAAACTATAGCCAAGTGGCTAAGGGACATGAATAAGGAAAGATGAAATAGTTATAAGGAATATCAACTAACAAGTATGAAAAGCATGAGGAGATAAAATCCTAATACAATGAATCTACAGTTAACGTCTTATTATTATTACTTGTCTTACTGTGATATCTAGCTATGTGACCCAGCGTCCCAGGGCACATAGATCCATATCCTAGTAAAGTAAGGTTGTTATTGGAAACAGCGGTTGTATCGACGAACTATGTTTACAGTGGGTCCCGTGCATGCCCGGGACCACGGTCAAGGGTGTTCCGTTGCTTGATGACGGAACCAGCCGCAAGGCCTATCAGGAGGGACTTATGTATGCCCTTTGTCATGACAGTATTCAGGAAGAGGGAGCAAGCACTCCCCTCGGTCCCCTGGAGGCCCTCAGGTTAGACCGGAACATGATTGTACAATATACCTAATGCCACTGTAAACACGAACACATATCGATATCCGCATATTTCCCCCGACCCATGTGTAAGTTGGTCCATTTTATACAAAAGTCAAGTATATCATGCTTGGTTTAAAAGATAACATGATAAGGGGGTGATATTCACAATTTAACAAATTATGGAGCGAGAATATAATAATAAATCATGAAGTAACAAGTGGTGAGATTCATCAAGTAACATGTCATGTAATACCAGTTATGAAGCATGAACAGGAATAATATGTCACACATGTATCATCAATAAGATCCAAGTTCAGAACAGAATTAACTAAGTCAAACAGTCAGAATTAGTCGACTAGGTGGAAGGGTTAGTCGACTAATAGGGTCTTAAGTCGACTACTAGCCTAGATGAGTCGACTAAAACTGGGAAACAGAGAGTTGGGTTTCTGTTTCAGGAAAAGTTAGTCGACTAGGGTGAGATGTGTAGTCGACTAACAGATACCTAAGTCGACTAATAGAGGGGCTAAGTCGACTAAAATTGTGATACAGAAGTTGGGATTTATATCAGGGATACAGGAGTCGACTATGGGGAAATGGGTAGTCGACTAGGGGTCCTAAGTCGACTATTATTTTGGATGAGTCGACTGGAACCGAGAGTTGGTGTTTTCTGGTCCAGGGAAAAATTAGTCGACTAGGTTAAAAATGTAGTCGACTAGGGTGGTCTAGTCGACTGGTAATATGGCTTAGTCGACTAAAACTGTGAAATCAGAAAAGGGTTAAGTTTCAGCTAAGGTGGGTTAGTCGACTGGTCCCTAGATTAAGTCGACTAATCGTGGGAAAAACAGTAACAGAACAGATTTTCTGATGGTTGTTTGATGGACTAAAAATACGATTTTTATGGCACAAGTGAACATGAATGATCAACACAAGTAAACAAGAAGTTGTCTAGTCTTGGTGAGTAGATATACTCACTTCGAACGGTTATGTGAAGCTTATACGAGTTCGAACGGATCGTTTGTCGATGATATCACCAACTAGGTCCTTGGCGATGTTTCCGACGACGTGAGATGCGATCCAAATCCAAGGGTTGTAGTGGTTTGCTTAGGAAGGAGATGAAGCCTTGAGGTGGTTTGGAGTTAGGGTTTGAGATGGAGAAGGAAATGGTGAAGGCTAAACTCTTGGTGAAGTGAAGAAAGAGAAAAGAATTGTAAAGGAAAGTTTATATAGGATTTGATTTTTGTAAAGGGGGTGCAATTAAAGAAATTGAGAGGGGTTTATTGCAAAATAGGGGAAGGGATGGGTGTCCCTCTCCTTGGCCACTTGGCCGGCCATGGAAGAGAGAGAGAAAGAAGGCATTAATGGGGAAGGGTGTGGAGTTTGTTGGAAATTTGGATATTTTGGAGGAGAAGATATTTTGGGAATTTGGTGGAAGGAAAGAAGGAAAGAAAAAGGAAAAAGGAAAAAGGAAAAGAAATTATAAAGAGAAGATATTTTCTTGATCTCCAAAAATGAAAATATCGGAAACGCAGGTTCCTGGGTTTAAGTCTAAGATACGGAAAACATTTCGGAAAATACCGAAATCGTCCGAAATTCAAGTATCTCGGAACGACTCGTAAATTTCACACAAAAATCAATAATAATATATGAAGACTAATAGTGAAATCCTTTTTAAGAAATACTTTATAGTTTTAAAACTAAAAATCCCGGAATCAGTTAACTACCGACTCCGTTGGAGTTTTCATAATTCATAAAATTCTCAGAAAAAGTATTTTAGTAGGGAATATGATTCTAAGAAATAAAGTCTAAAGGACCATCTAGAAATTCCTAACTGTTTGAGAATTAAAATTCCAGGAATCGATCAGCGACACTGGTCGACACCGGTTTTGAAGAAATTTATTTTAATTAAAGAAAAATCCAGAAAATCATATAAAATCTAATATATTGGAAATGATATTTGAAATTGAAATCGGTCAAATACGGAAAGTAAATCGAGAAATACGATCGAAAAGCTGAATACGCAACTAAGTACGT
>JAVJIF010007174.1:0-225378 GCA_038442645.1 Agave tequilana
ATAGAAACTGATGAGACTTCTTTATTTAGGGGTTTTTAATTTAATTTTAATATTTTTTTATTGGAGGCTTGTGGTGACCCAAGGCACAGTTGTCAGTACTGTCACTCGATCGAGAGAGAGAGAGAGAGAGAGAGAGAGAGAGAGCTGGGCTTTTATTAGTTTGGGAATTTGGGGGTATAAGTGAAAATAATTTTTTGAATTATTGGACAGTTGGAATCAGAGGCATTATTGGATGGCTGGCTGTGTGATTGGATGTTTAATGGAGGGCCCAGATTCTTGATGGAGTTTTGTGCGGAATCATTAGAGCATCTAGTTGTCTTTGCAGCACACTTGGGTCTGTTTTGCTTGTCGTAATTGGCCGTAATTGTAAGTCGTAATTGATAAAATTTTTTACAGTTATAAATAAGTCACATGCATGTAAGTTTTACGGTCTTTGGTTAGTAGTATAAAGTTGTAAGTGAGAAAGTGTATTATAGTTTACGGTGTTTGGTTGTCGTAATGTGTAAGTCTTAAGTGAAAAAGTTGACCATAAAATTAATTATTTGATGATTCAAAAAGTTTTAATATTGCAAATAAATATTAAAAATATTAAATATAAAAAATTTTAATATTAACATATAAAAAGTAATACAAATTTACATGACTATAAAATTAACTGCAACTGGGCTGTAAGCGAGTGATAATCAGGTTGCAAGTGAGTGATAGTTGAGTTGCGTAAGTCTTTTACGAATTACGGTCCAAACAAACGTCGTAGTTGTAATTGGGTTGTAAGTCATTTGCGAATTACGGACTTTTACGCCTTTTACGGCGAAACAAACAGCCCCTTAATACAGGGGGGCTGCAATTGGGTCCAATCTAATCTGCAATTGGGTCCAATCTAATTTATTACCTATTTATAGTAATGTGATGTGATTACGAAAAGTTAAATTATTATACTCATTATACTCATATAACACCACTACTATATATAAAAGAAGGCTCTGTCATCTATTTATAATAATGTGATGTGATTATGACAAGCTAATAATATTTTCTGTTATTATCTAACTTTACTAACATTTTCATTGATACTTGAGTAAAATAAACTCCAAACTATCAATATTATATATTTTATTACTCTGTTATTTATATTTGTATAAACACTCACTGAAAGGTTTTCGAGTAGCGTGGTATGCCAATATTTATTTCAATATTTATTACTCCATTACTTATGTCTGCAAAAACACCCACCAAGTAGTGTGGCGTGCATATATTAATATAACTCATAAATATATGTACTACTATGCAATATTATCATCTTTTATTATAATATTTAATTGCATTAAATCCAAATTATTTTTCTCTCTTCTCAAACGGCTATATAACGGGTATAAACGGCTAGTTTTTACTCTATAAATTGGTGAATTCTAAACCCTATAACTTACTTCTCAATCTTTTTTTATCCTCAAATTTTTTCATCATCTTCACAAGCTTTTCAGTCAAAATTTTCGCAAAATGTTTAGTCCATTCTTAAAGTTTATTATTCTCATCATCATCATTATTATTATCCCTTTTGTTGGAGATATCTCTCTAAGTGATTTTCAACTGAATCTTTTACTTTTAATATTGATTTTCTTTCTTTTGTTTACCGCTATTATGATTGAGATGTAAGTTTTATTATTTTTGTTCTGAAATAATAATATTGTGATTCTAATTATTTGTGTATTCTGTTATAGTTATCACCATGTAAAATTTGTAAATCTTTAGTTCATTCCACTTGATATTACAGGAAGAAATTATATATCTTGAATCATTGATATAGAAATGCATCTCAAGTCAATGGGTCTCACTGAGACAATAAAAAAAAATTTTATGTCATCGCAAATAAGGCAAAAGCGACGATTTTTATGCGCAGACATCTTGACGAGTGCTTAAAATGTGAATATATCACCGTAAGGGACTAAAATGTCCTGTGAAAAAATCTTAAAGAAAGATTTGATTATCAAAAGAAAGTTGTGCTTCCTGCTACACGTGATGAATGGAACACTTTGCGTTTTCAAGACTTTAAGAAAGTCAGTGATTATAACTCTGTAATATTAAGAATAATATCTCAATTGAAATTCTGTGGGATGAATATGATAGATGAAAAAATACTCGAGAAAACTTACTCCACATTTCATGCATCTAATATAACACTGCAACAGCAATATCGGTTGCGTGATTTTAAGAAATATTATGAACTAATTTCATCTCTTTTTGTAGCAGAGAAGAATAATGGACTTTTAATAAAAAATCATCAGTCTCATCCTGCTTGTTCAGCAGCATTTTCAAAAGCAATTGCTGCATTTTCTAAAAATTATGGACGAGAATATAATCATGATCGTAACCTGATCGTGACGTGATCGAAGTAGTTATTACAACACTTCACAAGGGTGAAGTGGTATTATAACCCTTCACAAAATAATGCGTCCACAAACAAAATAAAGCGTCCACAAAAAGTATCATGTAGAAAGACATGATAAAGGAAAAATGTTCGTGAAAATTCTCTACAAAATCCTAAAGATTTATATTATAAATATAATTTAAAGAGCACTGATATCGAGTCTGTCGAACATCAGAGCACCTTTGTAAGCTTTATAAGGAATCCTGAAAAGAAAAGAAAAGGAAGTGAATTTCACTGAAAATGATGATCATATGCATGATTCAACCCATCTTGATACTTCAGATTTTACAGATAATTTTGCTGATCCTTCAACTCATCGTGATTTTATAGGTACTGGTGATAACTAGATATATGAATGTATTATTATATATTGCTATTATATTTATGAAATTCTCTTTGAATGTAATATTTCATTTTATAATAATATGTTTAAAATTGTATTCTTACTAAATGATTTATTTTTGCATGAAGCTTGATATGATTATACTAATGATGGAGCCAAATTCAATACCGGTGATATTTGCATACCAGATAGTGGTACAACACACACAATATAAAAAGTACTTTTCTGACTTAAAACCAACAAAAATAAATATCAATACAATATCAGGACCTATAGACTTGATTGAAGGAACTGGTAGAACCAGCTTCATATTGCCAAATGGAACAAATGTTTTCATTAATGATGCTTTGTTTTCACAAACTCTAAAAGAAATTTGTTGAGTTTTGATAACATATATCTTCATGAATATGATACTCAGTCTGCAACTGAAGAAAATACTAAGTATATGTAACGCCCCGATTCCACGGATACGGAGACGTCACTGCAACGTATATACGTAGGTCAGAAAATGCCCCACGTATATACGCTAAGCATAAAAGTACAAGCAAGGATCAGAGTACAACACAAAGCGTGGTATACATACATATGCCAACATAAAAGTACAAATACAAAGTTATACAGGATATGATAAACTATTACACAACACATGTGTCTTTTATCACAACCAAGTCCAAAAGTAAAATATACAATAAAGATACAAAATGCTCACGAGTAGGATGAAGATCCCGTGAGTCAAAAGAGGAGTCTGGCACGAAAGAACTGGAACTAGGCTGCCAGCTTACTAAGAAAAGCTTGATCTGCTGTGGACAGCTCCACTTCGATCCAAGCTTCTAAACCTGAACATACAAATCCAAGGGAGTCAGGACCTCCCAACAACGAACAAGCAACAGCCAAATGGCTAAGAGACAAGAATGGGGGTTAGAACAAAAGTATAGTATATAAGGACGAGTATAACATAGTCATCTTGAAACAGGAGATCCAAAGTAAAACTGATTATAAGCAAGATTGATTGTATACGCTTAAGTCACGGTCACATGAGACTAATACATCGAAGGAATAATCCAAACAAGGAAACCCTCATATAGATACCTTTATCTCATGCCACAGAAATCCAAGCGTATAGAATCAGAGTTGCAAATCACTCGATAGTCAAAACAGGAATACATAACAAGAATGACAGGAATCACAATAAGAGATCATAACTAGCATAACAGGAATCGTAACGGGAAATCACAACAAGAAACAGAAATCATAACAAGAACTATAACTGGACCTATTATTATTATTACTCGTCTGACTCATATATCTAGGTATGTGTCTCGGTATATATCCCAACTCACATACATCCATATATAAGAAAGTCGAGGGTTGTTACCGGAAGTAGATGGAGAACTGATAACACTTCTTATAGTAGTTCCCATACACCTGGGACCAGTTTGGAGGCCCAAAGTCCCCCTAACACGTATCTTCTGTGGGCCCAAAGTCCCACTAACACGAATCGTCAATATTTTATTCCATTACTATAAGCAAGGTATCATTCCGGCATCCATTACTTCCTCCCATTCCCCATACAAGTTGTCCTTTTTATAGCTTATTAATATAATTATCAGATTAAGGGAATGAGCAGGATCACAACAAGTCATAACAAGAATCATAACTGGAATCATAACTGGAATCATAACTGGAATACATAACAAGAGATCAGATACTACATTCCCGTTATCGTGATAATTATAAGTATCAGGTGTATCATGCCTGGTGTCAAAAGATAGCATGACAAGTGGTGATATACATCAAGTAACAAGTCACTAAGTATGATATACAAACACATGAACCAAGTATAAGATCCAAACTTAAGAAGGAAATTAACTATAACAAACAGACAAAGTTAGTCGACTAGATGGAAAGAGTAGTCGACTAATAAAGGGGTTAGTCGGCTAACAGTCTGGTATAGTCGACTAAAACTGGGTTCCAGAGAGTTGGATTTCTGATTCAGGAAAAGTTAGTCGACTAGGGTGAAAAGGGTAGTCGACTAATAGTGACTACAAGTCGACTAACAGATACGTAAGTCGACTAAAACTGGGATACAGAGAGTTGGGATTTGTTTCAGGAGTCGACTAGGGTCAAGGGAGTAGTCGACTAAGGGTCTCTAGTCGACTGGTAATTGGTCTAGTCGACTAAAACTGTGTTCCAGAAAAGATTACGTTTCAACTAAGGATTTCTAGTCGACTAATCTATGGGTCAAGTCGACTAATCGTGATCAGAAAACAGAGTACAGAACAGAATTTGAGGTTATGTTTGATGGCTAATTAACATGATTTGAAGATACAAATGTACAAGATATGGAAACATAAACATACTAAAAATTGTAAGAGTCTTGGTGAGTAAAAATACTCACTTAGAAAGGTTAATTGAAGCTTTATGAACTCGAAACGATCGTGGTCGACGATATCACCAAGAACGATCCCAATCCAAAAGTTGTAGTTGCTTGAGATGGAGATGAAGACCTAGGTGAAACTTTGGAGTTGGTGGTTGAGGTTGAGATGGAGGAGGATTTTGGTGTGAAGGCAATTCTTTTTGGTGAAGTGGAGAAAAAGAGAGAAAAATGAAAAGGAATGATTTATATATGATTTTGATTTTGTGAAGGAGGTGAAATTAATGTAGATGAGAGGGGGCTTTTTGCAAATAGGGGAGGATGAGGTGTCTCTCCTAGCCAATAGTGGCTTGCCAAGATGAGGGGTGAGGTGTTCTCCTTGGCCAATCATGGCTTGCCATGGGAGAGAGAGAGAAAGAGAGGTATTAATGAGGAAGTGTGTGGAATTTTGTGGAATTATGGAATTTTTGGAATTGTTGGAATTTTGGAAAAGCTTGGCTTGTGGAGGAAGGAAAGAATTAAAGAAAAGGAAAAAGGAAAAGAAATCAATAAGAGAAGATATTTTCTCTTGGACTCAAAATGAAACTGTTGAAAATACTGATTCCCGGGTTTAAGTCGGGGATGCGGAAAACATTTCGGAAAATACCGAAATCGTCCGAAATTCAAGTGTCTCGGAACGACTCGTAAAATTTACCAAAAATCAAGAATATTATATTAAGAATCATAGTGAAATCCGTTTAAGAAATACTTTATAGTTTTAAAACTAAAAATCCCGGAATCAGTTAACTACCGACTCCGTTGGAATTTTCATAAATTCATAAAATCCTCAGAAAAAGTATTTAGATAAGAAATATGATTCTAAGAAATAATGTCTAAAGAACTTTCTAGAAATTCCAAACTAATTGTAAAATAAAAATCCGGGAATCGATCAGCGACACTGGTCGACACCGGTTTTGAAGAAATTCCTTTTAATTCAAGAAAAATCCAGAAAATCATAGAAAATCTAATATATTGAAAAATAATATTTGAAACTAAAATCGGTCGAATACAAGAAGTAAATCGAAAAAATACGATCGAAAAACTGAATACGCAATTAAGTACGTATTCCGGGAACGGGGTATTACAATCCACCCACCTTACAAAAAATTGCGTCCTCGCAATTTCGCTAAGGGGCAAATTGAACACAAAGGGGACAAAGGTGGAATAAAAGCTTCATAAATCCAAAACAGGGTTAAGGTGAACACATGAAGGACCAGGATGGACAATAAGAGAATGATAAGGGAAATATTTAGAAAGATAACTAACTCAAATACAAGATCCGGGGCAGTGGTTACCATGATATCCTTAAGGTTCCTGATCTGGATACAGGTCTTCCCACTCTGCTGCGTCATCTGATGCCTCTGCCGCCATGATGTAACCTTGGCCTCTACCCTGATCTGCTCTAGTTCTCATTCCTCTCTGCTGATGATCATACCGTTGGGGTGGAAATGGAACTCTTCGATCAACAGGTTCTGGATTCCTCCTCAGTGGCAGAGCTGGAAGTACTGGGGCTGGATGTGCTGGGGCTGGAAGTGCTGGTCTAGCTGGTGCCACATTCCCTACTTTCTAAAAGGGCAATCCCTGATGGCATGACTCCCGGTTCCACATGCTAAGCATAGTCCATTAGCCATTCGACAATCCCTCCTATAATGTCCGGGTCTATGGAAGAAATTGCAAATAACCCGAGGAAGAGGAGGTTGGAATGGTCTCTTCATCATCGGGCCATGGGCTGCCCTAACTTGATCATCTCCTCATTCATCAACTCAAAAGGCCTCTTCTTGGCCTGGTTCCTCATCTGGTTCGCTTTCTTCTTCTCCAGTCCACGCTCTACTTCTCGAGCTATGGTGAGAACTTCTGAATAGGTCTTCAGCTGCTGGGCATTAAGAAAACTGTATGTCCATCTGTAAGCCCTGCTGGAATCTGCTTGCCCGCTTCTCCTCATCCGTCACCATATACAGAGCAAAGCGGCTAAGTCGGAGAAATTCCGCGGCATACTCATCCACGGACCTATTCCATTGCTGAAGTCGGATAAACTGCTCTTCCATGTCCTTCTGAGCAGTGGCAGGGAAGAATCTGCTATAGAAACTCTTGGAGAATGTGTCCCAGGTGACAGGCTTCTCCAATCTTGCCTCCTCAGCTAGCCACCAAGTTCTGGCTACATCCTTCAATTGAATCTTAGCAACCTCCACCTGATTCTCCTTTGGAACTCGGGCTGCATTCAACAGATCTGTGGTGTCTGTCAGCCATTGTTCAGCATCCAAGGGTTTCTCTCCACCCGTGAATATGGCTGGTTGCAGCCGTCTGAAATCCGATATGTTCCCGGCCTTTGTCCTTTGGGAGCTGCCAACTCTTGCCGGAGGAGTTCTGTCTGTTGCTGCTGGTTCTCCATCATCATCTGAATAACTCTCAGAATATCGACATTCTCTCCCGTGGGTCCATTCGATGCTTGCCCAGAGTGATTACGGCCCGATCTTCTATCCATACTAAGATGGCTAAAGATAACTGGAATTGGAAAAAAAATGGAAGGATTTAGGACACAAGGGAATGGATCAAGGAAGGAATAGATAAATCAAGAAGGACTAGATAACTTTGTACATTATAGTTGGCAATAGCAAATTACTGAAATTTGCTGCTTGTTTGTACTATAGAGGTAAGAGCCTAAGCTCTGATACCAACTTGTAACGCCCCGATTCCACGGATACGGAGACGTCACTGCAACGTATATACGTAGGTCAGAAAATGCCCCCACGTATATACGCTAAGCATAAAAGTACAAGTAAGGATCAGAGTACAACACAAAGCGTGGTATACATACATATGCCAACATAAAAGTACAAATACAAAGTTATACAGGATATGATAAACTATTACACAAACATGTGTCTTTTATCACAACCAAGTCCAAAAGTAAAATATACAATAAAGATACAAAATGCTCACGAGTAGGATGAAGATCCCATGAGTCAAAAGAGGAGTCTGGCACGAAAGAACTGGAACTAGGCTGCCAGCTTACTAAGAAAAGCTTGATCTGCTGTGGACAGCTCCACTTCGATCCAAGCTTCTAAACCTGAACATACAAATCCAAGGGAGTCAGGACCTCCCAACAACGAACAAGCAACAACCAAATGGCTAAGAGACAAGAATGGGGGTTAGAACAAAAGTATAGTATATAAGGACGAGTATAACATAGTCATCTTGAAACAGGAGATCCAAAGTAAAACTGATTATAAGCAAGATTGATTGTATACGCTTAAGTCACGGTCACATGAGACTAATACATCGAAGGAATAATCCAAACAAGGAAACCCTCATATAGATACCTTTATCTCATGCCACAGAAATCCAAGCGTTATAGAATCAGAGTTGCAAATCACTCGATAGTCAAAACAGGAATACATAACAAGAATGACAGGAATCACAATAAGAGATCATAACTAGCATAACAGGAATCGTAACGGGAAATCACAACAAGAAACAGAAATCATAACAAGAACTATAACTGGACCTATTATTATTATTACTCGTCTGACTCATATATCTAGGTATGTGTCTCGGTATATATATCCCAACTCACATACATCCATATATAAGAAAGTCGAGGTTGTTACCGGAAGTAGATGGAGAACTGATAACACTTCTTATAGTAGTTCCCATACACCTGGGACCAGTTTGGAGGCCCAAAGTCCCCCTAACACGTATCTTCTGTGGGCCCAAGTGTCCCACTAACACGAATCGTCAATATTTTATTTCATTACTATAAGCAAGGTATCATTCCAGCATCCATTACTTCCTCCCATTCCCATACAAGTTGTCCTTTTATGGCTTATTAATATAATTATCAGATTAAGGGAATGAGTAGGATCACAACAAGTCATAACAAGAATCATAACTGGAATCATAACTGGAATCATAACTGGAATACATAACAAGAGATCAGATACTACATTCCCGTTATCGTGATAATTATAAGTATCAGGTGTATCATGCCTGGTGTCAAAAGATAGCATGACAAGTGGTGATATACATCAAGTAACAAGTCACTAAGTATGATATACAAACACATGAACCAAGTATAAGATCCAAACTTAAGAAGGAAATTAACTATAACAAACAGACAAAGTTAGTCGACTAGATGGAAAGAGTAGTCGACTAATAAAGGGGTTAGTCGGCTAACAGTCTGGTATAGTCGACTAAAACTGGGTTCCAGAGAGTTGGATTTCTAATTCAGGAAAAGTTAGTCGACTAGGGTGAAAAGGGTAGTCGACTAATAGTGACTACAAGTCGACTAACAGATACGTAAGTCGACTAAAACTAGGATACAGAGAGCTAGGATTTGTTTCAGGAGTCGACTAGGGTCAAGGGAGTAGTCGACTAAGGGTCTCTAGTCGACTGGTAATTTGGTCTAGTCGACTAAAACTGTGTTCCAGAAAAGATTACGTTTCAACTAAGGATTTCTAGTCGACTAATCTATGGGTCAAGTCGACTAATCGTGGTCAGAAAACAGAGTACAGAACAGAATTTGAGGTTATGTTTGATGGCTAATTAACATGATTTGAAGATACAAATGTACAAGATACGGAAACATAAACATACTAAAAATTGTAAGAGTCTTGGTGAGTAAAAATACTCACTTAGAAAGGTTAATTGAAGCTTTATGAACTCGAAACGATCGTGGTCGACGATATCACCAAGAACGATCCCAATCCAAAAGTTGTAGTTGCTTGAGATGGAGATGAAGACCTAGGTGAAACTTTGGAGTTGGTGGTTGAGGTTGAGATGGAGGAGGATTTTGGTGTGAAGGCAATTCTTTTTGGTGAAGTGGAGAAAAAGAGAGAAAAATGAAAAGGAATGATTTATATATGATTTTGATTTTGTGAAGGAGGTGAAATTAATGTAGATGAGAGGGGGCTTTTTGCAAATAGGGGAGGATGAGGGTCTCTCCTAGCCAATAGTGGCTTGCCAAGATGAGGGGTGAGGTGTTCTCCTTGGCCAATCATGGCTTGCCATGGGAGAGAGAGAGAAAGAGAGGTATTAATGAGGAAGTGTGTGGAATTTTGTGGAATTATGGAATTTTTGGAATTGTTGGAATTTGGAAAAGCTTGGCTTGTGGAGGAAGGAAAGAATTAAAGAAAAGGAAAAAGGAAAAGAAATCAATAAGAGAAGATATTTTCTCTTGGACTCAAAATGAAACTGTTTGAAAATACTGATTCCCGGGTTTAAGTCGGGGATGCGGAAAACATTTCGGAAAATACCGAAATCGTCCGAAATTCAAGTGTCTCGGAACGACTCGTAAAATTTACCAAAAATCAAGAATATTATATTAAGAATCATAGTGAAATCCGTTTTATGAAATACTTTATAGTTTTAAAACTAAAAATCCCGGAATCAGTTAACTACCGACTCCGTTGGAATTTTCATAAATTCATAAAATCCTCAGAAAAAGTATTTAGATAAGAAATATGATTCTAAGAAATAATGTCTAAAGAACTTTCTAGAAATTCCAAACTGATTGTAAAATAAAAATCCGGGAATCGATCAGCGACACTGGTCGACACCGGTTTTGAAGAAATTCCTTTAATTCAAGAAAAATTCAGAAAATCATAGAAAATCTAATATATTGAAAAATAATATTTGAAACTGAAATCGGTCGAATACAAGAAGTAAATCGAAAAAATACGATCGAAAAACTGAATACGCAATTAAGTACGTATTCTGGGAACGGGGTATTACAGTATATGTACCGTACTACCTTACATCAGGAAAGAAATACATATTAGAAAAACTATCAAATCTTTCTTCAGGATTGCATTATATATGTGTGTGTGTGTGTGTGTGTGTGTGTGTGTGTGTGTGTGATTGAGTTACATATGATAGTTAAAGAAGATACCCCGACATTAACTCTGTGGGATGATCATTTAGGTCATCCTGATTCAATAATGATGCGAGGAATTATTGAAAACTCACATGGACATTCATTGAAGGGCCAGAAGATCCTTCAAATCAGTAAAATTCTATATGAGACTTGTTCTCTTGGGAAATTAATCATTAAACCTCACTAGTTAAAATTAAAACTGAATGACCTATATTTTTGAATGTATTCAAGGTAATATATGTGGGCCTATTCACCTACTGTGTGGACCATTTCGATATTTTATGGCATTAATAGATGCCTCTGTTAAATGTTCATACATTTGACTATTATTAACCCGTAATGTGGCATTTGTGAGATTTCTTACTCAGATAATTAGATGACGAGCATAATTTTCTGATTACACAATCAAGAAAGTTAGACTTGATAATGTTTGTGAGTATACATCTTAAGCCTTTAATGATTATTGTATGTCAATTGTGATAGTTGTTGACCATCCTGTTGCCCATGTATATACACAAAATGGTTTGAGAGAATCACTGATTAAGCGTCTCCAGCTTATTGTTAGACTATTAATAATAAGAACAAAACTTTCTGTTTCTATATAGGGTCATGCAATTTTACATGCTGCGAAATTAATTCACATCAGGCCAAGTGCATATCATGAGTACTATCCATTACAATTAGTATTGGTCAAGAATCAAATATTTTTCATCTAAAATTTTTGATTGTGCGATATATATATTGATTGCTCCACCACAACGAACAAAGATGGGTCATCAAAGAAGACTGTGAATATATGTCAGTTATGAATCTTCTTCTATCATAAGATATCTTGAGCCTAAAATCGGTGATGTTTTTTACAGATCGGTTTGCTGACTGACATTTCAATGAGGCAATTTTTCAAGCATTAAGGGGAGGAAAAAACAGCTGAAAAAGAAGATTACATAGAGTGAACCAGCTTTATTACATCTTGATTCTCACACAAAATAATGTGAGTCAGAAAAGAAAAAGGTTATGCATTTATAAGAAATAGCAAATCAATTGCCAGATGCGTTCACTGATACAAAAAGAGTAACTAAGTCATACATACCAGCTGTAAATACTTATGGTCGGATTGAAATCTCAAAAGTACAATCCTAAAATAAAGTGACTAATGAGTCTAAGATAGCTTGAAGCGTGGTAGACCAATTGGTTTCAAAAATAAAAATCTTCAAAAAAGAAAAAGCACATATAAGCATGATGACTCCAATATGAAGGAATGTATTCCAGAAGAAACACAAAATAAGACAAATCACGAGATAGAAAATCCTGAAGGTATAAAAAATCATAATATCTCTATTGATTATGTCAATAGGAGGATTATAGAATCAAAATGAGAAGAAAAATATAAATAAAATATTTTTCTATTCCGTAGCATGTGATATTATTAATGGAAGTGAGGATCCTAAATCAAGATCCGTAACTAAATATCAAAATAGACATGATTGGATTAAACGAGAAAAATACTATATAGGCTGAATTGAATTTGCTTAATAAACGTAGAGTATTTAGATTTATTCTCCTGACGTCTGAAGTCGTGAGACCAGTAGGAAACAAATGAGTTTTTGTGCAAAAATGCAATAAGAAAAATGAGATTGTGAGGTATAAAGCTCGATTTGTTGTGTAAGGTTTTCAAAAAAAACTTGAAATGATTATGAAGAAACATATTCTCCAGTAATAGATGCAATTACGTTTAGATATTTAATCAGCCTAGTATTTTCTAAAAATTTAAAAATGTGTCTTATGGATATTGTTACAGCTTATCTATATGAATCGCTTGATAGGAATATTTAGATGAAAATTCCTGAAGGATTTAAAATTCCTGAAGCATCAAGTTCAAAACTCAAAGAGTTACATTCGATTAAATTACAAAGATCGTTATATGGGTTAAAGCAATCAGGATGTATGTGGTATAATCGCTTAAACGAGTATTTGTTAAAGGAAGGATATGTAAACAATTCTATATGCTCTTTTGTCTTTATTAGGAAAACAACATCCAGATTCATTATCATTGCTGTCTATGTTGATGATTTAAACATCACTGAGACTCATGAAGAAATCTTAAAAGCAATAATATATTTAAAGAATGAATTTTAAATGAAAGATCTTGAAAAAACTAAATATTGTATTGGTTTACAGATTGAGCACCTTCAATGTGGAAAACTTTTGCATCAATTAAATTATACTGAAAAGGTTTTGGAACGCTTTAGCATGGATAAAGCAAATCATTTAAGTACTCCAATGATGATTAGATCATTGAATATGGAAAAGGATCTATTTCGCCTCGCGAAGATAACGGATAGCTTCTTAGTCCTGAAGTATCATACCTAAGTGTAATTGGAGCTCTTATGTATCTTTTAATTGTACCCGACTAGATAAACATTTGCTACTAATTTATTAGTAAGATTTAGCTAATCTCCTACACTGAGACATTGGAATGAAATTAATCATGTATTTCATTATTTTTGAGAAATAACTAATTTGGGTTTGTTTTATTCGAGAGAATCAAAATAAGAAATGATTGGTTATGCAGATGCAAGTTACCTGTCAGATCCACATAAAGACAGGTCTCAAACAGGATATGTGTTCACATGTGAAGATACGACGATCTCTTAACGTTCACAAAAGTAGACACTTATTGTCACTTCTTCTAATCATGCTGAAGATCATATCACTCCATGAAGCAAGTCGAGAATGTGTATGACTAAGGTCTGTAACTCAACACATTCAAGTAACTTGTGGTTACCAGTCGATAGAGATCCAACAGTACCGTTTGAAGACAACGTTGCATGCATCGCTCAAATGAAGGAAGGATCCATCAAAAGCAACCAAACCAAACACATACACTCAAAGTTCTTCTCACTCAGCCAAGAGCTTGAAAAATATAAGGAAATTAATATTCAATATGTCTGATCAAGTGATAATATAGCAGATCTCTTCACAAAGGTACTTCCTACTGCAGCTTTCAGAAAGCTTATTTGTGATATCGGGATGCGTCATCTGCGAGATTTATGAAGAAGAACTATTCATGCCAACTTGCAAGGGAGCTTACGTGGCTATACTCTTTTTCCTTACTATGTTTTTATCCCACAGGGTTTTCCTGGTAAGATTTTTAACGAGGCAGCATAGGACACGTATATAAAGATGGTGTACTCTTTTTTCCTTCGCTATGATTTTATTCCACTCGGTTTTCCTAATAAGATTTTTTTTTTTTTTTAATGATACATCATAAATGGTGGACATCTAAGGGGAGTTATAAATGAGATGGCTGCCCACCAACCAAATAAAGTAAAAGCTACTGTGCGATGACGTAAACGATGACCCTAACATGCAAATAGTGATTATATAGTATTCCCAAAGTTTTTCTATAAATAGACCCTTTCTGATTTATTTCAATGTACATTTCAGAAATCAATAAGAATTTTACCTTTACTTTCTCTCTCTAGAATTTTCTCTCTCAATATTATATTTCTCGGGTTTTATAACAATATACAAATGTTGCCTGTAAAGGCAGATGAGTGTTTCTGAGAAACAATCTCTCACATTGGGACCTCAATAGTATTAGTTTGGTTTACTTTAAACCAACTTGTGGATGAGTACAGAGGACTGGCCTAACTCTCTGATCACTCACGAGAAAACAGAAATCCCTGTTCTTTGTCCTCATTCTCATTATGGCTTTGGGTTTGGTTAGTGTGGCTCTGTGAACAGGCTTATTACATTTGGGTGAGGCCCAGCATTTCACCAGAGCAATCAAAAACGGCCCACATAATGACAAGTGGAAATTCCAGGCCCAACATACAAAAAGGACATATAATGTTAACCTAGATTAAGTAACCAACATTGCTTCCATCAGGGCTTCCAGGTTATATTTACCTTGAAACTAGAAACTAAGGGCATGTTTGTTCGGCAAAAAAACATCTCAGAAAATGGGGTTTTCTTCTGAAATTTGTAAGCCCCATGGGTTTTTCCTTCTAAACCTATTTATTTGGTTGGAGAAAAAACTAGGGAAATCCTCCTTAGTTTTTCTCTTTGAAAGAAAAACAGTTAAAAAACTGATATAGGTCAGGTTTAATTTTTCTCAATAGCAAAACTGACAATTGTTTGTTTTTTGGAAGGCAGATTTTCTAGCCAAACAAGCTCAAAATAGAAGACAGGAATAAGATTCACAAGAAAATAAAATCTTGGTGGCAACTGGCAAGGAGTCGTTAACTTGCTTTCTATATAAGCATTATTCAATCATTGAGGAGAATACTGATTTATAAGGCATCTTATGTCTCGCTTCACCAGACACTAATAATATTTTTAGAGACAATTTTTTTCCATCCTGTGGGAATAAATCTCAAGACTAACTTCGTACTTATGAAAATAATGCCATGATTATATCATCTATCCACACTAACAAGTTTAGTTACTAGCAGTAGTAGCATCTCGGCTTAAGGTTTAATGCAACTTATTACTTCCTGAGTAAAATTAAATGCTCATATTATGTTTGTCATTGTGCTCATATCTTCTTGCTTTTTGATTTATTTTACTTTACATTTTTTAATTTTAATTTGTTATTAATATAGGATAAAGAAGGAAGATTAACTATTGACAAGAGAAACGAAGAAGATCCCAAACCCTTTACTGTTTCATTAGTCTCTCTCTCTCTCTCTCTCGAAATAACATCAAACATCACAGAAAACTATATCATTAGTCTCAAAATCTCAAAGAATGATCAATAGAACTTACACTTGAAAAAACTTGTTTAGAATACGCCTTGCTTTGCAACTCAATCCGCTGCTCCTCCTGCTTGGGCTCTCTCCATCTCTTCAATCTATCTGCATATAAGAAGAAAACAGACAGTTAAAATAATCACGAAAAAGGAGTCATTTTATTATTTAATAAAAGAAAAATAAATAAAGAGAGGGGCAAGTGAATCTCAGGGGCTTTGCAACAAAATTAACAACAATTTGGAAAAGTTTTTCTTTTCTCTCAAAGGCCTGCATTTTACTAGTCGCGCCCATCTGAAAATTCGCGCGAAATGGGAATCAAAATAGAAAATTATAAAAGTAATAATAAATAAAATTTTATGTTTTGGTTATCGTGGAGCCTGGCCGCCTTCCCCAACGCACGCGAGCTTGTCTTTTGAGATTTTGGAGAGATTAATGGAGATGTCCCTTTATTTTTTATTATATGCATATAAATTCGTGACAAAACGAAACAGTGAGAATCTTGGACTGACACAAAAGGGATGTTCTAACGATTAACTGTTGTTTGTTGGTTATAATAAGTCATGATTCTTTCTATTATGCTGTTATTATTAGTGTTGTTGTTTCTTTAATGACAATTTTGATGACTTAATTAGGGCCAGTGATAAGGGTTATATTTGTTATTAGCAATAAGTATATAGCTCTGTTGATTTATTATTGTTGTGCTCAAAAATATTTGTCTAATCTTCTCTAAAATAATGTCCTCTGTCACTTTGGACATTTTTCTTGTCTTTCGTTCTCATCACTGTTTTTTCTTTTTCGGTGACAAGACTAAATTAAAGAAAAAAGAAAACGCTTACATTGTCTCTTGCTTATTTTTCTCAAACTCTATATTTTTTAAGATTAAGAATCTTAATTTTAATTTTTAAAATTTTAAAAAGTATAAAATAATACTAAATTGTAATATAATAGTATTATTAATTAGAAAATGAGTATATTTGATATTGGTTGGACTAATAAGCGAGGTCTAAAACAGGCCCCCATATGATCCAAGGTCAAGGTCGGGGTCGAGCATAGGGTTGGTCTGCCCTACTCATTATCATCTATAGTCAAGGTTGGACTAGTTCTAAGCATAATTCTAACAATATTTCTCCCGTTGCAAACGAGTCCTTTCACTGTTTTACACTCTCCCTCTTCTAGTAGTTAATATAAGTTTTTGAACAGGTTGAAGATATTTGACAATTAAATATTTTAAAACAAAGGTATATTGTTAAAACATGGTAGATAGAGTACATGTAAATATAGACATTTTAGGATTAAAGTTAGACAGTTTCGATGTAAATCAATAAAAATTTATTTTATGTTTAAATAAAAACAGTTTACATCTAAAATGTAAACAATTATTCACTAAATAAAGATAGTTTATTGAGAAAGGTAGATAGTTAGGAAGACAATTCATAATAAAAAAGAGACAACTTATAAATAAAAAATAAATAGTTATAGATTTAAAAAGTAGCTAACATATAAAGGTAGATATCTTATAACTAAAATATATGTTATAAATTTAAATATGTTGACCCAAGGGTTCAATCACTCATGTTTTGATGATTTATACTCATGTAGTGAAGAAACTGATGCTCTTGAAAGTTGTTTTTAAAATAATACAGATTGTTGATTAACATACAGATTATTTAAGATCAAAACAGTAAAGTTTAACCTCAACCGATACACATTGGACTATGTGTCGTTGTTGATTGAAACTCCAGAAGTCGGATTCAAATCAGGCATCTATATGTAGACTTCATAGTTTCAAGAAATAGAGTAGTGTGTTTTGTAAGTTTAGAAAATGTGTTAAAACTTTCAATTGTAGAATTATTAGCTCAAGCTTGATAACACGCAAACAACTTTGTTAATAATTTAAAGAGTTTTTCAAAAATGATATACATATTGAAATGAATATTTCAAAATAAGTTTCAGAATGTTTTAATTATAATAAAAATCGATTTTAATATAGATTAAATCTCAAAAATAAGTTTTATCGTTTAAAATATGTAGTGGAGTCTATCCATACATATTAGAGACCAAAAGTATTTGAAAAAGAAACTTATTTTGTTTTATTTATGAAGTTAAAATTGATTTTATTCAAGTTTTGAAAATATCATTTGCACTGAATCATTTTCGACAATTCGTTCAATAGCTTTCGAAAACGGATACTCGCTACACACGTATCTGATTTTGAGCTAAAGAACTTTCAACAGCTCGTGCATGTCTCGATAGCATTTTTCATAGAGCTCAGTTAATTGCAGAACTGACTCATTTTTGACAATTTTTTACGTGCTTTTCACCAAATGTCAAAAACCATTTTTAACAGCTTAAAATCAGTTTCGACAGCCAGTACGTAGCTTCCACAGTGCATAGCTTTCAACATCTAGTACATAGCTTCCGAAAGTGCTTTCAACAGCTTTCAAAAATGAACTTCTGAATTTGAAAGATATAGTCGTTTTTTATCTTTACATGTCAAAAGTCCTGCACCCACATTTGATAACTAGTTGACTCTTATATGCTGATTTTTTAAAAAAAATTGTTTTGTTTTTGCTATAAAATCAAATCATTTGTAGAGATTTACGTAACAACTTTTCAAGAGTTTACAGAGAGTTTCTCAGAGTTAAATCTACTTCTATTTTTGGAGTTTTCTCTACAAAACTTTCAAGCTTTCTCTTCGAATCTTTCTTATTTCTCACACACAGAAGTTTGTTCTTCCAATTCTCAATCTATATTATAGAGCTTGTAAAATTGTGAGCGTTTTGTAGTGATCTACTGAGATCACATCTAGTTCTTTAGTATTTTGGTTATATACTATTGGAATCTCAGAAACAGAGAACAACAACACCAAAAAATAGTCACCAATCGTACAGACAAGCAAACAAAAGAAAGAAGTAAGAACACACGAATTTAACGAGGTCCGACAATTGCCTACGTCCTGGGGCAGAGGGGGAGAGAGATCTTATTAAATCAATTGAGTACAAAATATAATAACATCAGGAATATCCCCCTTTTTATATAGGCATGAAGTCCATCAAGAAAAGAAAACTAAAATCTTCGAATTTAGATCAGAAACAAATTTAGAAACCTGCTCAGAATTGTGGACTATCTAAAAATCACTGAGGACAAGTCATCAGAAAGTAGAGTCTATACTTCAGACGCAAGACTAATCATAACCACTCGTGCAATGGCCAAGACGCAGAGCTCGAAGCCCGCGTCTCAACATCACTGCGCAACTCTTCTGTCAACTTACTGTATTCAATTTTTTGCCTCAAGTCTCTTAGAGATTTTATTAGATAAGAGTTGTGCTACTCCGTCCATAATCCGAAGAGAAGATTCCCAGAAGACACTGACATTCACCCGGTCAACAGAAAACAAGATTCACTTTCCTCCGCTACATCAAGAACCCAACATTAAACAAATAGGAGATTTGAGTTTGAATATCTCCTCTCTCTTGTAATCAGAATATTAATTTATTGTAATCTTTCATTGATTCAAGGGAATTTTACGATTCATATTTTCAATTTTTTGACACGAAACAGAGATGGTGACTCCGCTGGGGACTACTTTCTCTACTGATGAGCAAGTTATGGCGCAAGATGACGTCACCTTCATGGGAAGAACGGTCGAATCGCTTGTCATGAATTTTGACCAGGCAAAATATGAAGAGTTCCTCTCTTCCGGCTCCAAAAGCTCAAGGGCGCGGTAGAACCGCAAGGTCTCTTTGGAGATCCGCTCTCGGGTCCCTTCGGAGACTTCTCCGAACATGGTCTGTGCAGAGACCATCATTGCTGGCCGTATCACACGTAATGCCCGCGTCAACGTCTCTCACGAGACCCGCGAGACCAACGTTGTTGACAGTCTACCTGGCCACGCCATCCTCTTCCTCAGTTTCAGATTACCAGGGGTTCCCAACAACCCGTCCAGCATAACCGGAATGCCAAACGTTGACAGAGTCGACGCGCACGACGACAACAGACTCAAGAAGCTGGAACAACTATCTGTCTAACAGATACAGAATGCAAGGCTCGTGCCTGCGTTCCTTCTGAGTTGCACAAGGCGTGCAAAGTCTACATATGGAGACCAAAACACGAAGCTTAAGAAGCTTGCGTTATAGAGGCCTCACCTCTTAAACGCGACGTTCAGTGACGCGAGGTCCGTGCCTCTTCTCAGAAACACGAGACCCGCCTCTCTATTATGGAATGCGGGATTCAAAAAGTCTGTGTTTCTCAAATGTCGCTGACCGAACACGACAATCAACAACGCGAGGTCCGTGTCTTTTCTCAGTAGAAGCACAAGACCCGCGTTTCAAAGCCAAAATGTGAGAGCCGTATCCTTCCTGTAGAACGTGAGCTCCGCATCTCTGAACCCTGCGCTTCAGATCCGCGACGCAAGGTTGGCTTTTAGAAGCTGAAAAGCCCTTGAAAAATCGAGGCTAGTCTCTTTGAATCCCATTTGACGGATCTAAGGGGTTATCTGACAAAGAAGAGGAGTGCTCATCAAATAGCTCCATTATGTTGCCGTGAACGGCTCATCACAATAATGCTCTGCAGCTCGCATGTAAGCAAGCAGTCGATATTCAAACGATTAAAGTCAACCTCCCGATCAGCCAAAAGACGTCATTCTCGCACAAAGAGAACACTCTCTGATACGGAGTACCCCGAAGTCACTGTGAATATGGTGGGTCCAAGCACTACACCAAGCAGAAGTAAGGGGAAACAATCGATAGTCAGCTCTGGCGAGTCTGACACTGAACCAGAAAGAGTGTACCGGCATACTCGCACTCGGACTGGCGCGATAGCCCCAGTTGACTACAGTGCCCTAGCCCGGGGTATTGAAGTAAGTGAGTCACACTCCGCCATTACGGAATTACAGGCCTCGAGCTCTTCTGCAGAGAAGAAAGCCTTCGCGTATATGGCAAATACTCCTGAAGAGATGGCCATGTACTTTGAACAGCAAGCAGGCCCAGAGGGAACAACTTGATATGATTCGCGCCCAACAAGAATCTATCGACACCCTCAAGCAAATGCTTTCACAATTGCTTGAGGGCGGGAGAAGACCGAAACCCAAAACTCCTTCTAAGAAGTCTAAAGGCAAACGGAAGGAAGAGGAGAGCTCGTCTTCTGCACATACCGAGGAGGAGGGACAGTCCAACTCCAAGTCGTCCAAGTCTTCGTCTGAAGAGGGAGGCAATTTATAGAATGGGAGCACAAATTCTAAAAGAATGAATAAACTGGAACAGCGTTTGGAAGCCCTCGCCAATCGGAAAGGCCTCCAAGAAGCAGGAGTGGTCCGGCCATACCCGGCTGAGTGGGATCTTGTCCTGTACCCTCCTAAATTCAAAGCTCTGACCTTACGGGCCTTTGACGGCAAAGGGTCACTGAACCAACACATTTACTACTTCAAGTCTCAGACAGGGAACGTAGTAGCAAACGACGCCATCTTGGCACGTTTGTTCATCGGCACTCTGAAGGGACTTGCCTTTGAATGGTTCATGAAACTCCCAGAAGGCTCCATCAAGAACTGGGGTGATTTGGAGAAGCTTTTCCTTACGCGCTTCTTCGAAGACGATTCGGAGATCACCATGCCAACTCTCCTGGCAATAAGGCAACGAAAAGGTGAGTCAGTCAAAGCATTTGTGGAGAGATTTTGAAATATGGCACTCCGATGTCCTAGCGGTATGACCCAGGCCACCCTGGTGGAAACATGCCGTCACAATTTGCAAACTTCACTCCTAACTTAGATAGGAGTTACTGAACGCCGCATCTGTAAGCAGTTGGTCCAGTAAGGTGAACATGCAGAAGAGATTGTCGCCAGGGTTAAGGCAGAAGAAAACAAGCTTAGACCTGAAAAGTCAATAAGACGCACGCCAGAAGTATCTTTCTAGTCAAAAAGGAAGGATACATTGGCAACAGAGCAGAAATCTATCGTTAAACCCCAACCGACCAGAGGGGGTGGTTCTTCGAGTCAGCCGCGCGCCAGCAGGCAGTACTCCTTCAAGGACAAGCATGTCGATTCGTTGTTCAAGTTACTCAACAAGAGCAACAGATTAAAACTTCCTGAAGTTAGACGTCCCGAGGAGGTCGGCAAGACCGACAACCCCAACTACTGCTGGTATCATAGGATACTGGGGCACCCTACTAAGAGCTGTTATATCTTCGCAGAAGTGCTCATGCTCCGTCCAGAGCAGAAGAAAGTGACAGCTAACATGACGTCATATCTTCAGTTCGGGGATCAACCTCCAACACCTGCCAGAGTAGTTCTCATCCCGAAAAGGGAATTAAGGATGATCAATATAGATCCACACCACCAACAGGAGAAAGTTCTCATACCTGTTCCTACTCCTCAAGGAGAAATCATGTGGGTTCATCTCGACCTTGTGGAAAGCCAACAATGGACTAATGTTACCAACAGAAAGTCCAAAAGCAGGGCAAAAGCTGCAACTTACATTGTGGTGTGCGCTTCCTCCCGGGAAGCAGAAACTGATGTCCCCTTACTAACCGACTCGGAGAAGGAGACAATCGTCCTTGCCGCAGAGCTGAATGCACCGCTCGTGGTTGAAACTCGTTCGGGTCAGTCGTATTTGAAGAAATACGATGAGATGGTAACAAATCCACCTAAACCCCACCTCAGAGCCAACCAAGCCATCCACGAAGCAACTCGTGGAGAAGCAGAAAGAGCTTCGATATTCCAAGGCTCTCCTGAAGGACAAAGCGGAAGAATCATCATCACCTTACCGCTTTGATGTCTTGACTTAATTGGCCAATATTCCGGTTAGGATCACCCTTTACGAGCTCCTGAGACTATCAAAGTCAACAAGAGAGGCTCTGAGAGAAGCTCTAACTCATACTGAGGTCTTCATGGCTCAGATTCCAGCTGAACCACTGGAGGAAGATGAAGAAGACTGCCTCCACGCCTCTCAACATGCCCCCTGCATCACCTTCACGCCAGACGACATGCAATTTAAGGGAAAACATGATAGGCCTCTGTACTTCACAAGGTACATTGGATCGTCTGAAGTGAGCCGCATTCAGGTAGATTCAGGATCAGCGTTGAGCATTATGTCCCGCCGAGTCAGCAGCACTTGGGGATCCCCACTCACCGATTGAGCGCCACCCAAACTACCATTTATAATTTCAACGCCAATGGTACGCGCCCAATGGGAAAGATTAAACTCAAATGTCAGATTGGGGACCGAAGATCTGAAGTGACGTGTTATGTGATTGACGCCGACACTTCGTACAATTTGTTGTTGGGACGACCGCGAATTCATCGTAACTCCATCGTCCCCTCTACTCTCCATCAAGTTATGAAGTACATTGACGGAGATGGAAAAGTCTGAACATTGATCGCCGAAAGATTAAAAAAAAACCCACTTTAATTTGCTTGTCAAAAGTAATATCTTGATTAAAGATTCAAATTTTAACTCTAATTTGAAACTGTTGGAAATGCATAAAGAAACAAAATCTATCCATACCAAAAGTTAACAAATCGAAGTACTGGTTAGTTTCAAACATAAAGAAATGAATCATTAAAATACCCAATTGCGAAGAAAAAAATCTATTTTTTTAATGGAACCAACTCTTTCGAGCAACCGAAACAGAAGCAAGAGTGAAGGACTGTGAGTACAAAACGATTGCAAGCACTGCATTCATCCTGGAAATAAAATTTTTTGAAGAAAAGTACTTTTTTTTTCACTTCAGCTGGCAGTGAAGGAAAAAAAAATCAGTGTGTCCTCTTTTTTTTTTTCTCGATTTTCATAAACTTGTTTTGATTTTTTTTGCTGGAGAAAGAAATAGAAGAGAATTATTATTATTATTATTTTTTTTTTGAAGAGAAGGAGATAGAAGATAGAAAATCTATTTCGAAAAAAATAATTTGGAGAATTTTAAAAATATATTAAGCAAATTATGATAATTTGAAAAATAATAAATGAGTAAAAAAAAAAAAAAAGTAAATGTAGACAGTAAAAAAAATTGAGTGTGACAAGAGTTTTCCTAACCATAAACCCCGATCTCTCTCCTGTGCACACTGACTCGCAATGTCCGATCGCAGAAGGGAAAAAGAGAAGCTCAGAGACCGTGACTATCGCGACCGGGACCGGGACCGGGACCGGGACAGCGTCAGGGACCGCGACCGCGGGCGGGACCGCAAGCGCTCCCTCTCCCCCTCCTCTCCCCGATCTCCCAACCATCGCCGCGACGCCCGCTCCCGCACCCGCTCCCCCGACCGCGGGGCCCACCGCCGCCACGGCCACCGAGAACGCCGCTCCCCCTCGCCCGAGTCCACTCACCGCCGCAAGCGGCGGAAGGAGGAGAGCGACGACGACAAGGAGAAGGAGAAGGAGAAGGAGAAGAAGGCAAGAAAGAAGCAGGGTGGGCCCCTCGCCGCCACCGACTCGAAGGCCGAAGAGGGTGCTGGGGACGGTGTGGAGCCCACCGATGCGGATCCGGATGAGTTGGAGATGATGAAGAAGTTGGGGATTCCTGTAGGGTTTGATTCGACCAAGGGGAAGGCGGTGCCTGGGGCTAACGTGAGCGGGGTTAGGGTTGTGACGAAGCGGCAGCCGAGGCAGTATATGAACCGGAGGGGCGGGTTTAATCGGCCGCTGCCGCCGGAGAGGAACCGTTAGATTTTTCAATTTTTTGATAAAAAAGGTTAGGGTTTTACCTCACTGCCGATTTTATTTTTCCTTTTATGCCTCGCCTGTAAATTTCTTTATTATGCTGTTTCTTTGCTTAAGAACGTGAGTTAAATTTGATGATTTCTGATTGTTTATGCTGTGACTTTCTTGGAGCATTGTGTTATCTGTAAATTTGGTGCTCTTTCCCTAAAATAATGGGAACATCTAAATTTACTTTTATGCTCAACTAAAAGGTGAAAATCTAATTTAAAATGAAGAGAAGTTCTGAGGTAGGATGCTTGATCAGCTAAGAAACAGTTCATAAATTTTAAAAATCCTGGTTTTTCATTATAGCTTATTGTAGTTATTATAGATTTGGGCATTTACCTAGTTTGAGTTTTGGTTTTGTTAATTGTAATGTGGTGCTGTTACTGATCTTGAGGGCTTATAGATTCTCTGGGGTGCTTGTTATGGGTTGAAGAGGTAAAAGGAACCTGGAACATATTCTGCCTTTTGAGCAACTAGCTAACATTATCCTTTTGGGCAACTAGCTAACTGTGTAGCCTTTGTTTTCTTTAACATGTAAAGTAGCCAACTCTAGCGTCTAGGTGAAACCTTTCACTCAGTGCAATACAACAACTTCTTGATCGATCCGGATTAGTTTTCATTTTCTGATGTATTGCTATGTTTCGTTATGTGTCTTTTCCTAGACTTACATGGCAACGTCTTAGTCATCATTGTAGTTCATTGTTATTGTCTTCTGCCATCATAATGAGGCTGTTGATTGTAGAACATGAAACAAAGATGAGAAAGAGCCACAACAAATTTGGCGATGTTGTTATGCCTGATTGAATGTTGACAATCAACATGATGAAGTCATGGTTAAATCAACTAGTGAAAAGAGAGGGCCATGGCATAGAAGTTTGATCACCATTTGGCGAGTTGGTAGTATTAACTTTTTTGGTCATTTTCTTCAAGTCAATGCAGCCAGGGGCAAGCTCCATATTCCTTTGGATTAGGAAGAGTCTAGACCAAGAGGTTAGATAAGGATATTTGATTTAGGCTATGTAGACTGATACTTCTATCATGAAGCCGAGTCATGTTGGAAATGTGTCCGACACGCGTGTTGGATTAGGAGGGTTGAAAAATATGTAGAGGGTCCATTGTATGTTCAACATGTCGGGACTAATTGGTTTAGCTATGTGTTAAAATAAGTATGGGCATATATGTTAAGAATGAAACTTGCGTTCTGAAGGAGATGTGGATTGTAGTCTTGTAGATATGAAGGTCTCTATGAATAAGTCTGCTTTTGAAAGAAATTCTGTTGCATAACTTGTCAGAGGAAGACTTGCCTCGTTGTTGAGGACACTAATCAAACATCCTCTGAATCCGTTTGTTACATGGTGGCTTCATAGAAGTGTGTTTGAATGTATGTATGTGTGTAAATGTGTGTGTGTGTGTTCTCTTTGATTAAAATAGAACAAAACGTAGTACTTCCCAGAAGAGGGTGTCAACCCCTTTTTGAGTAATAATATCAAAACTTTTCGTGTGTCTAAGTTGTTGGAGAGCCTTATGAGATTTGTCAGGTACTGCCCCTTAATAGGATGAATGACTTTTTGATTTTGGAGTAGGACAGTAGAGGAGATGGAGTGGAGTCCGTAATTGAAGAAGAGGACTAAGAGTTAAAAAGATTATGCTCTAGGAGCCAAGGAGGTTGTTTGGGACAGAGTTGGACTAGGGATATTGTCCAGTAAAATTGTGTTTAATTGTTGTGCTTCACCTCTTGAGGGTATTCATTGAGCTAGGGTTGAATGCGATTTTTGTAGCCCCTCTTAAGGAGCTGGTTGAAGTAGTGGCTTAGTGTAATCTTAAACCGGATATCAAGGTGAAGGAGGCTTTACAGAAGTTGTGAAGTTGGTTTTACTAAACCAGTATAATTTTTATCAGATGTTTTGTCGCCCATTACTATACAAACCTTGAAATTAGATGTCATATGCTACTACACAGTAGCAATATGGGATTGGTGTTGACATGCCTTTTCTGATCTTCAGTACTTTTTAATGGAGGGGGACTTTAAGAATTGATTGATAGATTGTAGATGATGGAACAACAAGGACTAGGGGTAGAAGTAAAAGGATTTGGATTGAGGCAATATAAATAATATGCTAGTTGTTAATATGACAAAGGAGATGGCCCGCAACACAGGTGAATGGGGAAAAAGAATTCATGTATGTGACCTCAAAGATTTGAGATAGAGGCTTTGATGTTGTTGTTAGAGGGCTTTCATAGTTTACATTTTGTGTGTGTTACACTGTTCCTTGGACTGTATCAGAAGGCAACAAAATGTCACAATTTTGTTCGGGAGGTCGAGCTGTTTACAAATTTATTCTATATAGATAATGCAACTAGTTTTTTTAGTGAAATGAGTGGGAACTTGAACATAAAAAATTTCATGATGTTTAGGGTGGCCTTCTACCTCCAAATAAGTTGAGACTTCATCAGCAACATAATTTATTGTTTGTTTTCTTTTTGAAAATAAATACCTACTGCCTAGTGATTGAATATCGAACTTGTATAGTTTCTATGTATTTTCCAGGGACTAGAACTCCTCAGAGTACTTGATGGTTATCAGATTTTATATGATCAGGTTTGTTTTTTGATATGGAAGGGTATACCCTTTGCTGGTAGTGATATACGAGAATTCATGAAGTTTGTGATATTGCTAAGTTATGTTCATTTGTATTTTGCCTATACTTGTGGGTTGCAAACATGTAAGAAACTTCAATTACCATGGAAGGAGATGTAAATGTTTTAGAAAGTAGTGGTTTTTTTTTCACATAAAGAATTTAATGAATATAAATTGTTTCCAGTTGGTTAATGGATTTAAGTTACAAGCTGAATAGTGAATTGTCCCAGAAATACATGATTAGATTGAGTGTTCAAGATGGTTGCATTATCAATGAGCTCGTCAAGATAGAACCTGGATTTATAGTCCGACTAGTATAATGTAGAGAAAGAGTGAATGAAATGACTTAAAGCTCCCTTTCGAGGGGATAACCTTTACTTATGTATGCATAGAGTTCATCTCACGTGCTTCCGAACTCCCGGTTTTCTTTCCTTGAGTTTCGATTTATGGATGGTCCTGACATGATTTTTCCATAGGGTCATCATCTTTGTTCTTTAAAAGGTGATTTGTAGGTCTTTAGATCCTTTTGGTTTTAGTTTTTTAATTTCTTAACCGAAGGTTAGAGATCTGGTATTAAGTTTTTCATTCCTTTTTCTTTTGTTTTTTCCTCATATCAACACCTAAATCTCTGATAATTCGGTTTTTACCCATAAGATCTTTATATTTCTATTTTGACACCTAAATTTCTTTAAGTTGGGACAAAAACACACTCACATTAGTCTCTCCGTCTATATATGAAAAGATGCAATATTCTTTTTCTAGATTCAAATCTGATAAAATTACCTCTCCATCTTCTGCCATTCTTATTAACCCTAGGATAATCTTATATTTTGACCCTCTCCCCTTTAGGAAACAAACGGATAACTACAACTAGCAGGGTTTTGTCCCAACTTAAATAAATGTAGGTGTCAAATAGAAATATAAAGATTGCATGAGTGAAATTGGAATTATCAAAGATTTTTTCAATATGAAAAAAACCCTTTTCTTTTTCCTTTTAAAAAAGTGAAAAGAAAAGTCTATTTCCCATGTAAAAGGAGAGTTATGTTTTCCATTGTTTGGTTTGCTAATTGATTTAAGGCAACATAATAAAGCAATATCTGCTTGCATTGTTGAAAAATTTAACTTCGCGTTTCTAACATTGCTAATAAAAGATATTCTTGCATGTTAGAAAATAATAAACATTTGCAAAGAAGCTCTTATATATTCTCAATTTGCAACCGTCGACTATTGAGATTAAAAGGGTATTTCACAAATGCAAATAAATTATTCAAAAAAAGTGGGGGAGAGAGAGCTTCTTCTCTCAGTAGCTTTAATTCATGGTTTTAAATATCAGCCAATTCTGATATATATCGGGAAAATCGTATCACGTTTGAAGGTACCTGATATGATATTAACAGTGTAATATATGTCGACATCCGAGCCAATATTGCCGATATCACTGATATTGCCGATATTGATGGTCGATATAAGACAATATTGATGCTAAAACCAATTGGCCGATACCAATTTTGAGATTTTAAGCCATGCTTTAATCTTATCGAGAATTTAAACAAGGGAATTACGAATTTGGATTGTATTCCAACCCACATCTTAACCCAGATGGTTTTGTTCAGAAAAGAAGAAACAAATCAAGCTTAATTTGGATAAGTTTAAATAAGGGATCAGATCTCATTCAAATAAATCTGCTATCCAATTCAGTTTTAATCTTATCTCAAGTTCGAATGAAAATTAATTTATCTCCTTGACTAATGATAAGACCAAATAGTTAGCTTTTTATCCAAGTGAGGATTTTGATTTTAACTTAATAGCATGTAATTTATTTCAAATCCAAACAGTATTTTAAATATCAGTTTCATTATTCGTGCGGTCCAATACTGAATAATAATTAATCAGATTAATCGGGAATTAATCAAAATTGAATATTTAATATATTTAATTATATTTATACACAATTACATATAAATATATACAATTAATTTTTAAAAGTACCTAAATATTATACAAGACAATATCTAAATGTGAAGTCATAAACTATGATATGTTGAACAACAAGGCAATATAAATAAGTAATAAAAAAAAGAAGCAAGAGAACTTATCTTTTTTGCATTAGTAATCCAAGATTTTAAATTTTGCAACATAAATATAAACCAAAGAACTTAACTGTAAAATAAGATAAATAAAAATATTAGTCAATTTATCAATCAAAATAATAAGCTTTAAAGAATAATGGAGAAATATTGCTAAATAAGTTAATTTGAAAAATAATCAAAAATAATAAATATAAGTATCACTTTATGCAAAATATACAATAATAAAGTATCATAATTTATTTACTATTTAATAAATAACAGATTAATCGGGCGCTTAATCATTTTTACCCGATTAAGCACCAAATTAATCATTTTGGACCCAATTAAGCTCCCGATTAATCGCTTTGGACCCGATTAATCTCCCGATTAATCGTTTTGGACCTGAGTAAGCGCCGGAGTGCATAATCAGAGCGCTGAATGTAATATTATGTGGGCTGCCAACGACTAGGATTAATCGGCCGATTAATCTGGTTTTTAGAACACTGAATCCAAATCTCGGATGAATGTGATAAGGATACCAATTGGTTTCAAATTTGAGATAAGATATGTACTGAATTTTAGTAGATGAAATGAGATTTGATGTTTTAAATTGAAAATAATATCAAATCCTATTGAAACTGATTTTATCCACTGACACCTTCGCACTTCTGTATAAAAACCCATCAAATGTAAACGGGAAAAGGAAAGACATCAACATAAGTACCAAAAAAATAAAAAGAAGAAAAGAGAGAGAATGTAGGAGCAAAGCAGCCAAAAAAAGGGAAACAAATGAAGAAAGAAAAGGTAATCTCTCCTATCCCTCTCTCTCATTTCCTCTCCTTCCCCTCTATTTTCTCCTTTCTATGAGTTACACTCAAGAACTCTCCTCTCTTTTGTCCTCTGGGCAGTTATGCTCAAGATCTTAAGCAATTAGGTTCGCAAATCGTGAGGAGTTACGCCCATTGAATCTCGAGGAGTTATGTTTGCCAATTTCAAGTAGTTACACTATTCAATCTCGAATAATTTGGCTCGCAAATCTCAAACAGTTACACTTATCGAATCTCGAACAGTTACACTCGTCAATCTCGAGCAGTTATGCTTGTCAGTTCGAGCAGTTTGGCGCGTTAATTTATTTTGAAACTTTCAATAATAACTTTTCAAATTTCTTGGAAGGTGAAAATTTGTTAAAATTCAAAAGAAATAATTACCTTTCAAAAACCCTGGAAAATGGAAGTTATTAAAATAAAAAAGAAATAATAGCCTTTCAAAATTCCAAAAAGAAGGTTATTATATTCTCCAAAAAAATTAATAACCTTTCAAAAAGATGAAATAGAGGTTATTAAACTTCAAAAGGCGCTAACCTTTAAAAATCTGAAATTAAAGGTTATTGAATTCTCCAATAAAATTAATAACCTTTAAAATTTGGCAATATAAAGGGTATTTAATCTCCAAAAACAATAGCATTTCAAAACTTGAAAATGAAGGTAATTAAACTTCGAAAGAAAATATTAACCTTTCAAAATTTTGAAAATAAAGGTTATATACTTCAACAAAAATGATAAACTTCAAAATTTCAAATATAAAAGGTTATTAAAATTTTAAAATAACCTAAAATGGCTAAAACTCCAAAAGTGATCGAAGGTTATCAAAAAAATTTGAATTAACCCCAAAATGGTTTAAAACTGGCAAAAATTTCCAAAACCATCAAAGGTTATAAAAATTTCAGAGTAACCTAAAATGGCTAAAACTCCAAAAGCTATCGAAGGTTATTAAAAAATTCCAATTAACCTTAAAATGGTTAGAAAATAGCAAAAATATCCAAAGCCATGAAAGGTTATTAAAAATTTAAATTATCCTGAAAATGGTAAGAAAATAAAAAAATGTCCAAAAGCTATAAAAGGTTTTTAAAAAATTTAATCCATCGTCTAACAAAAAAGCGATTGGTGTGTTGATTCCGTTGTGATCTGAGTTGTGTGGTGGGTTAGGTCTGCTCCCTATCCTTTCTGTTCCTGATTGGAGAAAGTAGCCTTCTTAGCATAAATCTGAAAGACCGCAATGTCCCTAAATCAAACTCAAGTTCAACCCAAAATTTATGAACCGCAATGTCCCTAAACTAAAATCAAATCTACACCCAAATTTATGACTGCAAAGTTCTAAACTAGAACCTATACAAAAATCCATATCAAACTCAAGCTAAAAGGTGATTAGTTTGATTACTCCGTCATGATCTGAGCTGTGTGGCGGGTGACGACAGGGTTCGGTCTCCATCCTCTCTGATTCCGATTTGAGAAAATAATCTTTTTCGCCTAAACAAACCAATACTCAAGTTTCACGGATCACAATGTCCTTAAACTAAAATCAGGTTCAAACTCAAATTTTATGGACCTTGATGTCCCTAAACTAAAATTAAGCTCAAATTCAAAACAGACGATAATGTCCCTAAATTATAATTAAGCTCAAATTCAAAAATGTAATGTCCTTGAACTTAAAATTAAAAAAAATGCAAATTCAACACCAAGTATGAGACTGAGGAAAAGATCGGTCTCTGAACTAGAAAGAAATTTGAATTCAATCAAACACAAATTAAAATTGAAGAATGGACCCCTAAGCCCCGAAACTAGAATGAAGTCAAATATTCAATCAAAACTCAAATACCAAATTGGTGCCAAAACCCAATGATCAAGACAAATCATTGTATTTAACTCGAAGGATCATCAAGCGGGGCAAAATCAATGATAACACCAAGATTTATTTTGATTAACATGTAAACTCAAGACAAAAAAAAATGTTGAAAGAAACCACTGAATTTTCATGTAAACAGGCTTTTCATGGGCACGGAATTAAAAGCGAATTTGAAGAAAATCCCGTTGCATAAAAAGCTTAGGTTACAACCTATGAAAGGGGCGCTCGACCCATGGGTGCGTGTTAATATATATATTTAATACCATCAATCCTTACCATAATTTTAGAGTTTTGGTGTAGTGACACATACTTTAATATGTTACGAGATTAATCGAGGTTCAATCCCCATTCGGCGTGCTAGAATCTGTAGGATTACAAATCACACCATAAAAGAGTTACCCTCTAGAATGGATAGGAGGGTCGATAAAACTTGGTTTATGAGTGTATCCCTAAGATTCTCTTTACCGAAATAGAGGTTTATCATTTTGGGGGCTCGGTATCTCCACTAGTCAAGAGTCTAGTTAATTACTGTTTGGGGGAACAAAAGGAACCTCAGATTATCTAGTTATATAATATGATATGACCTCTAATATATCAGTTGAGCTAAATAATTAAAATTAACTCTTGATTTTAAGTTTTTTTTTGGAATGGAGAAGTAAGTTTTGGTATTAGGATGAAAAGAAAAGATTTATTGGTATTTTTGATTCAGGAGTGGGTTTCATTGATAGGGAGAGAACACGATTTTGGAATTTTCATATGTGAAAGACTTTTCTAACATAGGGAGATGACTTTTCTATCAGAAGAACAATTTGAAGTTTTTGATACAAGGAGAGGTTTCACATCAAAACTGAATTTTTTTGATGTATTTTATGGTAGAAAGAGGACTTTCCTATTAGAGGATAGTTTTAGATTTTAGTTTAGTGACAAAACAATCAAGCTTGAAATTTGGGGTTCAATTTAGTGACATGATGGTTGATTTTTAATTTTTAATGCAGTCTAGTGACGTGGTGGTTGAATTTGAATTTGGGTCCAGTTTAGTGACGTAGTGGTCATTTTTTATTTTTTTGTGTCCAATTTAGTGACATAGTAATCATTTTTTGAGATTTTTGGATTTGATGGCATGAGTTTTGCAGAATTTAATTTTAGTTTAGTGACATTATGGTTAAGTGGGAAATTTTAATGTCTTGGTACTCTTATTTTTAGGATAAAAGCTGATTTTTTGGGAGATTAAGATCTTTGAGATTTGATAGTCTTGATTTTTTCTGTTTGTAGCCTAAGAATATGTATACCTTTTACAAATGGTGGAGCATAATGATTTTTGTTTAAAGAGTTGTATGAGCTGACTTATGGACATAAGTTAATTCTGAGGTGTTAATTGGGTTTCCTTGGCACATACATAGTCATGACCCATGTGGAGAAATCCCAATTATTGTTTCAAACTTCACTCTTTTATTATTTGAATTATTATTCTAAAAAAGAGTTATTTTAATTAGGAGTCTTTATAGGAGTAGTCTATCTTATTGGGAGACCTTATAGGAATAGTCTTGTTGCTTTCTATAAAAGGACAAACAATAAGTTTCAATAGATGCAAATGATTTAGTCTTTGGTAGAAGTGCGCATGGGGTCTTGCAATTAGGATTTGTGGAAAGAGAACTGCGAAACTTCTTGAAGATATGAAGATAATGAAATTCGAGAAGAAGACGAAGATGTAGTATAGCACAGAAATGTAAAACCTGTATTGTATCCAGAGAAATTAACTTGAGACAACAAGCCATTGAGAAATATATGCCATGCAACCTTATGAAGTACACAAGTATTTAAATAATTAGTAACTCTAGTATACCCATGTACTTGAACACAGGATACAATAGCATATAAGATCTATACAGAAAGGCAAATACAAAAGTCTGTTAATTTATTCCTAAATTTCTTGACTCTAAAAAACTCTTTAGGTTCTGGGATGTTTGATTAGAGATCAGGTCAAGTGTCCTCTAGCCATATCTCTAGCTAGACTTTTTTGACTAGTGCAATCGATGTAGTGTGTCCATCCTAATAATACTAATATACGAAAAATGTTTATAATTGCATGATGATAAACATTGGAGATAAGCTTATCACAGGAAAAAATAAAATAAAATACAACACCTTGTACTAGAAATCATATATTACACCCTATGCAAGGACAATTTGATTCAAAGATCACTGACATTTTTTTTCCCTAAACATTTCTCAAGAAATGATCTTCCTCTCTGAAGTACAGCCCAGAAGAGTCATTCTCTCACTACATCAAGAATTCAAGATCTTTCTCCTCCATTATTATAAGCACCCATTGTGTTCATTGTTATTCAAGTTTTTACTCTGTTCTGGATGTAAATCCAAAAAGCTTCTGCTTGTGTTAAGCTTAGTCCTAACCAATTCCGATCCATGATCAAAGCTTGATGTCAAACCATGTTCAATTTATGGTTGAAGCTTGACGTAAAAACGAGTCTGATTCATGTTACACCAAGTTCGATTCAAAGGGGTAAACATGGTCAAAGTAAAAAAATCAAAGTCTGTAGCCATGGGGTTTATTCTAGGCTTCTAGCCTAATACATCATTAAAATTTCACCATAATCTGTGATCTAGTTCACAAAATTTTTATGAATTTGCAAAAAGAAGCTAATGTATGCATGGGTCTCAAGCCTCACATGCACATGCATGGGCTTGCAAAAAATATGAAAAATCAAGTCCACTTCATGCCCATGCATGTTTTAATTAGCCTAATTATTTTAGCACATGCAACTCCAATGAAGAAGGAAAATTTGTGAAACTTGCACATAAACAAATATAAAACAATGACATGATTACCTTTATGCGTGTTCTCCAACGTGCATTTTAGCTTCAAACGAAGTTTCACAATTCTCTTTCTACCACTCCAAATTGCAAGTTTCTATGTGTACTTCTCTCAAAGCCTAAATCGTTTGCATCTATTTTATCTTATTGCTTGTCTATGTGTAGAGCAACAAAACTATTCCTATAAGGACTCCTAATAAGATAGACTACTCTTATAAGTAATCCTAATTAAAAGAACTCTTTTTAGAATAATAATTCAAATAATAAAATAGTAAGGCTTCAAATGATAATTGGACCTTGTCGATATGGGTTGTGACTATGTATGTGCTAAGAAGCTTAATTAACTCTTCTTAATTAATTTATGTCCATAAATCGGCCTATACAGCTCTTTGAATATAAATCATTATGCTCCATCATCCGTAAAAAGTATGTATACATTTTTTGAATCGAAAAATTCTGAAACTTCAAACAAAAAAAAATCAATGCCATCAAATCTCAAAGATCTTAATCTCCTAAAAACTTATCCTATAAAAATCAAGCCATTAAAAATTTCCTACTTGGCCGTAATGTCACTAAACTAAAACGAATTTTACAAAACTCATAAACTGTTATCAAATCCAAAAATCTCGAAAAACAACCACTACATTATTAAACCGGACCCAAATCCAAATTTGACAACCACGTCACTAAATTGGATCTTAAATAAAAAATTGACCATCACATCACTACACTGGAACAAAATCTAAATTTTTAAAATTTGACCATTATGTCACTAAACTGGACCTCAATTTAAGCTTGACCTTTATGTTACTAAACTAAATTTAAAACTATCATTGATAGGAAATTCCTCTCTTTATCAGAAAATACATCAAAAGGAATCTAGTTTTTGATGTGAAACCCCTCTCTGTATCATAAACTTCAAATCATTCTTTTGATAGAAAGTTCTCTCCCTATTAGAAGTCTTTTCCATATATCAAAATCCCAAACTCTTGTTCCGATAGGAAAATCCTCTCTTTATCAGCAAAATCCCCTCCCGTATAAAAAAAAAAACCAAGACATTTTTTGTCTTTTCATCCTCATACCAAAATCTACTGCTCCATTCGCAAAAACAATATCACTCAAAATCAAAGTTAATTTTAAGTGTTCAGTTCAACCAATATATTATAGTTCATATTGAATTATATAACCTGTTAATCGGAGGTTAATTTGATTCACCCCAAAGTAATTAACCTCTATTTTAGTGGAGAGAATCTTAGGATACACTCATAAACCAAGTTTTATCTGTCCTCCTATCCATTCTTAAAGGGAAACTCTTTTATGGTGTGATTTGCGATCCTACACCTAATTCACTTCAACCTCTCTCGAACAATGATCTAGTTCTGCTTCCCGATTCATTGTGCATTCCCGATCTGGATCACCAAAACTAGTGACCCAAAAACTAAATGAAAAGGTGGAATAACTAATTAATCCGTTGAGCTAGAATTTTGCATCAGATTTAGTTTTTTCTTATTATAATATTTTTTCTGATTTTCATAACTCACACTATTGGCTTTAAAACCTGGTTTTGAATTTGATTGTTTAATTTAATTATTATTTTTTATCACTGTTTTAATAAGATGTCCTTGTTTTTTTATATCTCGTATAAGCATAACGTTAGGGCTCTATATATTAAAGGATGCAAGTTACTATTATCATAATACTTAATATTACATGTTGTCAACTGCATATCTATTTATGTATCTGTGGAAGCACACATAGTGACCCCAACTACTAATTCGATCATGTGTCCTCACCATACTGCATACGACTCTAAGTAACGTACCATGTACCTGTATGTTCCATGAATCAATGCTTACAACGAATGCAATAGCACTGATTGAGATTAAAGAAAAATACAAGTTACATGGATGATTGCGTAAAACGTAAGAATATTAGGTATTCTGAATAATTTTATAATGAATTAAAATAATTGAGTATTAAATATACAGAAGACTCTACTTGTATTTTTTTTGTAAATGTATATAGTAACGTAGATGTGCACATAATTTATTGTTTCCTTCTTGAACATAAAGGATGAAAGGAAAATAAAACACTGAAAAGCCAATGTGGTATATTATTACTCCGCAATGTCTGAATTTCAAACTGATATATAATACTTTCAAAGTTCTGTATTTGAATGTTAATAGTATCACTTAAGATAGTACTAAAGGGATTCTTCTTCTTCTTTTGTCTAGGGCAAGGGAACTTGTATTAGGTAGGCCTCCTCTCCTTCCCTCCCTCTAGTGTAGAATGGAAGTGATAAATGGTTGAATCCAAAGATTTCAGTCGCCAAATTATTCAGAATCCACCAAAAACCTTGAACCTTTAAGGAAGAACACAAATATGTTCTGAGAAAATTTTTCTTTACTATCAAACTCAAAATCCGCTCGAAGACAACTAAAAATACCCTTTTTATAGATCTAAGGTAAAACAAACAAACTACCCTAAAGGAAATAGGAAAATGCAATTTGACCATACTAAGGCTCCTAATTAGAATCTCGTTAGAATTCGAGATTGGCAAGTACTCCTAATTTCATACAAAAGCTTACTAAAAATAGTAAAAACATTTTGTTTGAGAAGAAAAAAATTTGTAAAAACATTTTTTGAGAGAAAAAATAGTAAAAACATAAAAACAAAAATTAGTCCTAAATATAGAAAAGAAATAAAACTAAGAAACTTCAGCTGCTAATCAACCCAATTTCAAAAATTGCAAAACACTCCCAAAATTTGCAGTTCAGCCCTAGAATTTTAGAAGAGCCTTTGAAACATCAAAATCTTGTAACTTTTACATACAAATTCTATTTTACGTGATCCAGGGTGTGTTGGAATTGGCTTTTCATGCTCTATCTCCATCTGCTAGAACTAAGAAAATTGATGTTTAAAGGCTCTTGCTCAGAGTTGGCAATTTTAAGTTATGCCCGAAACAACACAACCATCCCACATCAAAATCTCCTTCTTGAAAAGAACTCGTTCTTGAGTCTGTGCGGAATAAGTTGGTTCTCTTTGTAGATGGTACTCGAATACGTTGGCTACATTGAATTTAGAAACAAAGATCCCAATGTCAACTCTTGGAATAAAATTTTATCTCATAGCATTTAGAATACATCCATGGTGCTTTGACGGACTGTTTTTGTGATGGATCAATCTTGATGCAAGTTCCTTTAATTGCACCAACTTTCCCTTTAAATTTGATGTCCTTGTCACAAAATTTGAAAAAGGATCATAGATTTCTAGTGTCAATGTGAAGAGTAAGATGGTATTCAGTGATGGCAGAGTAGATGAAACCAAGATCGATGACAGTGAATTTAGTGATGTAATGGTCAAAGGAGTGATTTCAACAACTGCTTAACCTCTGCAGACAACGAAATCAGTAATTCTTTTGGTAAGGGTAATAACTAGTTTGAAGGTGGAGGTGGCAGATCAATTGTCAGAGCTATTGGTTCATTCAATGACGAAACAAATTCCGTTGTAGGCTCTTTCTCTGTCTCAGATAGTGAAGAAAGACTTCTTGTGGCTCTTCTGATGATGATGGCAGTGCCCTTTCATTTTGCTAAAAGAGACTTGATCTTGGATATTGTCTTGAAGCTCGCTGATGAATTTTGACACTTGGTGCACTTGGATTCCAAAATATCATTTCACGATGATTGATAGTATGCGTTGTCTTCTCATCTTGTTGACACTTTTGGTATTGTTGGAACAGTACTTGCTCCGTGTTTAGAGGAAGATATTGAGCTCGAAATAATTACTTCATCTTTGGCCATGCTTGAAACTAGACCTTTCTCTTGTTGTGCTTTAGTCATTTGACTTGCTCCCACCATGTGGAAGCTTCTCTTTTCAGTCAGTTGGTGACTAGCTTCTCCATCTTGTTCTTTGGAATCTCCGTATACTTGAAAAATCACACCACCATAGCAACCCAATGAAGGAAATTCTCTATATGGAGTTGTCCATTACAGGATGGAAGATCCAACTTTTTCTTAACTCCTCTGGTATCTTGACCATTGAAATAACCGCGGTGTCGCAAATAATAATTTTCATTCTTGGTGCTGCTATAATTGCTTGCAACATTATGAAACGAGGACGAATATTGAGTTGACCCCCATATCCATCTCATTGGTTCTTTGCTCCAAATCTCAACAAGTTGTAAAAGCTTGTTTGGCTCCTTTATGTTCTGATGAAGTTGTTGATATCCAGTCAAGATTATTAAATTCAAAATAACGATTGTCAACCATTAGACTGGGATAAAGTAAGGCTCTAAATATTGATGTTTTGCATTGTTTCAAGCATAACTTAAAATTTGCTAAATTTGTGCATGACAATTTGCTAGAATCATCAATTTCTCAGTTCCGATAGAGCGTGAAAAGTTGATTCAAACACATCTTGGATCACATAAATGAATTTCATATGTGAAAATTACAGGACTTTGAAATTCCGGTGGCTTTTCTGAATTTCTGCAAGGATCAAACCACAAATTTCAGGACTGTTTCACTGATTTAAGAATTGGGCTAATTAGTGGCTGAATTTTCTGATTGTTATATTTTCTTTTTTATGTGACTCTAATTTTTTTTTATGTGTTTTCTTTACTATTTTACCATGTTTCAAGTTGAGTCAGGAGTCCTTGGTAGTCTTTAATTCTAAAGAGATTTGAATTAGGAGTCTTACTAAGGTCAAATTGTCTTTTCTTATTCTCTCTAGGTTTTTTTTATCTAAATCAATTAAATTAGTTTAGTCATCTTTCGGCAGATTTTGAATTTAACATTCAATATTTTTTTTTCCTCCAGAACAAGTTTGTGTTTTCCCTTATGGGTTCAAGGTTTTCAGTGGATTTTGAATTATCTCATAGTTGACATCTTCAGGGTGGGGGCGGGGGCTGTGTGTTAGGCTTCTTACCCTGTTTCAAATGTCCCTGACATGTTGGCTGACATGACTTTTTGAGCCTTCAACACAATGACACGATGATAGATACAACTTCTATCTTTGTTAGTCAATGTCCCCAACATGTGAGGTATGAAAGATACAGATTTTATCTTTTTTATTTTTTTCAGTCAAATGTTCCCAGCTTCTGAGCTTTGATCTGACATATCACTTGATATTTTACCCGGTATTTTCCCAATGCTGAATGTTGCACATGAATTGTAAGTCTTGTGAGTATTCATTTATTTATTTATTTATTATATTGAATTATTGATTACTTGTAATGCACTTTTTATAGATCCATATTATATTGTTTGTTTGGTTCCATGGTATGAATATGTGTTCTTTTAATCCGTTAACAATTAGGATTTTTAATTTTATGAGGCTGATAATTAGAATGGTGCTTTAGATTTGTTAATGTTTATATACATGGCATACATATATTTTTCACTCATCCATGTTGCCCGCTATTTACTTAATGTCCCAAAAATGTCGCCTGACACACACACGCTATCAGACACGTGATCTCCTTGGCGACTTATCTAACACCTGTCATTTAGAACCTTGTTGCTTGATCAGAATTCAATCAACAACTGTAATTTTTGAAATGAAAAAAAAATTGGGGGGTTAATCTTCAATGGTAGACTTATAGATCTAATAACTCTGGTAAACTATAGGGCCTTCTACAACAAGAGGAAATGCTTCAATTATTCCAATGCACCAAAATCCTACTTTGAGCAGGACAGATTCTTGACTACACAATACACAATTGCTCTCATTGAGAAATTAATGACCAATTCCTTAGAAATTACAGGGCTTGTACAACCAGAAAAATCCTTAAATTATATTCCAATGCGCTAGAATCCTATTTTGAGCAGGACAGGCTCTTGACTACATAAGACATAACTTTTCTCATTGAGAAATTCAGAATCAATTCCTTGGAAATGGAAATTATTGATTGTAAATAATATGTATAGTCTAAAAGTGCTGTCATGATGCTTTTTGGGAACTAAATTGCACCTTTTATTTTCTTCCTTTTTCCTGAATTCATCTCAAAATTCTAAATTAGCTGCTGAAAGGTGCATAGTATATTTGAACTGCTTATCCTCGTGCTTTTTTTTTCTCCTGTCGATTGACCATCTTTGAGATTGTTTGACTGTGCGTAACTCGTGGGGCTAGCTGAGGTGCTGCCAATTATCTAAAATCTGAAATCAATTTGTGAATCCCTCAGTACCCTATTAATATAACATTACCAACTTGTGCCTTGTAGGTGAAGGCAATTGTACAGTTTTGCTTCTGCCAACCTTGTGTACATTGGTAATGCTTCACAGTGTTCACACATCCGACTAATAACAGTAGAAAACAAATTATTGTTCACGTAATAGGTTTTATAGTTAAAATTGGCATCAACTTCTTTATACATTTGCAGATATTTGTCCAGTATCAACTTTTGATCTATGGGTAATTAATGACAACAATCCCAATCAAGCACATGAACCTAAAGTCCCACAGAAAGACAGAAAAACTGTGCACACGCATGTGCCTGGAGACAACTGAAGGATTCTATTCTAGATTTGTCATTATCGTAAATGAAGAGGTGTGTTATCACTCTGTTATTTTCAGAAACCATTCTATTGTATATAAAGAATTATCATTAATTGCTAACATTAAGCAATCTAATTCGAGCTTCAAACTTGTACATCTTATTTCACATCTGAGCAGCATTACCCTGTGTTTAGAAACTCAAAGTTACTATTGGTCTCTTTGATTTCATTATCTTCAAACATGGTACATATCCTTTTTCTGTTTACTTTGTACGTGTATACATGCACATTGTTTTCTTCATGATATTGATTGATGTTCCTTTAATATCTCAGGATCATGGAAGATTGATGTTCCTCTCATCTCTCAGGATCGTGGAAGTTTGGTGGAGGTATAACATGAGCTAAAGATGTTCAAGATGTAAAAGCCATTGTGTGGAGTGTGCTTCTGCCGATCATGTAACTGATTAAAGACTTTTAACTTAGGTATATTAATCGTTAGAATGAAACTTGGTTAAGATTTTTGGTTTATTTTATGTTTTCTTTTGTTCTCTACTGGCATTCCAGGGCAATAGAAATGCTGCAAATATTTTGAAACTTTCAGTTTACCATGATGTATCTGCGCAATTGATTTGGTGAGCCCCAAGCAATTGCTTGCATACTACTTTGTAATCGACTTTCTAATGCTAACTTTATTCACTTTGGTGTGCCAGTCTTTGCTTTACAGAATGCAGTTTCTATGGACCAGTAGGTAAGGAACTCTCTGATATTCTATTCCCTCTTGTTTTTTCTTATGAATTTTGTTAATATTGTTCAGGAGCATTCCCATTTGTTTACTTAATAGCTGTTTGCAAACTGAGGTGAAAATTGAACAATTTTCCTTTCGATCTTGTTAGAAGACTGACATTGCTTGAATCTTTTTCTTATCTTTTTTTTCATCTTAAAGGAAACTCATTTAAAAAATGTTTTTGGGAACATGACGGTTCTTCTGACACGGTTGTCTCTCTCTTTATTTATGGTTTGTTTATTTACTCATAATACACCAGATTTATTTGTGGATGAAAAAACTGACACTATTAATTTCAGTTTCTTGTGTGCTCACCTAAGAATCCTAAGTTTAGTTTAGCTTTTGTGCTTGTTTCTTTTTACAGTTCTTGTGTTTTGTTTTTAAAGAAGGCATAGCCTTCTGAGCTTCCAACTAATCATAGCCAGGAATCAGTTACAGAATCCAGTAAAATAATAGTAGGTTTCTTGTCGTTATCATGATGGTTGCCCGTTGTATTTGCTTTTGTGGAGCTCTTTTTATCGCGCACATTTTGTAGGTGTTGCAGTTGTTGTTGTTGTTGTAGTTGGTATTGTTCTTGTTGTTGGTTTTCTTCTTGCTATATCTTTATTCAATTAAGCATGCTGGTAATTGCCCTAATAGTATTAGTTCTCAGAGGAATCATTTTTTTGATTAATTATGGATTCTGGTTTACAGGTCCTTTGTATGGAAGAATCTTTTTGGATCTGAAGAAATGCAGAATTTTTGAAGCACTTTGGTTGCATTTATCTGCACAGGACAGTGAGTTAATGATGATGGTCTGACGCATGATTTATCTATTTAATGCCAAATATTATCATTCTTGGACAGCTAGTATGGTAATTTTGTACTAGTAACTCTTACATACATTTGCTATTACTTTAGCAGTCACAAGGTATAAAAACTTGTTTTCTTTTATCAGTAAACTAGGAGTTGTCCAGAGAAATCCTTCATATAGCTTACCCAAGTTAAAATACCTGCATGCATGACTACGGACACCATAGAAAATGCTTGTGATAAATGTGATGCAGCAGATTCACATTATGTTAGCGCGGTTTATCCCCAGTTTTCATCAGCCAGAGCTGTTATTGTTGCAAACAGAGATAGTGTGATGTTGCGTAAGCCACAACATTTGGAGTAAACGAGCCCAAGTTCTCTTATCTTGGCAGTTGCATTTGGTGTAAACGAAGCCCAAATGCTCATCTCAGGGCAGTTTGTGTAAAGATGGGACTTCTGTTTCCCTACTTTCCCGAGCACAGACCTTCACAGCTTACTGCTTAATAACCAGTAAATAAAAAAATGGAGCAGACTGTGCTTTTACAGATCAATATTTTTGCATGATGGATAAGTAATGCAGTAAGAATAATCACATGAAAATAATCCCTTTCCTCTGACATGGAGAATCAACTGCAAGTAGTAATTTCTCTCTGGATATATAAAACCATAGTTTGGCTTGCTAACTATAAGTAACTAGAGTTCAAAAAATCTTCAAAACTCAAGCGGCCCATCTGAACCGGCAATAGTAACACGAGACTTTTCATGCATGCTTTTCCTACAAGAAACTTGTTAATAATTACAAATTCACAAAATTCAGTGGGAAAAAAGTTGACATGAGAAGACAACAATTCCCTCTTAAAGCAAACCAAATCTCCTCCTCCTCTTACTATCCATACCTCTCCCTAGTAGAAAAATGCAGCAACCTCAAACATCTCAACAGCATCCACGCCCACGCCATCATCCTCGGCCTCTCCAACTTCAGCTACGTCACCAGCCGAATCCTCGCCTTCTACGTCTCCCACAACGACATGAGCTCTGCGTGCCGAATGTTCGATCGGATCCCCTCACCCACTACCTTCAACTGGAACACCATGATCGCTGGCTTCACGAAAAGCCCACAGCCCCAAAAGGCTCTATTGGTTTACTCTCAAATGAGGTCTCAAGGATTTTCCCCTGACATGCACACATTCCCTTGTTTGATCAAGGCGTGCCGCAATCTGCCATTGGTGTCTCAGATTCATGGGCAGGCCTTTAAGTTTAGCTTCGATCTTGATGTATATGTGACGAGTTGTTTGATCAATGGGTATTGCAGACTGGGTGACGTAGAGCTTGCCTCCGATGTGTTTGATACAAGTCCTAACAAAAATGTTGTGTGTTGGACTAGCCTTATTAGTGGGTATTCGAGTCGCGGTTTAGTTGATGAGGCGAGGGAGGTCTTTGATAGGGCCCCTGAAAGGAATGATGTCTCTTGGAGTGCGATGATTGCGGGCTATGTTCAGAATGAGAGACACGCTGAGGCGATTGAATTGTTTCGTGAGTTGAGGGGTCAAGTGAGTATGAAGCTCAACAGAGCTCTTCTCGTCAGCGTTCTGAGTGCTTGTGGCGCTTTGGGCGCTTTGGGCGAGGGGAGATGGATCCATTCTTATGTCGATGGGAACGGTATGGAGTATGGGCTTGAGCTAGGGACTGCGCTGGTAGATTTCTATGCGAAATGTGGCTTCATAGAATGTGCGAGGCAAGTGTTCGACAAAATGCGCAGGAAAGATGTGACAGCTTGGAGCGCGATGATCATGGGTCTAGCTCTCAATGGGCATTGCCATTCTGCAATCAAAACTTTCTTCGAAATGTTAAAGTACGAGCTTATGCCAAATGCTGTTACATTTGTCGGTGTGCTCACTGCCTGCAATCACGGAGGTTTAGTTGATGCCGGACTTTCATATTTTAAAATATGAGCAAGGTTTATGGTATCAGTCCCACGATTGAGCATTACGGGTGTATGGTCGATCTATTGAGCCGTGCAGGCCAGACGACAGAAGCGGAGGAACTCATCGAGCGCATGCCAATGGAGCCAGATGCAGCCATTTGGGGTCTCTGCTTAATGGATGCATGATGCATGGGCATGTCGAGCTTGGTGAGAGGGCGGGGAGGCGTGTGATCGAACTGGACCCTGGGCACTGTGGGAGGTATGTGGGCTTGGCGAACGTGTATGCGGCGATGGGAAAATGGGAGGGCGTTGCGGAGGTGAGAAGGACGATGAGGGAGAGGGGAGTGACGACTACTCCGGGCTGGAGCTCGATAGAGATCAATGGAGTCGGCCATCGGTTTCTGGTTGATGACAAAGCACATTCTCAATTGGGGGATATATGCAAGATGTTGGAATTGGTATCGTCCTACTTTGAGAAGATCATGGGTGAGGCATTGTAAAAAAAGAAAAAAGGAAAGGAAAAAGAGAGAGATTGCATATTCCGAGCTCTTTCTTGTTGTCATTTTGGCTGAATACACTCTTAGATTTGATTAAGCTGAAGGATGGGAAAAAGACTAATTAGGATTCCTATCCCAACATAATCAACTTGTGTATTTCTGTTTCAAAAATTTGATGATCTTGGATCAATATATGAAAAGTTTTTCTTTTTCTTCTTTTTGTTTTTAAGGAAAAAAGATGGGATAATTAACTCTCCAAATTTCACTAAGGCCTGCTAGTCAATGGGATTTGGTTTCCTAAACTGGGGGTTTGTGGAATTTAAATGTCAATCTTCAACAATTGAAACTATGCCTTGTTTGACAACTATTTTAGTCTTGTTTGGGAACCAAAATGATGTTATTCGAACTTAGGTTTCGAGACCCCCAAACCTTATGAAATCGAGGTTTAGGAAACTCCAGTTTGAGTGGATTTTTCCAGACCAAGACTAATTGAGAAAAAAGAAGTTGGGTTGCCAAATAGTCACTAAAATGAGCAAAACTTTGAATTTTAGAAGGTTTTAGAAACTAGAGTTTGTATGGTGACAAGCCTCAGTTTCATTTTAATTTGAAAGACACATGGTCTCAGAAACTATGTTGCCAAACTTGACCTTCGGAGTTAACAAAACTTCAATGAAACTTCAATATATATGTTTGACAACTATTTTGGAGTTTTCGAACTCAATTCCAAATACAAATTTGTCTACAAAACCAGCATTTCGAAAATTCAACCCTTCCAAGATTTGAAAACTCTAAAGTGAACTGAAACTGAGATTTGCATCTATACAGACCTCAGTTTCAATATAACTTAAACGAAACTTCGATTTCGCAGACTTGATTGCCAAACTGGACCTGAAAGGTTACTCCATAAACCTTATAGTCTCAAAGTACCAAGATAAAAGAAGAAACAAGCTGGCAGCTACTTAAGAACCTAAGTCCGAGGTGTCATCCTCACATGCACAGTCCCAAGTATGAGAGCAAGCAAAAGGAAACAAAGAAACAACAGAGCAGAACTAAACAATCTGATAGCTCTACTTCAGTTACATATTTTAAAGCAAAAGTAGACAAAAGTTGAAACAGTAGAGAAGAGTTGGTGATGAAACCAAAAGCCCTCACCTCTGAAAACCACCGGCGGTGCAAAAAACAACCTTCTCTCTTGTGCCCACCGTCTCTCTCTCTCTCTCTCTCTCTCTCTCTCTCTGTGTGTGTGTGTGACAAATTTAAAATTTAATTAATTAATTAATTAATGAAACAAGCAGCAGCATCACACTGCCTTGTCTCTTTGCTTGCCACCTTTTAAACCACCTTCCTTCATACCTCCATACTCTTCAATCTTCATCAACTCTCCACCCGTAATTTCTCTATCTGTTTCTCTCTTGAAATCTATCTCATAAAAAATGTCAGCAGCTGGATTCCTCTCTGCTTCTACAGTGGCTGGATACACTGGCCTCAGAGCTGCTGACCCAAACAGAGAGCTTTTTCCGGCAAAGTCCAGCTTCGGGTGGCGAGCGAGGACCGTCTCCAATGGCTCTAAAACTCACTGCATGAAGGTATTTTAAGAATTAATTGTTTATCTGTTCTTAATTTGCGCCCACCTGTGATCTCTTTTAATTTTTTGTTCTATGATCAGTTCATTATTTTTAGGATGATTTGTTTGTTTGCATGCTGCAGAGCCATGATCTACTCTAAATTTCTCCGTTTAATTTGTTTCAGGTATGGAATCCAATTAACAACAAGAAATTTGAGACTCTGTCTTATCTGCCGCCTCTGAAGCCAGAATCAATAGCAAGGCAGGTTGAGTACATGATGACCAAAGGATGGGTGCCCTGCTTAGAATTCGACGAGGTAATTAACAACTACCACTAAATTGCACTTTCCAAATTGACAGAGTTTGCTTCATCTTAATTTGGAGGGACTAACATAGCTAGCGTGATTTAGGAGATATTATTGATTAGTAATACTGAATCTTTTTATGTCTTACTCCAAAAAGGGAAAAGGATTTTAGACTTTTACTTTGAGTAACCTAGCCAACAAAAAGGAGAAAAAAAGGGGATTTCGTTTCAACCACTAAGTCACACCGTAATTAAGAAAAAAAAAACTCACTCGCATAATTTTATTCCCTTCAGCCAACTCTTTTTTAAAGTAAGAATGTGCACTTACGTATAAAGCGCTGAAGCACTCATCAGCGGTGAAAGACGAAAACATTTCTAAGTAATTCACTTCAAAAATATCCTATTTCGCAGTCCTCACAAAATGCCTAATTTTCAGCTCTCTTTGATCGCATTCCTCACAAAATTCACTATTTATGAGGACTCTAATCATGATCGCAGTCCTCACAAAAAATATCATATTTTGAGTCTTTATTAGGACTGTGACCATGATCGCAGTCCTCTTTATTAGCACTGTGGCCATGATCGCAGTATTCACAAAAATATCCTATATTTGAGGTTTTATGAGGACTGTGATCATGGTTACAGTCCTCACAAAATGCCCTATTTTTGCATTTTTGTGAGGACTGTGATCATAGTACAATCCTCTATATTAGGACTGAGATCATGATCGCAGTCCCTCACAAAATGATCGCGGTCCTCACAAAATGCCTATTTCTGAGTCTATCCTTACAGAAAACTGCGATTATGAGTCGCAATCCTCATATCAGCATCGCCATCATCAGCAAACTCCCGTCCACTGACATCGAATGATCCCTAATGTTTTTCAAATCTAAACACAAACAAAACTCATCGTGAGCACGAACAAACGAGATCTGCAAAAGGTCGATCCCAAAAAAAATTCAGGGGCTCCACCCTCGCGGCCCTTCTAACCCCCACAACGACTTAATCGTGCAGGTCGACCTGCGAATAACTTTGCGTCGGGGTCAAGGTTGAGGGGAGAACAACGTCGGGCGTGACGGGGAAGGATAAAAGAGTAAATAAAAATCTATAAAGAAGTGATGATTGAGAGAAATCAGTTTATGCTGATGTGAATGAGGCTGTAACAAATAAAATTATAAAGCCGGGTTTTTTTTTCCCCTAATTATGAAGTGAAGTAGGTGACTGTAGTAAAATTTTTTCCAAAAAAAAAAAAAAGAAGAAGAAAAACATGGTACTCTTATTGATAATTTTTGTGTTTGTTGTGTGAACATAAATTTCAGTTCATCTCCTAATATCTGATGTTACTTATCATAAGCAATAGCTTCATTCAAAATAGTTCTTGACAACAAAATCAGAATTGTGGTTTACAATTAGTAATAATTTGGATGAACAAGTGCCTTTTCTTTAGGGGAAAATGGGCAGGGAGAAGACCCCACCCAGTATGCATATATAAATAAAAGAAGAAGAATATGTTCAGAGACTTACCAAGGAGGTAAGTGAGGAGAAGCGGATTACATAATAAATAAGAGGCTACTCACTAGGATTGAGCCCAAAAACAACATAAAACGCAACCCTGTGCTGAAGCTCTTCTACAGAGTGTTGTTTGTCCTCAAACAACCTACCGTTCGTCTCAAGCCAAAGGGACCTGGTGTCACCGCCGGGATAAGAGTGTCACAACTCCGCCGGTGAGCTTTGGAGTGACGATGGGCTCTCCGCCAATTGTACCAGTAGGTTCCAAGTGAAGAGGGAAGTTGGGGATGTGTAAATTGATCACCCAATGAATAAGTGCGATGGTGTCTTTGGGGCCCAAGCAAAGCGGGTAGTGGAAGCTGTCGGACAAATGACGACGAGATATAACATTCTGCTGTTAGGAGACGACCTTGTGCCGCTGCCCACATGGTGAGTTTGACCTTGAGAGGAGCACAGGCCGACCAAAGGTTCTGCATAACCAGATCAATTGGGTGCCTGCAGTGGAGATGAAGATACAGAGATCGCACCGAGAACTGGCCGTCCGAGTTGAGCTTCCAGGATACATGGTTAGTGTGGTGCGGGTGTTGCAAATGTTGTTGTGAGAGGTTGAGGAGGGAGTCAAGTGCAATGGCTCGATAGGGCGATAGAGGTATTGTAAAAACTGGCACCCAACAATTGTTGTAACTTTGCGATTAGATGGAGGCTTTCTTGTTCCAAGCTATGGCATAAAGCTAGGGAAAGCTGTGGCCAACAGCTGCTCACCCATCCATAAATCTTGTCAAAATTGAATGTTATGTCCATCTCCATTGACGAAACACACACCGAGCTTAAAGTATTCAACGGCTTTATGGACACCATTCCAAAAGTGTGAACAACCTGGGGATTGAAACCGAGCAAAGTCCCAAAATTTATTGTGTTGGTAGTAGTTATGGAGAATAAGAGAAGCCCAAGGAACTTGAGTAAAAGAGGATAACTGCCACCACCACTTGGCAAGGAGACATAGATTAAATAGGCGAAGATTAAGAACACCAAGACCTCCGAAATTTTCTTTGGGGCGCAAATAGTCTTCAAGTTGACTAAACAAACACCGCCTGCCACCTCTCTTGTGCCTTTCTAAAAGAAGGCGCGCCTAATATGTCAATGTGATCAATTACCCATTGGGGTAAGTGGAAAAAGGACATGCAAGGAGTGAAAGGCTGGTGATGATGGAATTAACAAGAAGTCTCCCTCCCTGAGACAAGCAAGGCCCTTTCCAACATGCTAATCGTTTATCAATCCGGTCCAGAAGAGGCATCTAATCCGAATGGGAGAGGGAAGTGGGGTTTGGGAGGGATCCCCAAGTATGTGCAGAGGAAAGCATCAATTGGCAAGAGAGGGCATTTGAGGCATAATGAAGGTTCTCCATAGATACTGGCCCAAGTTTGTAAATAAATGACTTGTCAAGGTTGTGGAGGCCGGAGAGGATTTCAAAACAATGGAGAAGAATCCGAAAATTACTCAAGAAGAGGGTGTCAATGGGAGAAAGTATAAGTGTGTCGTCGGTGTATTAGAGGCAAATGGGTGAAGGTGTGATGGAAAATTACCCATGTTAGGATCATGACGTGAATACATCGTGAAAGTTGATTAATGACGGATTTGGCAGTTTATTTTTCTGGATCTGTTTTGAGTCTGAGTTAGATTCAAGTTTTTTTTAATTCTGATTGAAGCTGTTTTGAGTCTGAGTTGACTCAAGTTTTCTTTATTTTGATTGAAGCTGTTTTGAGTCCGAATTGGATTCAAGTTTTCTTTATTCTGATTGAAAGAATTTGTTTAGGACTAGGAGAGTTCTATGGTCCATAAATAACCCCTTAGGGGTAGCCTTCAATGTATTCTAAGAGAATCCCATGAATTTGTAATTCCTAATGATGTAATTCATTCAGGTGAGAAATTCGTATAAAAAACTTAGCCACAAGAGTTCGCTGTTCTTGACGACCATCAAGGGCTTGTAACTTCTCAGTGTAGGTGTAAGTAATTCTTATTGTTCTCCCCCAAAGTTTTAATAAAATTTCTCCCCCTTCTCCCTTGAACGTACACAGGATCTGTTTGATCGGTGGAACCACATTATATTGTGCGTTGGCTTTCTATCTACTTTGGAATATCTTCTTCTCATTTTCAAGTTGCCTTTATAAATCATGTGGTTCGTATCCGCTGCGCCGCCCCAATCGATCTGATCGTGGGGGCGTTCTCTCCTAAAATCACAACAATTGGTATCAGAGCATACAAATTATTTTTCAACAATTAATGTCAGAGTAAGGTAACTTGAAAATGTCTGCGATCAATTTTGATATTCAGAAGTTCGATGGCGTCATTAATTTTTATCAGGTAGCAGATTAGGATGAACGTCATCCTTACTCAGGGCGGGTTGAAGAAAGCACTACTCGGGAGGGAAAAGTCTCAACACATGAAGGAAGAAACTTGGCAGGAGTTGGATGAGAAAGTCTTGACAGCTATTCAACTTTGCTTGGTGGATGAAGTGTTGGATAAGTTTTCTATGGAGAAAACAACGTCCTCGATGTGAGAGCGACTTCGGGACCACTATCTGGAGAAGTCAATGGCGAATCGGTTGATTTGAAGCAGCGTCTCTTTCTTCTCGCATGCATGAAGGTACACCTATTAATTCTTACATTGCAGAATTTTTCTCTATTATTAATAATCTAGATAAAATAGAGGTTAAATCAAGCACTTCTATTACTGTATTCTTTACCTTCTCCATATAAGAGATTTAGAGAACCTATTATCTATGGAGGCAAGTCAACAATTAAGGAGGTGAAGGAGCATCTGCTCAAAAAGAATAAATTGACACCCAGTTGACGGGTGAGTCTCGTCATGATGATTCCGGGCAAGTTCATTATTCAAGAGAGAAGAGTAATAATGAAAGGTCTCCAGGTAACTCAAAACATAAAAATTTAATGTGCAACTATTGTCGCAATAAGGGTCATATTAGATCTGAGTGTTGGCTTCAAAAGAAAAATAACCAGATGTTAATATCACTAAACTGGTTGAAAAAGATGAAGAACAGTGTGACGTTCTATCTGTTACAGACAGACAGTTGGTAATAAAGATAGATGGGTAATAGATTCTGGATGTTCACAGTATATCAGTTCTAATAGAAAAATATTCTCTTCATACACTTTGGTTCAAGGAGGAAAAGTCTTTATGGGAAATTCTGCTACAAGTAAGGTGATTGACGAAGAAACAATCCAGTTTCGGTCTCATGATAGATACATCACTACTCTTCAAAGCGTTCGTTATGTTCCCGAATCAAGATACAATCTCATCTCTCTTGGAGCCCTACAAGGGGAATGGTTCTGTTTCAGTTCGAAAGGTTATCTTATGAAAGTTTTCAAAGAGGCCCATGTGATGTTTCAAGCTAAATGTGTTGGCAATCTGTTTATGTTGAGGAATTTAGAGGTTACAGTTGGTGGATTACAGTTATCCTCAGCTTCAAAAGCGGTAGTTGTGGAACAATCGGTACGATGGATTCGAGCTCGGATGTTCAATTGTAATCCGAAGGGAAATTGGGACTAGGCGTACAACAAGATAGTCCAGATCGTTATTCTTATGGTGGAGCAAATTCTCATAGATCTTGTGTAAATCAAGAAGATCATTGAGTAATAAAGTCCATGTTGACTTGAACTTATTCGACCTAATCAAGATGTGAACCCTATGAGGGGGTTATGGAGGAGAGGGAGTGAGATAGAGGTGAAGTCAAGTTTGCTCAATTGTGCGTGGATGCGAGCACATGGAACATGGTGGTTATTCTCGGACTTGAACGTATTCAAGTCAAGAGGGGATTGTTAGGATTATGACGTGAATACAGTGTTGTAAATGGCGGCCACAGAGGCTACATTGGCAGGAAAAATTTATCGGAGATGGGGATATATCGGAGATATATCGGGGATATTTTCAAAAATCAGATGTCAAAATCGGACTGTAATATACATATCTTCTCGTCTTAAATCGCATCTCAATAAGACAATATATACATAAATTATATAAATCTACATAAAACATCATACTTATATATTTAAGATATACTTAACTCGATAACTTGCATTAAGCCTATGAATTCATAATCACTATCCAAGTGTAGAATCTTTAAAAATGTCACATTGTCACATCACTCAAATTACCCAAATACCTAACCTAGAAATTGGGTGTAAAACGCTATATTGGGTTCAAAATCGCCGAAATTGCGGCCGATATATCGAGTTCATACCTATTTATTGGCGATTTTGGACGAAAAATGCTATATCGGTTTGGATGTGCCAAATCATTGCGGCTAGGTGCCGTAAACGCAATATCGGCGCAATATCGGGTTATATTTGGGATATTTAGAACATTGCGTGAATACGTCGTGAAGGTTGATTAATATTGGATTTGATAATTTTCTTTTCTGGATTCCGACTTGGATTCAAGTTTTCTTTATTCTGATTGAAGGTGTTTTGAGTCCGAGTTAGATTTAAGTTTTCTTTATTCAGATTGAAGAAGTTTGTTTAGAACTAAGAGAGTTCTATGGGTTATAAATAACTCCTTAGGGGTGGCCTTCAGTGTATTCCAAGAAAATCTCATGAATTTGTCCTAAGGGTGAATTTATCTTGGTCAGAAATTCGTGTGAGAAGCTTAGCCATAAGGGTTCGCTGTTCTTAGCGGCCATCAAAGGCTTGTAACTTCTCAGCGTTGGTATAAGTAATTCTTATTGTACTTTCCCTAAGTTTTAATAAAGTTTCTCCCCTTCTCCAGTGGACGTACACACGATTTGTTTGATCGGTGAACTACGTTATATTGTGCGTTGGCTTTCTATCTACTTTAGAATATCTTCTTTTCTTATTCAAGTTGCCTTAGTACATTCTTTGGTTCGTATCCGTTGCACCGCCCCAGCCGATCCGGTTGTGGGGGTATCCTCTCTTGAAATTACAACAATTGGTATCAAAGCATACAGATTATTTTTCAACAATATACCAATTGTTAAGATTTGTGTAAACAAATAGTCTCACATTGGCTAGACAAATGGATGATCTTGGGTATATAAGGATTTGGGCTACTCCACCTAGAAGGCTAGTTTTTGGGAATGGTGCCCCGAGTCCTTATAAATGATATCAGAGCCATGCCCTAAACTTAGTCATGTGTGAAAGATTCCCCAAGAGTGGATGGCGTAGTTCCGGGCATAGGCGCAGGTACAGATGCAGCGAAAGGAACAATATAGCACAGCGAAAAAGCGCAGGCACATGCACAGGTGCGGTGAAAGACACAACGTAGTGCAGCAAAAAAAGGGCGCAGGTGCAGGCGTAGACACAGGCACAGGTGCAAGTGAAAAAAGCACAGTGCAGTTCAGCGCAGCACAACGATTAAGAAGCAAGTCCAGACTCTTTGTTTGAGGAGAGATTGTTAAGATTTCTGTAAACAAATAGTCCCACATTGGTTAGACAAGAGAATGATCTTGAGTATATAAAGATTTGGTCTACTCCACTAGAAGACTAGTCTTTTGGGATGGTGCCCCGAGTCCTTACAACCCACTTGTTGGATATATCCACCCGAGTGAGCAAGACGGAGCACTCATGTAAGCACATCAACGGCAAGAATAAAAGATATGGTGAGATGGCATCTCCTTGCCGAAGTCCTCTCCGGCACTTGATGTGACCCCCCGGAGTCCCATTAATAAGAACCGAGGAGTTGCGGTGGTAATGCAAGCTTGAATCTAATCACACACTTAACGTTGGCCAAATCTTGTAGCCGAAAGTGTTCATGATAAATTCCCAATCAAGAGTGTCAAAAGCCTTTTGAAAATCGAGTTTAAGGAAGATAACGATCCATTTTTCTTTGTGGCAAGTTGTGATAATTTCTTGGTAAGCACCACACTCTCAAGGGTAAACCGATTTGCAATGAATGCCGCTTGAATGTGCTCAATCAGAGAGGGGTTCTGATGCTTGAGCCTATTGCAAGGACCTGGTGATGAGTTTGTAGACACCAGTTAGAAGGCTAATGGGCCTAAATTCATTTGGCACACTTTCTCCCTCCTTCTTGGGAACCAAAGCAATAAAGGCCATATTAAGTCGATTAGTCTAAATCTCCCTTTTAGAGAGCCTAAAAAATAATAAAGAATGTTCATCCGAAGTATACTGCAAAATTGTTAGAAAACCATCATACTAAAACCATCATGGCCAGGGGCTTTGTTTGCACCAAGGTCAAAAAGAGCCTCCTTAATTTCATTCTCCGTGACAGGAAATTCAAGGTCCTCGGATTGGCTAGCGGCTTGAGGATAGAGATGGGGCCAATCCACATCAAGGATAGTCTCGTGTGAGGTTCTCAAAAGATCACGAAAGTAGGAGGTGAAAGCACCTTGAATGGCATTTTGTGTTTGGAGTAGGATACCAGCAATTTGGAGAGGGATGAGTTAGAATGTCGTCTTTGATTAGCAATACGATGAAAGTGTTGCTAATCACCCTCCTTGAGCCAATTTGACCCAGGAGTGTTAAGCCTACATGATTTCTTCCTGCCTTTGGATAGCTTTAAGATGATTAGCAAGAGACATACAATGGCCCTTCTCTTCATGGTTGAGAGTGGAAGCATCAACTTTGTAGTCAAGTTCATGAATGGCGTGAAGGATATCACGCTTTTGTTGGGCCACACTGTCAAAATGGTCATGGCTCCATCTCTTAAGAAAAGAACGGAGAGAGCGAACTTATACACCAAGCAATCTCCTGCATCCTCATGCGTGGGATGCAGGGAAACCAGAAAGCCTGCACAGAAGTAACAAACAAGGGTGGGTAAACCACATTTTCTCAAATTTAAAAAGTCTTTTTGGATGAGGGAAGTTGTCGCTGTTAAGGAGAAGGGGGATGTGGTCAGAAAGGGCATGGGGTGGGTAAGGCTTGTGCGGAGGATAAGGGAAATAGGTCATCGAAGTCGGTGGAGAAGAGGAAGTGGTCTAGGTTGGCCATGGAGGGAGATCACGGTCATTAGTCCAAGTAAACTGACGACCGGATAAAGGAGGCTCATTGAGGTTAAGGTCTCAGATTATGTCAGTAAAGTCCGTCATTCTTTCAAGATGGATTTCAGGCAAGAGTATTCACCAACGTATCTAGTGATATTGAAATCACTCCCAATAAGCCAAGGAGCATGTGCCCACTGTGCAACTCCTCGGAGCTCGACCCAAAGGTTTTTGCGAAGATGATCATCACAAAGACCATACACGGAAGAGAGGGCAAAGGCACATCTAGTGCTTCGAAGTTTCAAACGAACCGGTAACACATATTCACCCACAAGCTCTTCAACACAATCAAACAATTTCGTCCGCTAAGCTATAAGTTGGCCATCGGCCGAGCCAATAGAATTGAGATGAGACCAACCAGAAATATGAGCCACTCCAGTAGAGCAGAGAAGAAAATGGGAGGGAGATTTAAGTTTATATTCTTGCAATAAGATCAAATCACTCTTGTGCAACAAAAGAAAATCTCTCACCTGAGATCTTTTTGTTGGGCATCCCAAGTCCTAACATTCCAACAATAAAATATATAACAAAAGGAGACACAAAGCATCAGAACAACAACTAAGGGGCTGTTTGGTTAGAGGAGGAAGTGGGAGGCCTCATTTCTCACTTCCGCTGTCTATCCAAACACCGAAAAAGAAAAATAAAAAAACTCTTTTTCTTTTCTCTTTTCCTTTTACATAACTATTTTCCTACTTCTAGGATGCTACAGTTAATTTTGTGGTCATGCAAATCTCATTGGTAATAAGTTTAACTCAAAATAATTAATTTTGTGCTCATGTAAATCTGACTTACAGTCTAATTGCATTCCAATTTTATTTTTTCATAATTAAAATTTATTTTAATATTAATTTGCAATCAACTTTATGGTCAATTTTTCCATTTCACTTTCACATTACCATCCAAATACTGAAAAAGACATTACACTTTTTCAATTACACTTCCCATCTACCATCCAAACACCGGAAAAGAAAAATAAATTCTCATTTTTCAAAAGAAAAAAATCCTACTTCCCACTTCCTTACTTCCACCCACTTCGAGCATCCAAACAACCCCTAAATTGCTCGGTCGGGAGCTTCCCACTCATGAATGCACACAATCACCGTATTGTCCCCATCGTCCAAATTGAAGCTGCAACCTCTGGCCATGGACATGCAGTGTGAGTCCGTGACACCATCAGAACCAGATGGGAGAGAGGTGGAGCCTCTAGGCTCATTTTCAACATTGGGATGTTTAGGGGGAGGAGGCTCTTGTGGCTCGCAAACCCAAGCCATCATCTTAGCACGTTCGTTAGAATTGGTAAGGAGTTTGCTATTGATATTGCGAACATTACGACTAACTTTTTGGGAGGTGAAAGAAATATCAGGAATTGGGGGGATACTCGGTAGGAGGGTTCCATTAGGAGAGAGGGATTGGAGCGATTGAGCATAAATGAGTTGCTGTGGTGGAGGTGACTCAGTTGATATGCTACAAATTAGAATAGCTTCATTAGAATATGTGGCTAGGGGTAGCGGGGAGCTATCAGAGTAGGGGTTAGCGGGCGGCATGAGGGGAGCAAGGTCTAGGTGGATGAGTTGTACGTTAGTAGAGGAGTTTTTACTCGGGAGGCCTGTGTCTTGATCCTCAGCATTGTTAGCAAGATGAGGTGGGAACTGGAGGTGGGGTGAAACATGGGGGAGGAGTTTAGCATGGTAGCAGGGGAAGAAGATGGAGTTGGAGTGGGTTATGAGTTTTAGAGAGATGATCTTTAATAGTGGAGAGATTGGGTGGAAAACTAGTTTCTAAAGAGTTGGCTGAATTTAAATTTAAAAGGTCTAAATAAGAAAAAGGCTGATCTGGGGCTATAATGGGAGTGAGCTGAGCTGACGAGATAGTTGGGCCTTGGTTAAAATTGGGGGAGAGGCCGGGCTGAAGAATTGAGGATGTAGGCTTCTGGATTGATAACAAGAGAATTAAAGTGTTTAGAAGTTTGAGACTTAGGGTTTTGAGGAGGGAAATTTGAAATTCAAAGTGAGGGTCTAGGTGGTAGCAATAAAGTGGGGGGATAGGTAAGGGCTTTGACAAGTGAGGGTCGTAGCCCAATGGGTTCAAAGTCAAAGCCAACAACACAGAAGATTTGTCACGTGACCGTTCCGCTTGCATCCCTTTAGGCTATGTTACACATCGACAAGATTGCTCTGGCCTGTCCATCTATTGCTCTATCTTGTAAGGATTTTCGGCAGTGGTGACGTCAGCAGCTGAAAGAGGTTGTGCAAAGGATGTGACTCCTCTGGGTAGAAGAAGGCTATGCAGATAGGATGAGTGATGCTGACAACATGTAGGCAGAGTTGAGAGGGAATAGCTCGAGAATAGCTCGATGGTGGGTTTGAACAAGCACAAAAACAAAGATAAGGTCTGAGACATCTTCAATGGAGGTAGCAAGCCGAATGACGGAGCCAAGGCTGTTAATGAGGAGAGTAAGGGCGTGCTCACGACAGCAACAAAGGGAAATACCTTTCAATCCGATCCAGACAGCATGGGAGTGTTACATAGAGATCGCACCTATGTCAATGGACCACCGCTTAAATTGAACAATGAAGTTGCGGAGATAATAGAATTAGAAGGGAAAACTTGGTCCAATTTCTCAGGATTGGGGATCTCCGTGATAAATTGGTCTGGGACATTACAATGGGGCTTCCAGGTCCAATCTCATGACTAGATCTTCTTCAAGTCGACAATGAACTCAACCATGGAGGGAGAGTCCTATGCAATGGTAACCATCACACACTTTCTAAATTTTTGATATTCTATTTCAAGCTCAGGAGAGGGTTCAAGATGGACTGAGTAGGTCGAAGGAGTAGTGGAGAGGAGCTGAAGGGTGAGTGGGTTGAGGGAAGGGAAGGGGTTCGGTTCTCTTGGAGCATGTCGTTGAGGAGATTTGTTGGATGGAGGGTGAGATGGGGTGATGAGGAGATTAACGAAAACGGTGGGAAGAACACTGTGGAGAATGAACCATTTGGAGGAGATAGTGAGAGGGGAGAGGTGGGCGGCGGGAGGATGTGCGAGAATGGTGAGAAGAGCGTGGGGAGAGCGGTCGCGCCGGGGGAGAGCGGTCGGTGGGTGAAAGTAGAGGAGTGATGGCTAGGAGGGGATCTGCGATTCCGATCATAGATCTGATGGGGAGAAGAGAACTGTGGAGGAATTGGAATCGGTGATAGGAGGGACATTTGGAGGGTAATGGGACATCTAGTGGTAGAGGGGGGCTTTGAGGGGAACGATGGGGAAGAGGGAGGAGGGGATGGTTGTTGTGGCGGAATTTGATGGGGGGAGGGGGGATGGGGAAGCGGGTAGGGGGAGGGTTGTGGGGGTAAGAATAGCTCTGCACAGAGAGGAAGACTGGCTAATCCTGTTGCATCGAATGCTGTAACGCCCCGATCCCAAGGATACGGAGACGTTATGGCGACGTACATACGCGAGGTGAAAACACCCTCACGCGTACGTTAAGCCTCAGTACAGGACATAGCTTCCATATACACAAGGGTTCCAGCAGGAAATAAGTACAAGAATACCTGCAGAAAGAGGTTAGGGATCATAACAGGTATCAAAACAGGGATAAAGAAGATAACAGAAATAAATCTTAAAGATACCTATGAATAGTCTCGATGAGGAATCTCCTATGTAACTCCAAGGCACTATCTGATAATACGGTAACTCGGATCTCCCACCTGGGCACGCAAACCCAGGGTCGTCAGAAAGCGACCTAGTGAGTGGTAAAATGAAGGAGGCAGTAATATATACAATAGTAATACAAGCACGATAATAATATATAATACATAATGTGGGACTAGTGATACCATATAATAAGGATATAATAAGTAGTAGAAATAGATAAACATGTCATCTTTTCTTATCATCACTACCTAGCCGGTTATCATCGGGTCATGTCTATAGTTTATGCATTATAACCATAATACTGTGTTGTGCATATACAGTAATGATATCTGCTATACAGAAAATAGAATATATGCAATGCAGAGCATACTTGTGCATGAGGAGTATGCCACTACAGACAGTGTAACATGTACCAGGTAAAGTAACAAGTATACAGGTAGCATGATATCGAATAAAGTATCATGAACATTAACAAGTACATCTACACAATAGTATACATGTATCAGGCAAGTCATGTTCTTTAGACAATAGTAGCAATCAGTACCACCTGGTATTTTAATCATCTCTCCAGTGTCCCATACCACTGGCAATTCATACTGGAGCCCGCACTCCAGTCGAACCCATTCGGACATGGCCTACGGGTACCATTATCCCAACGAGAGAGTGACCAAATAACAAGTGTTCCCGATGTCACTATTGTGTACTGTTTTATTATGTTAATTGGAAACCCATAGTCGAAGAGCTCTTATCGGGTGGGTGTATTCCGTGCATACCCGGGAAAACGGCCTTAAACAGATCCCTGGCTGCTGAGATCATGGCCAGCCCGCTAAGGCTGTAACATGTAACAGGATCTCAATAAGCTAAAACAATAACGGGAAACGGGAGCTCATGAGTAACAGATGGTAGTCAGCACTACCCCGTCCCCTGCAGTGGGACAAACAATGGATCCAGACATCCACCCGACAAGATCTAGTCAACCGTCAAGTCTCCTCCATACCCAAGTTCTCTTTATTATCTTTCACTATATAGTATATCAGGAACAAGTACATGATATGGTACATGTAACACGATAACATAATATGAGCTCTGTTGATAGCACAAAATAAGATAACGGGAAACGGGAACAATAGATGTGGGATTCCACACATCGCATATCAACAGCTCATGTATCTGGTAATGGGGATAACAATATCAGTAACGGGAAACAATCATATAACATGAATACGATAACATGTCCCAATATCAGTAACGGGAAACAATCATATAACATGAATACGGTAACATGGAACATGTATTGCATGTGTAACAGGGATATAGAAACATGACATGCAGGTGTAACAGTGATATGTAATCATGATATAACTGTAACAATAATATGAAATGCGGTAGTCCGTGCTTTGGTCTCTCCGTGTACCAGTGAAATGTATATGTGTAGCAATAATCCGTGTAATGTCTATGTAATAACAATGATAAGTGCATCCATGTAACGAGGATATCAATATAACATGACGGTATCCAGTGTACTAGTACATCAGTAGGTCACAAACATGCAGTACGTAATGGTGAGACGTGTACATGAACTACATGAAATACTACAGGAAATACCGATATTCAGTGTAACTGATATCTACATGCACTACAGTGCTTAGTGTACCAGTGGGTCGGTAAGGGTGATAGTGGAATAGTAACAAGATCCCGTATAATGAAGTACGCGTGTCTTGGTGTACATGTAGCCGTGTGGTATAACCAAACGAGTATCAGTGAACATGTAGCTGTATTGTGGAACCATAATAGTAATCCATGAGGTAACAGTGTCTAGTGGTACGTTTTACTCAGGAACATGATTAACTTCAGAAATCTCGTTAACTAACCAATCATCCTGTATCAGGTTTTATTATGTTTTACTTACAAGAATTTCCCAAATGCAGTAATCACGTTTTATTAAGGAAGCAATCAAACATTTTCACTAAACATGATAAAAATATAATTTAGAAAAAAAACACTCACAAACTGGTCATGAGAAGGTAGCTTTTCTTCCCACGATCGCAACGGATCCAGAATCATCCAAATTGGAGTCCGATACTCCCGATATCGCTCGAAAACCAAAACCGATATAAAATGTTAGATATGTAATAACTGCAAATATTCAGGGGGCTATTTGTAATTTTTCAGGAGCCCCAAGTAAATTAAATCTCATAGGGGCTAAAATGCAATTTTAAAAATCTCAAATATTAGAAAATGATTTTTGAAACTGAAATCGGCTCAATCGGACTTAACACGGAAGTCAAAGCAATTTGTACGTCGTACCGCGTACTGATACTATGATACGTACATCGGGGATCAGGGGGTTACAAATGCATTGAATCTCATTGTGGCAATCTAGAGTCACGCCCTTTGTCACCGCAGCAGAAGCAACGAAGGTGCTTGCCAAGCTTCCAAAGGTTGGGGGGGCCCTCTCCAAGGGTGGGAAGGAATCTTAAACTGGGGGGGGGGGGGGATAGAGCTTTAACTATTTTCTTAATAATTTGTGTCCAACCAAGGTTAGAAGAGTTGGGTGAAACAATAACGGAGGATTATCAGGTGGATGGGGAGTAGGGGGTTATATTGCTGTAGCTGATGGGAGATGTGGGCTTTTTAATGCTTGGAGCGAGGGGAAATGGGGCAACGATAGAATCCCATGTGACATGTTTGGTAGAGCGTTGGGCGTGCTGCGGCGGGGAAGATGGGGAGGGAAGGAGAGGATGCAGAGAGTTTAGGGGAGTAGGCGGGGTGGTGAGGATGGGAGGCTAGGGAGGGTGAGGGATGGCCATTTGATGATCAAGTGCGTGTTTGGATTTTTTAAATTTGAAAAAAAAAAAAAAAACTCTTTTGATTGAATATTTTACTAGGTAATTCTTTTGTGGACTTTTCTGCATTCATGCGTGAGCAAATTTGATAAGTTTTCTCTTTTTATTTATATCCTTTTGGAAACTAGAATTAGCAATATATCCATGTTTTAGGTATGACACTTTTGAAACTTGAACAAGGTGAAATCCAATTTTTAATTTCAAGATTTTATGCCTTCAAGACATAGAATCAAATAGGTATAATAATATCTTATACTGTGTAGTGTTTGGATTTGACAATTTTGACATTATCGCAGTTTCAGATATAAGGAAAGAGAAGAAAGTTGGTCATAAACAATTACAAGTTGCAACTGGAATTGCTTACGACCCAAAATTTGGGTACAAGAGGCATAATTAATGCCAACTAAAACTTTGGGTGTTTGATAGATACAATAAAATTAGATCTAGGCATAACATTAAATGGGTATAATGACATGTTATATGCTTCAAGAGTGCTTGGGTATGACATTTTGGATATGAAAGGATTTCTTGTGTACGCAGATAAAGAATTCAGTCACAAGGAGTTATGGGTATAGCAAGAAACAAAAATGTTTGTTATAACCAGTTCCATGTTTCACCAGGAATTTCTCATATCACAAATGTAGATAAAAGTTGGGTCTCGGGTATTTGTGGTGTTAAATTAATACCAAGTACACTTGTCGTTGTTCTGCAGGTATAATAGAAGTCCTCATACGAGGATATCCACTCATTCTACTTCCCAAACGGGAGTTTACTTATTTCAACTACAGTATACTCTCTAGTTATAAAATTTGAATACTGTTTAAAGTGCCTCACAAACTCATATGAAGAAATAGTTTGATGCACGCCCTGGTTTAAGGACATGAACACCTTATTGTACAAGAGAGGAAAGTTAGAAAGAGAGCTTTATCCTCCATATGAATCTGTTTTAAAAACAGAACAAGAGTTTGCTTCCAATAATCGTAATGCAAATAAAATCTCAAAAATCTTTACTAGGACCTCCTGATACAGTGTGACACGCACCTGCATCTATAACAGGAAGCCGCGTGAGTGAAGGATCCGTCATGTAGTCAAGGGAAAGTCCATTGGGAGTGAGCATGTAGATCGACTATTTATGTGCAAAGGCATTTAAAGCTTTTGAATGCATGACTACTCCTCTCAGTTGTATGCTGCTACTGAATTGTCCATCTGCATCTAAATCTACGCCTATGTTTAAAGCAGTGTTTCCTTGAAACTGTAACTTGTCAAAATGTTCCTCATCACTACTGTTGTATATATAGACCATTCTAGTTTTCTACTCTCTTTCTTATAATGATTTATTTGAATTGAAGGCCGGAAAAGTGCATAGGACCAATAGCCAGATGCCAGGCTACTACGACGGCAGATACTGGACTCTCTGGAAGCTGCCCATGTTCGGTTGCACTGACGCCTCCCAAGTCCTCAACGAGATTGAGGAGTGCAAGAAGGCATACCCAAATGCCTACATCCGTCTCCTCTCCTTCGACAACAAGCACCAGTGCCAATGCATGGCCTTTGTCATCCAGAAACCTGCCGATGCCTGAGACTACTACATCCTCCAGGCACATGGTTTTCCTTTTCGCGCAAAAGAATAATAATATGGAATGAGCTCATATAGACTCGAGTTCTTTCGAACAGAGACGGGACTGTAATGTTAACTTCTTGTTCACTTCTGTTGAGCTTGTTAAAAATAATATCGAGGAAAGTGCTTGGTATGGTGTTGTGGGTTTCAAAGCTCTCTTTAAGCGCATCAGCTCAGAGTTGTCTGTTAGGGCTAGAGCATTAAACTGGCCTGCCTTCCAACTCTACTCATACTCTGGATGCAGATACAGAGCTCATCTGCTGTCAACTTGTATTTGCAACTCTGAATCTCTGCAAGATGAAGAATCTGACGTGTTAAGTTCTTTAGCTATTTTCTCGATCTCCATCTCCTCCTCCTTCCAATCCCTGATAACAGACTCTGGAGATGGGTCTTACTCTCGGGCAGAACTGGGTTCGTTCAATCCAGTCTTCCATTATGCCCCTATGATACAAAATTCCTCCTCTTCTGGTTGACATGCTAGAATGGCCATCTTGACTAAAAAAAAATCTCATATAAAGATACTTCAGTCCGCGATGAGAGTCTCCTTCCAACCTCAATGATCGACGATGTTTGGGAGGCTGGAGACTCCAAACCCTGCATTGCAATGAGAATCAGCAAGAGTGGGATATCTCGGCTGCAGCTGTCTTATGCGTCTGGCATGTCGCAACTAGTCAAAGAGCACACGTGTGGACAAATAGCAAAGAGTTCTGGGTTAGCTACCCACTTATGAGTCCTGAGGACGCTGCCCTCGGCTGCAATTTTCAGTTGTTCACAATCTATTAGTTGCAAAGTTATCGTACTACAACAACATAGTCTGCTTGTATATTCTTGGCATTTTCCATGAATAGAAAGAAAACCATAAGACGGAAAATTTCCTAATATGCCCGATTAGACAAAACAATAAACATTCTAACCATATCATATGCTGCATATGCGACTTGACTGTAGCTGGATTGAGTTTTATTGATGTAACAACGAAAATCATATACAAATTACATTTTGAAATGTTGTGTTGAGAATGGAGCAAAGTGTGTGCCACAATATCCACCCTATTTACCCGGCTGATCTCTTAAGCGTCTGTCTTATAAATTTTACCGCAATTTAGTGCAGATTACAGGACATAACAATCCTGCCTGCGACATTTTCTAGACATTATTAGACAAGAAAGGGTACAAATTGGAAATGCAGGACAGAGGGAATGGAACAACACTGAATGCTATAAATGGAAGTTTCTGTTACAGAGATCAGAAGTCTAATAACCATGAGCTACTGTATAAATTAGCTTTATATCTTCTGGATACATAAATTAATTTTTCAATGAAGAATCAATGCAACAATTTGCATTCAAAAGAATACCTCTGATCGGTTAACTGGGGATCCTCACTCAGTGCCAAAGCTTCATGCAGAACCCAGTAGGCACTGGTGGCGGCCACTTGCTGCAGACTGCTTCCGAGAAGGTGTCCACTAGCTGCCCCGCAAGACTCCCGGGATCCTCAATTAGAGTATCCACAAAGACGCTAACTATCCTTCTCTCTTGTGGGGTAGCTCGCAAGCTGAACCAAGTCAGAAACTTTACCCTGAAGCTAGTCTCAATGTGCCCCTCGCACTCCAGCCATCTAATCACCTTAACACAGTATTCATACTCTCCTTCCATTGGCGAGGAACCATCTTTAGTAAAAACCTTCTCAAACTTGCCCCCGCTACGTCTTTTCTTTGATGAACTACCGGCTTGTTCTCTGTCTTAGATGGACCATTCTCGAGCGAATTACAGCTTGGATTAAGTTTGTTAGCTTCCAACCTCGAGGGAGTGACGGGCAGGGTAGTGGCCTGCACAGTCTCATTTCCGACAGGTGTATTTGATTCGTTATCTGACTTGGGAACATCTGATGTCTGGTTTTGCTCGGTGGAGATGGTGAAGTCTTTTTGGACTTCATTGATTGTCGGATTGGGATCCTCATCCAAGCCCGAACCTGAATTCATTGGTGTTTCTTCCTTCTCTGAATTCATTGGTGTCTCTTCTTTCTTCTCGGTGTCTTTAGTCTCAGGCTTCTCTTGGAAGCCACTACAACTATCTGGGGTATTATTAAATTCATTTTCCTCCGCCAAAGGATTGGATAGACCACTGATATTTGTTTTTGGACTTCCACAGCTTGCAACATTGTGTGGGGAAGCCTCAGTTGTCACTCCAACTTCCAATTTCCCAACTCCCTTGTGTTGCTGAAGGCAGTCACTCTGAAAATATATTCTGTAGCTGGACACAGATTGGCTACCGGAAATTTTCTTTTTGGTTTATAGAAAGTACCGGTCTGTTCTTTGGGGTAGTCTGTTGTGTCGGCCTTCCGATGCCACAAGGTGTAGCCAAGAAGCTCTTGAGGTAAAAGTGTGTTATCTTCCAAACCCATCACCAGAGTAAGAGAAGTCGAGGATATGTCTTCAAATCTGATTAAGCTTGAGGATAAAGCCGGGAATTCTGCATGTTGTGTGTACGAAAAATGAATAAATACAAGTAACACAAAGTTCATGCAATTTATAATCATGTTATCAGTGCTTGTGAATCCATATCAATGTTAAATTCTAGCTCCAGTGAACCAGACCAACAACCCAAACCTGAACAAATAAAAGCAAGGTTTTCACAATGCGTGTTCCGTACATTTAGCAGTAGGTTCTAATTCATCGTTTTGATTTTTCACAGAAATAAGCCAAGAACATAAGATTCAAAATGAGCTGACCATCCATGCAATACAAAATTTACCAAAAAAATTTAAAAACTCTAATTGTCCTGATACTGATTTTTCTCTACTGTTTAAATATTATTACTAATTAATATTTGTTTCGTTAAAAACATCTGAATGCAAACATTTTTCTTTTAGTGTGCAGCAGAAACTGAATCTAAAATCTTAGAACTTGTTTCCTTTTCCATAAAATAACTTCGGAAAAATAAAGATTTAGGTAAATGTGAAAACTTACGCTGGTATAACGAGCCACTTAAAAACATGGAGTCTTGCAACTCTACAGCACGAGCACAGAGCCTTTGGATTTCAGCACCTACAGAGAGTCTGTTAACAATTCCACGGGTCATATTTGACAAGTCATTTAGAGGTCCAACTTCGGACTCCAGCTTCCTCATTGCCGTATCTACTATCTCATGCAAGCTTTGGAACTTTTCAGTAGAGCTGAGAAATCTATGGCTTAAAGACACGCGCTGACACAATGTATCAACTCGCCTAGCATCTTTCGCAGCCATGAGCTGTTTTCTCCAGCATCTGCACAAAGATGAGAAAGGATTGATTTAATAGTTTTACTTCATAGGACAGCATTTTTTTTTGACCATTTTGGTGACAACGTCCATGCATGCAAATACTTGACTAACAAGCTGCTTGTTTATACGGGGTCAGTTAGATTCTTAATGAGTGGAACTACAAAATGAATTGCTAATTCTTCAGGGAGATTAAAACATTTAAATTGACAAAACAAAAATAGTCAAAAATTGCAGCTCAATTTAAGCAGCCGAGACAGAGCAATCACCAGAGCTGGCTATAAATCAGTAAGTTGGCACGTAAAACAGACGATAAATTACATTTAATTTTCACAGGTTTGCAAAAGAAAAATTGCCCATTATCTGGTGTGTAAGCCTACTTGTTCATATATTCTGCCGAAGTTCTTATGGAAACTTTCCCTGAAATGAAAAGAATACGCTCACTGGATAGATTTTGGCGCTTCAGGCAACTTGTTTTGTGTTAAGTTGGTCATAATCTTCTATTTCAATTGGATCTTTCTTTGAGTCAATGCTAAGTACTTCATATGATATAAACTTTTTCTTTGAAATATTTGAAGAAAAATTAGTGCCTTAACAGCCTTCAAATGCATCTTTTTGTGGAAGCATCCCATCTGGGCTGTTATGAACATGGCATACAGGTGTCAAACTGTACATCAGAGCCTTTCAAGTGTTTTGACATGGGACTACAGTATAGGTTTCTGTATGCAAAATAGATGGTACACAAATCAATGCAGCCAATCAGTCCATAATTTGACAAAATTATTAAGACCTATGTTCATGGACCCGGATACGGCGACATGGCATAATATGGACACAACTACACAACGACCTTAAAAATAATAATATGCCATGACATTGGCTACAGCAACCATTAAGCATATTAAATATATTATATTTCATACATTTATTTAAAATATATCACAAAATTAATTTAAAACACGCAAAGAAAAAAAACAAATCGGTATCAACATCCCTAATAATTGTAATATCCTGTCATTGATAGCGAACCCCATTAATAAGAATATAAAAAAGTGGAAAGATTTTTGTGTGTGTGTGTGTGTGAGAGAGAGAGAGAGAGAGAGAGAGAGAGAGAGAGAGAGAGAGAGAGAGACCTAAATGGTGGTGTGCCACATGTGAAATCCCTCATGCTATTCTGGCACAGTGTTTTAAATGTCGGATATCAGGGAAATGTCGGATGTCGTAATCGAATGTCGGATTTCGGATTTCGGAGATATTTCGGGGCCATTTAGTAAATTTCGGATGTCATGTCGGATAACAAATATACATCCTAGATGTTTTAAATAATGTAATTTAAAAATCTTATCAAGATAGTACATACACAACTTATGCAAAACTATATAAATATGTTTAGGATATGTTTAATTAACTTAAACATTCTGCATATATTTACTAATCCATTGTTAAAATTTCTCAATTGCTCCAACTTCTAAAACCAATCAACATATTGGGTTTTTTTTTTCAAAATGTCGGCCGACATTTCGGGAAAACGTCGGCCGACATATTGGATTTTTCCTGAAATGTCGGACGACATTTTCCAAAACGCCATTTCAAATGCGGGTGGGGATGTCGTGACGGTGAGGGCTTGAAAACGAAATGTCGGACGACATTTAAAACACTGTTCTGGCATCATTGCTATTGTCACATCCCTATTGTCATGGTGCTATCGATCACATGAGAGTGAGAGCAAGCGAAGTGAGTTGGCTTCATAGCTATGTAGCGCAGATAATTTTACCATGAAGTCGTAGTTGTATCAAACACCGACACTTTTTGGACACTCGGACACTTTCTAAATAGGCCCTCTACATATTACATCATTACACTTGTCAAACATTTCTTTAACAATGTCGCAGATTTCTCATGCATATTTTTGTTCTCATTACAATTTTTCGGATATTTACCCACCACCATGTGTATATCAAAGAGTAATAAGTATACGAGAAAATGCCATCTAAATCTTGATTTATATAAAAGTGTAATTAGTTCAAATATGTTTTGATAAGTGAGATGCATTGAGCTCCTCTATAGAAAGTTGGGCTACTCCACGTATTCTTTATGCAAAGTCATATATCTATACATGCACTCCTTACATAATCACATATCATTATATATAAATGCATGTTGTTTAAAATTTTTGCACATATATATAGTCACATATTATTACAGTATTAGATGTCTGAAGTTTGGATGTATGAACATGTCTATGTGAGTATGTAAATATGCACTCCTTATAATTAATTTTATATATTATAGTGCCGTGTTGTTGTGTCATGTGTCCTGTTTTTTGAGGAATTGCTCTGTCATGCGTCCTTGTCTCTATCGTACCAATGTCCTGTATCCATGTCTATGCTTCAGTCCTTGAATCTTGACCTTTAATGTAACTTGAATGGCTACTTGGGCACTCGGGTATATTACTCCTACAAAAGATGACAACGGCTAATAACAGTCATCATCCAACTAATCAGCTCCGCCTAACTACAATCATGCTCGTCCCAAATGGAATCACGGTTCAAAGAGTCGGCCGGGTCGGAGACGAGTCGGCCGACTCCGAGACGAGTCCGAGTCACGAGTCGGTCGACTCAACTCAGAGGAGACCGACTCGGCCGAAAATCAGAGTTGACTCAGTCTACTCGACAATATGATAATTTTGTGCCTCATCGCAATTCAATATGGACATTAGCATGTATTTATGAATGTAGTTTATGCAATTTGCTATATTGTGCATATATTTTGATATGCTTATATCGACGACGCATGTATTTATTTTTCGCTTTATATTTAGTGTGCTAGGTGATATATTTTGGACACGTGTTACATGAATGTGGATGTTTACATCTTTTTAAGATTTGTAGTGATTTTTTCAGAATTTTTTGAGCTTTCTATGCAGCATTTTGCGCGTATCGCCCGATACGATCCGAGTCGCCGAGACCGATCCGTCTCAGTGCCCGCTGAGTCGGCGGCCGAGAACGCGACTGTGAACCATGAATGAAATAGCTCTCTAGTTATGCTGCATGCTGCACCACATTCACCAAGTGCCCACATTCACTTTTATCCACCTGCAAATCTGCTTTCTTTGCCAACATAACTTTAGGGCTGTAGATGACAATGAGAAAGAGTGTCACATCTGGATGGGCATCTAAAAAGTGTTGCTGCACTAGATGATGTTTAGGAGTAACTATTAATTGAGAAAGGACACTCCTAAAAAAAATGTAATGACTTGAAGGAGATATCAGAATTAAAAGATAACTCCATAAAATTATAGTCATCTGAACAATCAGATAAGTGCACCTAATAGCTAGTTGAATTAGTTAACTGACATAGAAGACATCACGTATATTTGTTGGAAACTTGAAATTATTTGGGGCAATTTTTGAACTACTACTATAAGGCCATAAGCAACTGCTGTACTTGTGAATAATTAAACTATTTAAAAAGGTAAAACTTTCAGCTTAGCCCTTAGGTCCCTTACTGTATCTTCACTCCTTCAACAACGATAAAGGTTTCCAACAAATTCTTCATAGGATTAAACTGATTGAAAACAAGAAGAATATTGCGTGTTGTGCACAAGAGGACTGTCTCACTCAGTAAAAAAAAGAAAACAGGATTCACACCACAATTTAATACATGGAAGGTAAATTTTAATTTAAAAAAAAAAAAAGTAAGCCTTCAGGATAATAAAAAATAATATTTGTTAAAATCAAACCTTCCCCGTAGCAAGGAAATATGATTTTAATGACCTCTTCCTCCTAACTATCGTTTCTGTTTTGTGAACATGCTTTAGAAGTAAATTATATTCATCTGTTACCTATCTATGCACTTTAAAAGAAATCATTATTTAAAGGTCAATTACCAAACTCAAGAATACATAAATTGCAATTATTTTAGATGTGCTTAAGTTGTGAGGCTTTAGAACGTCTAGCCTGTGAAATGGCGGCAGCAACTTGAGTTAACAATTGGCTAGGCTAGGGATCACCAAGCGGCTCATTTGCACGATATAGTTATCATGGGGACAGAAAAATTATCTCTGGAGGAAGGCTTATCAGGAACAGCTCCTGTCATTCTCTAGTATATATCCTACTTGCTGGCAACAAAACTCACCCCTTATTAGCCCTTCCTTTCCTCCCATCGGTAAATGCATCATCGTAATAAACAGATATGAAGAAAGAATGGACCGTTGATGATAATGAGCGAGGGTGGCACACTGGATGGGTATCGACAAGCCCTCACTAATATAATGATGTTGAAGGAGATATCTGCTTATAAAGATAATTACAAGAAACTCTTACAATGTTTTATAACTGATACCATTCCTTTGGCTAAAATTGCCTAGAACTCCCACCAACTTCTTTGCAATAACAACCCCATAGCACCACATCCCTATAACCCCCCCCCCCCCCCCCCTCTCACTTTTATGTCAATAACTCTTCAAGCAGTTAACAGTCTTATTGGAATATTCTCATGCAAGAAGTTATGACAAGAGCTGGTAGTTAATTTAATTTCTAAAAACTAATCACCATCTTAAATTAGAATAAGCCTAAACCCTCTTCTTTGTCTTCCTTAATATCCTAATCCTTATGTACATCTCTTCTTCAAAATCATAATCTTGGAAAAGCCATTTGTGTTTGTGTGGTAGATATTTCTTCATTTCCAAAACCCTAGGCTTTGAGTTCCTTCAATTAAAAATCCGCTCCTAATATCTAAAACTATTTGGATTTGTGATGTGGGTTATAATTTAATGGGCCTTTTTCATATCTAAAACCTAAGAGAGTTTAGTGTTTCTTTATCTAAATATTGGTCTCTTCATTCCTAAAACCCATTTTGGAACTAAAACCCATTTGGATTTATGGTGTCTCATCTTTATGGCTTTCTTCTTCTTTAATAAAAAAATCTTATGTTCATGTATGAGATGGGTTTTCTCATAACTAAAACTCATGTGGAATCCAAAACCACCTTATTAGTCCCCCAAACCTACAGTCCAGTTAATCATCTGAGTTTCACTCACGAGGAAATTGATTATTTGATGCTTCATTGTTAACTGTGTTAAATAGTTAGTGGCAAGAAAATACCTCTGAGGGAGACTAAGTTTATATATCCATGTTAAGGGAGGCTATAGAAAAATGGTCCTAAAGTTGGACGATACTTACATGCATGGATCTTTGTATATAAATTTATATACTGTATATGTGCGCATGTATATAGAGCTCTAAACTTTTGGTTTAAAATTTTAAGCAACTACATTGGCTGAATAAGACTGACTTTTTACATATGAATTAAATTTCTATATTAAAAACAACGCAATGCACTCTACGCATTCAAATGACATGTGTTTTGACCTGGAGTTTTTTCCCAGTCAACTGCTGCTTAGAGATGACTGAATCTGAGCAAAAAACTTGTTATCCTACTCCTAGCAACCTGTTGATCCAGGAGGACTTGGAATGTGGGGTGTTGCTCCCTACTTGGACGGCTTAAGCTACATAACTAATAAGATATAGGTTTCTCTACTTACCAATTAGTCTTCCAGGACCTGTGGCAATACCCTCTCTTGCCCAGCAACTATGCACTAACTACACCAGATGACCATCCCAAAGTAGGTCAATCTTTATTTCATGCCTTCTCAGTTTAGATTATCTCCATAGCCGGATCCAATTTGATGGGAAAAGGAAATAAGATGATGACCATGACTCTGTCAAGAGTCAATAACATACAGCCGAGAAATCACGATCTCTTGTATTGTGATACAAATCAAGTATCTTTTAACAAAGGATCTTTTATCCATACGGCTACTGAATCATATGCTGAAACCAATCAGGCTGTTGATTGCTCAATCTCAAACATTAGTGAAGCCAACCATTTTATCTGTCAAAAAGACACATATCTTCTGATCAACACACAATTTGAGGATATGTTCCACTCTTGGCTTTAAGTGTGCCTCAAAGTTGTATTTAATTTTTTTGCAGCCGATCTATCATCTTTTCCCTTCTTCTAGACCTTTTCCCCAATCTAGGAGAAATTGAAGGACACTGACTGATTTTTTAAGATTATGGCAAGTCCCTCCCTCCCAACTAATTAAGATAGGAGTCAATTTGAAAATCGGTTGTAAAACTTTGTCAAATTTTCATAGAACCTTGCTTCCTTACTGACCCAATTTTGACAGGAAAAGGCCTAGATGATTATGTCTATACACAAAATACAGGTGACCAAGCACCAACTTGTTATAGAGCAAAAAACATGTCATACAACCCCTGAAGGGCATTACTCTTGAGTTAGATTTAAAATTAAGACAATCTTTTTTGTAATATCCCATCAACGATACAATATATATAAAATAAAAAGGAAACATGTCTTGTGTTCGATTAAATTAAGATTGACAATCACTTCTAGTATTAGCACATACAAGGAAAGAAAATAAAGGATGATGGAATGCAATACTTACGCTAGCAGGTCATTCACTTTTTGACAGTGAATGCAATAATAACTGCCATCCAGTCGTGCGCACTGCCCGCTCTTGAAAACTCCAGCTCTTTCATGCTTTAGAACACACTCAATATGATATGATATGCCACAGGCATCACCTTGGTATGGATAATCCGAATTACAAACCAGCCAAAGGCTAGGGTCCTTATTTTCATCATACTTGTAACAGATACCGCATGTACAGCGTTTGCAAAAGGCACTTTCTGCAGTTAAAGTAGCTTTGCAAACTAAATTTTCACAGTATCGAACATTTCTCAAAGCTTCGCCACCATCATCCACTGAATGATTACTTGTCTCAATCAGGAGACGGGATGGGTGATCTGTCTTTCTCTGTCTTTTGGAAGGGGTGTGATTCTTGGTTGGAGGCAGTTGTGCATTTGGGTCAATGTCTTCAGTTATCTTCCCAGATTTCTTGTCAGATACAACCCTAAAGAGATGCTCTATTAACTTCTGTTTTGTTACCCCCGTGTACTTCCTCTCCTTTCCCATCTCTGCACAGAGGATCTCTAGAAGATCCCGGCGGCTCCATGTCTGTAGCTTTTCAGGAGCAGTTTCTGGCCATTTAGACAATTCGTGAACAAGCTCCCTCTTCTCACTGATGCTCAGATTATGGCATTTAGATGGGTCAAGTACAAATCCTGAAGCAAGAAAGGAGAAAACATGTCAAATTGGAGGAAAAGTGTTGCATATGGAATAATTAAAGTCCTAGAATCGAGGGAAAATGCCGACAGAATTAGTCAATAAGCATCTCACCACAGAAAATAAAAAGAGTTCAGACATGAAGTCAAAACATTCTAGATTCTAAGTTAGCCATATGGCAAGCACAAGGAAGAATTATATGATAAGAGCAAACTTGAGTCTCTAACTAAATCATATGAAATATATTCCACTAGTGATCATGTTTTTCACATTGATTCATGTATACCAAAACAAATGGAAAAATAAACATACAAGTTACTAAATAAAATCGATGCATCTTGACAATCTTGCAGACCCAATAGACAAATAGCCTTAAAATTAGCATAATGAATATATTCCATAGAAAGCGGAAGTGAAGCCAAGCACTACCGAAAGAAATTAAAAGAATTCGGGTGAACAGTTAACTACATTTCACTTTAAAATAACAAATATGCAAACTTCATACAAATATATTTAATTAAAAGCCAAAGCATACATTAGTCATGCACCTAGAGAGTTGACTTAACCCAACTACACCAATTAATCATATTTTTCTTTGGCCAAAATAACTATAAAAACACAAAATTTATAAGATAGACTCTAATATTCCCTCACATCAAAACAAATATCTAAAGGAGATTAAACATGATATCACTTTTCAATTTCCAAAGTTAATGCATGAAAGATAGACGGGAAAGAGATAAATTTACAGAAAAAATGTCAAAAAAAAAAAAAAAAAACCCAAATTATGTAAAACATCAAACTCTTTCAGCTTCCAAGCATTACCCAGAAACCCAATTAAGGCGACGATCCATCAAGTACCAAAGAAAACATAAAAAGAAACATCATGCCCCTTTAAAAATCGAATCTTTCACCGACCCAAGTCGATATTTCCCCCAAATTCAATCCAATTCATCAGATCGAGATAAAAAACACACCAACAAAACAAAGCACGAGAAATAGAGAAGGAGAGAGCTCACCGAGTAAGGAGGATCCATGAGCGAGATCTGGGCACCGACCCTGTCACATTACCGCCTCTTCAGCTGCCCTGCAAGGAAGCACACCCATGAGAATAGAGAGGGGGGGGGGGGGGGGGGGGGGGAAGCAATAACTCCACCATTATACATACTTTAAATTATTTTCATTCATTTATTAATTGAAAACAAAATAGAGAGAGCCTTGGGGGGTTGTATGAACGCCGAAAAAGCAAGGAATCCACAGATGACTTCGTCCTCCCACTCCCCTTCGTGGGTTCCATTTTGTTTGGGGAGATGATAATGACGTAATAATAATACTATTAACAAGTTGTGTTGCTAGAGTTTCACAACACTAACAAGACGTAACCAATGGGCCAATGGGGGAGAGAAAAGGGAAAGGGCTGAATAAAGACACTCTCATTATTTGGTACATGCAGTCATGCACTCCCTTCCCTTTAACCTTTATGAGAATAATTATACTATTTGACCAAAAAAACTGCCTGACACATTGTGAAGAATACATCTTTTTACTGGATTTTTCAATTGCAGAGTGGTAGTACAACAACAAACAGCCTATGGAGAGACGATGCTATGTTGGTGTTTGAAGGGCCGTTTGTTTCGCGGAAAACTCCGTGATTCGTAAATGAGTTACTATTCAGTTATAACTATGACGTTTGTTTGGACCGTAATTCGTAAAAAACTTACGTAACTCAACTAACACTCACTTGCAACCCAGTTATCACTCACTTACAGCCCAGTTACAGTTAATTTTGTGGTCATACAAATTTGTAATATTTTTTTATATTAATATTAAATATTTTTAATATTTAATTTTTTTAATATTTATTTGCAGTATTAAAACTTTAAAATCACCAAATAGTTAATTTTGTGGTCAACTTTTTCCCTTACGACTTATACATTACGACAACCAAACACCGTAAATTATAATACACTTTCCCACTTTACAATTTTATATTACCAACCAAACACCGTAAAATTTACATATATGTAACTCATTTATAATTGTAAAAGACTTTACCAATTACAACTACGAATTACGGCCAGTTACGACAACCAAACAGACCCGAAATTACAATATTTTCAAAGGAAGGATGACTTTGATTGAATTTTTTTTTCCCCATTGATAATATAGTCAGTAATCTAGCGCAAGCGGGATTGGACTTGCTCACTATAGAGATATTTTATCACTCTACTATATTAATGCTTGCATGTCTTTGATTAATTGATCTATGTGATTTCTTCTTCTTGACACACTATTTTTAATTTATAGGGTTGGCGATATTTGAATCTCATATTCTTGCTCATTACGAAGAGGCTTTGTCACTCTACTACAGTGACATTTGCATGTTTTTGATTAATTGATCTATATAACTTGTTATTCTTGACACCTTAATTTATATCGAATTGCATAACGCTCAAGTTATAGTAATTAGAGTTGCGAATGCAACAAGGTTTCTGAAGCTTCTTGCACTAGATTACTCAAAAAGTTTTAGGCTTACGCTAGACCTTACATGGGCAGTTTAGATCTTGCATGTCCTCTTTACTTGTAATGCCAACCTCTAGTGTGGCATTGGTGATGTGCTCAATTTAACTATTCAAGTACAAAAGTTAAAACATATAAGCTTTGCTCAGGTGGTGTGACACTTTGCGGCATCATTTTATGACCGTGAGTTTCCATTCTTTTTCGACAAAAATATCCTAATGGAACTAAATAAATGACCTTACTAAAAAAAAAAAGTTGACTCCCTCCCCCGCGCCCCACCCGTATCCTTGGGCGGAGGTCGTGGCTTCCTACTGCCCAGTCCCTTTAACGAACCCTGTCCCTCCATTGCGGACCTTCAGGACTATCCTCTAGCCTACCCTCGTCCTGTAGCCTCACCATTATTTCCCCTTAAAAACTTCCCTTTCTAATCCTGGATTAGATGCTTGTGACCCACAAATAACGATGTCAAACGGGTCGGGCCGGCATGGCAGGTCCTGGTCGGGGTTTCATTTTTAGAACTCGGGTCTTGCCCGCAATCCTGGTGACCCGATCCTTTATTTAAAAAAATCTTTAAAAATCCAAAAATTTTAAAAATTTCTAAAAAATATAAAAATTACTGAGTAAAAAAATTAACAAAGAAAATTACAGGTTATGAAATGAAAATGTAAATTTTTTTATTAATGATCCAATAAAATGGATAAATGGAGGTACATACAGTTTAATTATAAATTAAAAATTTTAAAATTAATCATTAATAAATAAAATGTACAAGTCTTCATACATTTTATCATTCATAAATAAAAAGTACGAGTCTTCATTCATCTTCTGGGGAGTCTTCTGAAGAATCTTCGATAAGATCGTTAATTGTTTTATTTAAACTTCTCTTTTCTGTATCCAGTCAATTCTTCCCACATATGGTCATCTCGATTGCATCCGATACCAGGCGGTTTCTCGTATCAGCCAGCACTCGACTACCTATATTAAAAGCAAACTCTGACGCTACTGTGGATACTGAAGTGTTAGTAAATCACGTCCATGATAGAAAGCACATGATAAGTTGATACCTATGATTTTCACTATGAAAAAATATCAATATTGTTAAATCTTGAGTCTGGATCGATCTCAGGATTTGCGTCACGTTGGATATAATAATGAAACTCATTTAAAGTGTCAGAAATTCTAGATTTTTAGATGCTGATAAAAGAGCTGAAAATAATGAACTAATGCTGAAAAAGTTTGAGATGAAGAAGCAAATGTTTATTTTCATAGGTAGTTTCATAAAAATCATACTACTTATTTATAGAAACATCAATATCTGGCCACATTAGGGTAGGACTATCCTCATATTCCATTCTATCATAAAAATTTTCAAGTAAAATTTAAATTCATGAAATTTAATTATAGGATCCATAATAGAAGCAAAAAAAAAAATAAAAGAAATTTTTTTAAAGTGTTTATTTAATATTTTTTTTCCATTGAAGCAATAATATCTCGAACAAAATCATTATTTTTATATTGAGAACATATCTCGATTATTTCGATTAACTCATAAATTACTAAACTAGTTGTTGGATAATAAATACCAGAAAATAATTTTGTTACTCTTTCAAATCTTTTCAAAATTCACAAATTCATTCACATATGTCCCATTTCTCATCAGAAATAAAAAGTTAGACAATTCTAAATAAATGAGCCTATTTATTACCTACTTGTAAGGAATCGCCAATATATTATATGTTGAGTTCTAACGAGCTCTTACATTTTGAGGTAATTTTTAGCAGGTAACCCTAAGTCTGAACAAATTTGTCTTAAGGTTTCTCTTCTTAGGCTGCTACTTTAATAAATATAATAGAATCTCTTAATTTTTGAATATAATCATTAATTAATTTTAAATCATCATGTACACACAACTTAATAATATGACAAACGCATCGAATATGAAATTTTCATTCAAAACGGGTTTTAAATATTTTTAAAAATCTCAATTGTTGCAGTATTTTTACTAGCATTATCAAATAAAATAGTAAAAATTTTTGGAATCAATTCTATATTCTCTAGCAACATACAATATAGTCTTACTTAGATTTAAGCATTATGAGGATGAGAAATTTTTTTAAATTGATAATTCTTTTAATTAAAACCCAATCAGAATCAATAAAAGTGCAGTAATAATAATATAATGGTAGCTGTTAAGAGCTTTCTAACAATAAAAAATATGTGCAATTTTATGTGATAGAGATGACAGAACTGTAATTAATATTTATTTTATTTATCAACTACTCTAAACATTTATGATCTTATAGTGTTCCTATTGACCGGCTCATAATCTAGATAATGAGTGGTTCTAATATAATATGTAAATGCATCATCTTCAGCCATATAAAAGGCTGTTCAGGCCGATTAAGATATTTAGTTAAATTAGTTTTACCTATTGCATGATTATAAGTAAAAGTGTTTAGTGTGCCACATAAAGTGCTAATTTGGGTTTGTTGTCGTTGGTGTTCGAAATGTTTACTCTTAGTATGTCTGCTTAGTAAGCTGGTTCTCGTATTTTTAGGAAAAGCATATGAAACATCTGGACACAACTTGCATTGAGCCCTCCTCACTCCATCAACAGTTACTTTATCAAAATATTTTCAAACTTTAGATTTAAGATTTGTAGAGTTAGTTGATATATCGGGAGAACTAATAGGTATATAGAGTAATGCCAAATTTAGAAGAAGCATTAAAATTATTTTTCATTGATTTGAAAAGGGAAAAACTTACAAAAGTTCAAAGAGAAATTACAAGTAAAAAAGAAAAATTATAAGAACTCTCTTCTAGAATTTCTGGGGAAGTGTGCTTGTAGGAGTCTGGTCAGCGCGCGATCACTTTGTTCCATTGACGATATGATCGATCGAGTCTCGAACTCTACTACTTGGGAATTTTCTTCCTGCCCGGTTTAGAAAATTCTTTGGGAGTGGAAGATTTAGGGTATTAGCACCTAAAGTTATCCTCAAAAAGTTAGAGAAATTAATCTCAGGAAGCTTAGAGCTTAGAAGCTTATAGAATAATTCTTTTGAGATGAGATCTCTTCTCTTCCTCTAGCAACTTTTGCTATTTAACAGCCAGCCTTCGAAGCCCTGCCTTATAATGAGCTATTTATAGGCTCTAAGCAGTGTAATTGTCCCTAGAAATTAGCAAAGACTGAAAACAGTCTTGATAGATTTGACGCGAAGCTAAAATAGGCTCTGTGTGGAGCCTAAAAAGCTTCATGCGAAGCTATATTGGCTCTGCGCTAGCCTATGATATCCTGTTTTGGCTACTTAAGAGGACCATATGCCTCTTAATTATCTCCTTTAGATGGATAGAAAATAGGGTGTAACTGCCCATTAAAGTGAAAATTAATTCTATTAATGTAGTGGGCGATTACCCTACTAATCTCGTGCAGGGATTTGAAATAGTCAATTATGACCAGCAGCTCTAAGCGGAGCTAGCCTTACTACGAAGCTAAGGTTCCACGCGGAGCTAATTCAAAGCTTCATGCAAAGCTATCCCAAAGCTTCATGCGAAAATAGCTTAAAAGCTTCATGCAAAACTATCTCACTGTAGGGTTAAAGCTCCAAGCAAAGCTAGGTCAAGGCTCATAGCAGAGCTGACACAAAGCCTCCATATGGATTCAAGCTAAGCTCAAGCTTTGAGTTAGCCAGTTTAGCTATGTTTTGACTGTCTGTTCAACTGTCTGCGACCTGTCTTTTGGAAGTGTCATGGTTAGACGTTGCTTAGAACAGTCGGGGAGCTATAAGAGATTTTTTTCTTTAGAAGAGTCAATAAAACCCCTTTCAAGTTTTTCACAAATCCATAACGAACTAGTTCGGATTTCAAATACTTTGAATTACTTTGGGTGTTCAAACCTATTGGAAGCAACACAATTTTGACCATTGGAGAAAAGCCACGAAATGTGGGTTAATCCTAGCTTTGCTTTATGGTCATGAATAGCAAAGTATTTTAACTTCGCTATTGGAGCCCCTTTGGGCTGACTTCGCTTGTGAATCGAAGTTGTTGGACCAAAGGCCTTTCATCTTAGTTTGGATGATGACTAACTTATGAAGTTAAGTTACTAATGATTTTGTGTTTATATAACTTCAGTTATTGATCAAGATCTAAGTAGGTGTTTAGGTTCAACAAAGGATTCAAAATCAAGTTTGGAAGCTAATACGTGTTGATTCAAGAGCTCGCGCGTCAAGATCACATCCAGTACTCGAGATGGAGTCTAGCTCATGGATCGTGTTTGTATCAAGTCGACTTGGAGAATAAGACTTGTATTTAGGTTTTTAGTTTTATTTAGATCTTGTGTAAGGATGGTTTAGTATTGATATGCTCAAGTATACACACACAAGTTCAAAATTTTTTGTTTCGGTTTAACTGTTTCATTTTAACAGTTTTAGATTTTCACGAATATATCTTTTAGTTTCATGGATAGTTTTCATCAAAAGAAGTTTATATGGTTATATGCATATTGGATTTCATCCATATACATCTATTTATATGTTTAGAAAACTTATTTTGATGTATCTAATTCATGTGTTTAAAGTTTATTTTAATCAAAACATAGTTTGGGATTTATTGTCAAAAACAAAGATATATCATTTACAATGTGTATTGGATTTTATCCATACACACTATGCTTAAAATGTGTTTCTATATCTTGTTTTTGTATTTGAACAAGTTTTGAAAAAATCAGTTTTTCATTTCAAAGTTTAGTTTTTGAAAATACCGTTTTTGTTTAAAGCTTAATTTTCTATACCTCAAAAATAGTTCAAATAATTTGTAATATGTGTTGATTTTTAATCACACATATTTGTACTTCAAATATTTATGTGAACTTATTTTTGTAGATTTTATGAGATTTTATGAGAATTTATTGGTATTTAAAAGTCCACATTTTCTACCCTATAATTCCTGTTTTGAGCCTTCTAACTGACCGGTCGACCAGACCAGAGTTCGGTCGACCGATGTGCACAAGACGTGCACAAAACCTTGCTTATATGGCTGATCGACCGCACGGTCGACCGACTGTAAGAGACTTAGTCTCTGTTTGGCGGTCAACGACAAGGCATTTGCCTAAAGCAGTCGATCGGGCGGTCAATCGATGACCTCAAACGGTCAAAAATTTGACCGTTGGTCGGTCGACTAAGCGGTCGACCGACAGCCCATTCTGGGCAGTATTTAACCCCAATGGCTATATTTTTCTGGGCCCTATAAATATGGGATTGGGAGGCTGTTTTCCATAAGATTTTCTAAGAGAAATTTTATCAGTTTTCTAGTGCCTTCTTACTCATATTCTAAAGAGTTTTAAAATAAGTTTTTGAGCTTCAAGTCTATATCTTTAATTTTGTTTTCAAAGTTTTAGAAAATCAAAATAAAACAAGTTTTTGGGAATCTAGTTTGTTCTTCATTTTCTTTATCTATCAAGAAAATTTTCACAAGAGTTTTCTTTGGGTTTATTTTTCAAACACTTTGATTTCTCACATACTTGAGCCAATCAATTCAAAATCTATCTTTAGGATTTTTGTTTTGTGAGAAAATTGTTTGTAATTCTTTGAGATCACTAAGTGCAGTTTTTGATCATTTGATCACCAAGGTTGTAACTTTTCTTTCTTTGCTTTGTGCTCCCTCTTGTGTAGAGGTGTGAGAGTTAAAGTTGTGTACTCCAAAGTTGTAAGTTGTAATTACTCAGTGAAGATCCCTTTGTGGAAGATCCTAGAGTGGACAGTTGAAACCCTTCTGTGTGAAGGCGGGGACGTAAAGCAGTGGCTCGAATGTCGAAACATATCCCGGTGTTTGCGTTTGATCTTCTATCTCTCAACTCTCATCTCTCTATATATCTTGCATTATTATTATTATTCATATTCATATAAATGCTTGATATTGTTTGTGTGCCCACACTTGTGTTCAATCAGAAGAGCTATTGAAGTACCTCAACTCTTAATTTAGAGGAATCGTGAGGAGAGGTTCCAGAGCCCTTCACGGGAATTCGGACTCACTCTTGATTACACATAATGTGTTTGCAATTAAGTTTTTAATTCCACTTCATTTGTCTTAGATTAGCATTACACCTATTCACCCCCCTCTAGGTGTACTTTCAATTGGTATCTGAGCTAGTGCTCCTGATATTCGGTTTAACCACCTGAAAGTGTGATCCTTTATTGCTAATCTAGTATTTGCTTAGCACACGTATTTGTTTATACTCATAGATTATCTTGCATCACCCCTGTTTGATGTTTCCAACATCGACATGTAAAAATTTAAGATGAGTGCCTACCTTAAATCCCTACGATTGCAAGTTTATATTGCCACTACCAAGAAATCTTATCTTGGTAATGACAAGTATTTAGAGGCCAATACACAAGTATTACATGCACTTAGGCAAACACTTAGCAAAGAATATTTATCTATTGTTTCTCATTGTGATTCTGCTTTTGTAGTGTGAAACACATTGACCTTTCTCAAGGAACAAGCTCAACACTTTTGGAGAGAGAACTAAGAAGAGACAAGTCTAAGCAAAAGGCCTATATGGTCTAAGGGAATGACTCCCTTGAGGTAATTTCAGAATCTCATATTGATGATTGCACTAGCTCTTTTAATAATCATCATGATAGTATGAATGCACATGCTTTAAATGAAAAGCTTTCTAAGTTTTTGAAAACTTGCTTTCAAAATATAAACTTTTAAAAACAAGAGTTTTGAATTAAAAGAAGAAAATAAAATTTATTTTCAAAACTTGAATTGATTTTGAAGGAAAAAGTTGAGGTTTCAAGTGAAAGAGATTCTTTGAAATCCCAACTTGATTTTGTTTTAAATGAAAATAAGATTTAAAAGATAAAAATGATTTTGATGTTGTTTGAAAAAGAATAGTGTTTTATCTTCAAAACATGATTTAGTTTTAAAAGAAAATAATTCTTTGAAAAACAAAATTGTTTTAATTTTTAAAGAAATAGAATGCATTTCTTTAGGAAAAGTTTCTTTGAAAAATGCTTTTGATTCTTGCTTAGTCTACAGTTCTGCATTATTATATCACATTTTCCTACCATTTATGAATAATATATCATTTCTATTTGAGTTTTGGTCTACTTTGCAGATAAATCAAGAGTCTAGGGAAAAAAGGGTAATAAGAGCTTAATTAAACTCATTCTCGGGTAATTAAATTCACATTTCTTGGAGGCCAAGCACGGGAGTTTCTAGAAGATGCATTAAACTTAGACCCTTGCGCACGTCAGACAAATATTCGGACGAAATACTCAAATCCAAATATACTAAAAAGGTCCTCGAAGTGACGGGAATATGCTCGCCAAAACTAGGGACCTAAGTCCCTGGTTTGGCCGAGGAGAGCTACGCATCGATTTTCGACACGTGGCCTCGTCTCATCTTGTAAAAGCCCTTTCTGCCTATAAATAACCCTGTAGAGGCCCGGAACGCAAGCAGATTGAGAAATAGGCTAGGTTTTCTCTCTTTTAGTGTAGGTATTCTTCTTTACTTTTCTTTTGTATTTTCATTTCGTTTTAGATTATGTATTAGGGCTGAGAGATTAGAGAGAGAATGTAACACCCCATCCTCGGTATACATGCACAGTTACGTATCCTGATTTTTGGTGCATTTTATTATTATTATTTTATTTTATTTTATTTTCTGCTATTTAAATACTTACTCATATAGCAGTACTGCATGATTTGATCTGTTTGGTATTCAGATTTGACTAATTTTAGTTTCAAATATTATTTTTTAATATTCTAGATTTTTCATGATTTTCTGAAATTTTTCGGAATTAAATTGTAAATCTTCAAAGCCGGTGTCGGCCAGTATCACTGGTTGATTCCAGGAATTTTAATTTGCTATTGGAACCAATTTCCGGATTCTGCTTTCACATTCCTTCTTAGAATTATGTTTTCTTCCTTTGGGCATTTTCTGAGAATTTTCAGATTTTATCGAAAATTCAGCCTACCCGGTGTAGACACCGATCCCAGTATATTTCAGGATTTTTATTTTGAAAATGAGATAGAATTTCTGGAAACCGATTTCACCAAAAGTCATTTCATAATATTTATGATTTTTGTGAATTTTTGGATAGCTTTCTGAGATACTTCAATTTTGGTCATTCCTGGAGTTTTCGGTATTTTCCCAGATACCGAGAATTTATCCAAGTTTTCCACTTATCTCTTTTTCTATTTTTCTCTCTCCTTCCTCAAACGCGAGCTTCACCAGCTGAGTTCATCATTAATGCAGCCACCCTCTCCATGCTGCATTAAATGCTTATGGGCTGACTCAACTCAAGTCCAAATCACCCATGCCTTGTCCTTTTCTTTTGTAACGCAGCCTCCTTGCGTTTTCCTCTGGACGCAGCCTTGAGCTCCCGCGTTTGGCTCTTTAAATGGCCTAAACGCAGCCTTGGGACTTTGCAAACGCCACACTCATTGGAGGGAAAGTGATGATGGTTTATTATTATAATATTTTCCTCCCTTTATATATATATGCATCCCCATCTCTCTCTTCCATTTTTCCTTCATCCTTTTGTTCCTGCAAGCTCCAACAGCAAGCTCACCACCACCAAGCCCCTTTGGCCGGCCATCACAACTACTCACCATCTCCATTTTTCCATCACCAATTCCTCCACCTTCTTCTCCTCCATCTCCTTCACCATTTCCAAACACTAACTCCATCTTCTTCAACCTCTTTCACCAAGAGACACCAAAAGAAACCCATCACCTCCACAAAACTTCATCACCATCTCCACCACCACCTGCACCACCGTAGCCTCCACCGAGCATAACATCTTCACCCCCTCGTCAACCTCTTTCCGGCGGACTATAGCTTCATTCCCCGCAACGCCATTTGCAAAATCTCGTTTTGCCATATTGAGTTGGACTTGCACCATCAACCTTTTGCCTTCTCTTGTGGAGACCGGCCACTCCTTTGGATTGGGGCCGCGTTCTTCTTCGTTGACAGGATTCTAGGCCGGTGCCCTCCTTTTGGTTTGGGACCGAGCTTCATCACCGTAGATTTCCCGGTAATCGTTCGCGATTGTTCCGGTGATCGTTTTGGTGATTAACTTGGAAAAGGACTCATCTTCTTCACTTGGCACTCTTGCTGGACTTTGGACGCATTCTAGGCGAGTAATTCTACTCGCCAAGACTTGGACATTGTTCTCATACTTGTAATATTATCAACAAACCACAGCCCTCAAGCATCAGGATCTGTTCTCTGTTTTGCACCCATTAGTCGACTCGACCCCACAACTAGTCGACTAACTTCCTTGAAACGCAACTTTATTTCTGAAAACGCAGCTTTCATTAGTCGACTACCCCTTTTCTACAGTCGACTAACTCTCTCGTGAGACGCGGACTTGAGACAAGACGCGGACTTGTGAGACGCGGACTTGAGACAAGATGCGGACTTGTGAGACGCGGATTTGTGACAAGACGCGGACTTGTGAGACGCGGATTTGTGACAAGACACGGACTTGTGAGACGCGGCATATTGAAACGCAGTCTTGTGAAACGCAGCCTATTAGTCGACTAACCCCTTCTTCTAGTCGACTAACTTTTCTCCTGAAAACGCAACTCTTTGAGACGCAGCCCTATCAGTCGACTTGTCCCCTATCTATAGTCGACTAATTCCTTCATAAGTCGACTACTATCTCTCCTAGTCGACTAATCTTGACTATTTGCTATGGTTAATTACTTCTTTGATTATGAACATTATCTTTGGGTCATGTATTTTATATTGCTATTTGCAAGACTTGATGAATATCACCTCTTGTCATGCTATCTCCTAACACTAGGCATGACACACATGACTCTCATAATTATCACGATAACGGGAATGATAACCGGACTTTATGATTTACCAATTTGATTTACATGATAGTACAAATTGTACTCCTGATACTCCTGTTTTTACAATATTCCTGACTTGCTCCTGTTCATTCCCGAAGCCTGATAATTATCTAAAGAATTCATAAAATAAGACAACTTGCATTGGGCCGGGGGAAATACGCGGCTATCAATATATGTTCCTGTTTACAGTGGTATTAGGTATGTTGTGCAACTAAATTTCCGGTCTGACCTGTGGGCCTCCAGGCGACCGAGGGGAGTGCTGGCTCCCTCCTTCCTAGTACCATCATGATAAGGGCATACATAAGACCCTCCTGTTAGCCTTGCGGCTGGTTCCGTTACCAAGCAACGGAACAATCCTGGGCCGTGGTCCCGGGTATGTACGGGACCCACTGTAAACATAGTTCGTTGATACCCCGCTGGTTTCCAATAACAACCTTGCTTTACTCGGATATGGATCTATGTGTGCTGGGACGCTAGTTCACATAGCTAGATATCAGGGTAAGACGAGTAATAATAATAATAATAATAAAAGACGTTAATTGTGGTGTTGTATGCGCTTGGATTACGGGGACATGAGATAAAGGTATATAGATGAGGGTTTCCTTGTTTGGATTATTCCCTCGAAGTACTAGTCTCATGAGGTAGTAACTTGAGCTTATACAATGCCTTTCGTTTATAACATTTTGTGCTTCCTTTACTCACTGGCTGATTATTCATGATATTGTACCGACTCTCATACTCTTATTTCTTATGCCGCTCGGCTGTAACCTGTTCACTTATTTGGGAGGTCCTGACTCCCTTGAATTTGTATGTTCAGGTTCCGGACCTTGGATTGAGGTGGAGCCTTCTGTGGAAGATCAAGCTTTCCTTTCCGAGCAGGCTGACTAGTCTCGGTTTCTGTTGTGCCAGACTCTCCTTTTTAGCTCGCGGGACCTTCCTTCAGCTCGTGAGCATCTTGTAATCATATTGTAAATTGTACTTTTGTGCTTGGCTGTGATATAGGATGCATGTGATATGTAATAGTATGTCACATCCTGTGATAACCTTGTACTTTGTATTTCTTATGTTGGCATATGAATGGATGATTGGTAGTCAAAAATGCATTTTTATCATCATATATACCATCGCATTTGCACATTTATTCATATTATAATGCACATTTATTAATATTTCTTAATTTATTATGTGCAGGCCTCGAATTATCAATTTAATAATAAATAAAGCCCAATGAAGCCCAAAAGCCCATATTTGAAGCCCAAGAGTCAAAATGCAAATATCAAGTGTCAAAGTGCAATTATGCAAGGGCTAAAGTTGCAATTATCAGAGATTAGGGAAGGATAGAGTTCTATCCAACCCTAAACACATGCAGGATGAGGATAAAAAGCCAAGATAGGAAGGAAATTCGTGGAAAGGAATTTGAAGAAATCTAGATTAGGGATGACTTGATTACCAAGTTATCACGAAAATCTAGATTAAAAGGCCAGGATCCACCTCCCCGGCAACGGCGCCAATTTGTTGACTGATTTTTCCTGCACACAAAAATTAGAATATTAGATTAAGAATAGATCGTGCGAGGTTCAGTTCTAATCCGCGGTAGCAAGGCTATGCGGGTCATGATCCTCAAGGAGGGACTGCGATAGAAGCGTTAAGCAAGTTAATCTCTAAAATTTATCTTTTTTTTTTAGTTAATTGTCACGACAAGATAGGTTCTATCCCATTAGAACCTCTCTTCCTTCTTGCATCCAGCTCACTATCGAAAGTGTTGACCCATATGAACTCAAGCCACAATACATCAACACTCTTCCCAAATTTCACGGACTTGAATCTGAGGATGCATACTTCTTCATAAGGGAATTTGAAGAAGTTTGTCAAATGATGAATATGCCTAAGTTAGGAGACGATGCTATCAAACTTAGGTTTATCCCCTTTGCTTTGAAGGATTTAGCAAAGAAATGGCTCTACAGTCTAGAGGCCGGTTCTATATCATCTTGGGATAATTTCATTAAGGCCTTCTTAAAGAAATTTTATCCCGTTCACAAGACTGCACTGATTAGGAAGAATATCCTCCAGTTTAAGCAAACAGCCAATGAATCTTTTTGGAAATACTTCGAGCGTTTTAAGGATCTCCTTGCCCAATGTCCTCACCATGGGATAGAGAAATGGCGACTTTGCCAAGTTCTCTATGATGGATTAGATTATTCTACTAAAACACTTTTAGAATCCATGTGTCAAGGAGGATTTCTGCAAAAGAATGAAGATGAAGGATGGACATTGTTTGAGGAATTAGCTGAAAAATCCATCCAATGGGACCCTACTCCTGAAAAATCTAGGACTAATGACCCTACGTCTTCTAAAGGAGGTATCCATTCCATTGAGGCCAACGTAGCAAACCGATGCTAAGTTAGCTGCTGTTATGCGTAGACTAGAGGCCCTTGAAACGAAAGAGCCAGTCTCTGTGAACCAAGTCAGCCCAACATCTTCGGCGGGCTGTACTTATTGTCAAGATATGAACCATGTGTTCGAGGAATGTCCTGTTTTCATCGCGCATCAAAGCTTGCCCGAACACACGAGTGCGGCCTTCACAAGGCCCGCCAACAATCCTTATGCACCCACCTACAATCCCGGTTGGAGAAACCATCCCAATTTCTCATGGGGCCCAAGTAACAATGAGCAGATTAGGCCCAAATTCTCCAACAATTTCCAAATCCGCCCTATCAGCAAGGTTTTCCCAGTCAAAATCAGCCACCTTCTTTCCAATATACACAAATGGAAACAAGGATGTCCAACATGGAAAGGAAGATGGACACCCTAGTTAAAAGCCAAGACACGCTGGCTCAAGCCCTAAGTAGGATAGAGCTCCAATTGAACCAGCAAGAGAGACAGAGGGGTACCCTACCGAGTCAACCATTGCCTAACCCTAGGAATCCTAGGCCAGCCAATGAGGCTCAAGACCCAAATCAGTGTCATATGGTCCATACACTCAGATCGGGGAAACAAGTTGATAATCAAGTATCCATGCCATCGGATCCATCTAGCTCCACTTCCATTCCATCTAGCTCCACTCCTTCTCCATCCAGCCCCAAGGAAACTGAAGCTGAAAAGTCAGCAGATCAGTTGCACCAGCCTATAGCTCCATTTCCAAATAGGCTTAGAAGCAACAACAATGCACACATGGAGAAATTATTAGAGGTGTTCAATCAAGTTAGGCTCAACATTCCCCTTCTTGATGCAATCCAACAGGTCCCTAGTTATGCCAAATTCATTAAGGACATGTGCACCAAGAAAAGAAAGACTAATGTGCCTAAGAAGGTTTTTCTAGCCACTAACATTAGTGAGCTACTGTCCAACCAGATCCCTATCAAGTATAAGGACCCAGGTTGCCCCACCATTTCTTGCACCATAGGTCGAGCCGAAATCAATCGAGCACTCCTCGATTTAGGAGCCAGCATCAATTTGCTCCCTTTCTCCGTGTATCAACAACTTGGATTAGGTGAACTCAACCGACCCAAGTTACTATTCAGTTGGCTGACCGCTCTATCAAAGTTCCAAAGGGAGAGATCAATGACGTTCTCATACGGGTTGGAGAATTCATTTACCCGGTAGATTTCATTGTCTTAGAGACACAACCTGTGTCTAATCCTAGGTCCCAAACTCCGTTATCTTAGGAAGACCATTCCTAGCAACCGCTAATGCAATTATAAATTGCAGAAACGGTTCCATGAGACTGACTTTTGGGATATGACCAAGGAAGTCAATGTTTCAACCTAGGTAAGCATCCCTACGATGTGACCGACCAACCTTTTGAGGTTAACTCCATTGAGAACATGACGAGTGAGCATAATGATGAGATCATATTTGAGTCAGAGGAAGAGGAAGAGTTAGAAACAAGTGATGTTAGCCTTGATGAGATCGAATTGGAATCAAATCTGAGTTCTATAGAGATGGGAGACTCTAGCTTAACACCTCCACCCATTGAGCCAACTCCTTCTTTGGAGTTAAAAGCCTTGCCCAAGCATCTTAAGTATGCCTACCTAGGTGAACGAGAGACGTTACCGGTCATAGTTGCATCTAATTTGACCAATAGGCAAGAGGAGGACCTGCTGGCAACCCTTAGGAGACATAGGGAAGCCATTGGTTGGACTATGGCAGATATTAAGGGACTGAGCCCTACGATAGTCCAGCATCGTATTCATCTTGAGGAAGGGACTAGACCGAAAAGGGATCCACAGCGTAGACTAAACCCACTTATGCAGGAGGCTGTACAAGCCGAGATAGTAAAAACTGTTAGATAATGGGATAATTTATTCCATTTCCGATAGCGAATGGGTTAGCCCAATGCACGTGGTCCCTAAGAAGTCTAGCTTTACAGTGGTAGAGAACGACAAACATGAGTTAGTGCAAACACGATTGCCTACCAAGGTGAGAGTATGCATAGACTACCGTAAGTTGAATGCAGCCACTAGGAAAGATCATTTTCCCTCCCTTTCATCGATCAAATGTTGGAAAGATTAGCAGGTCATGAGTATTACTGCTTTTTGGATGGGTATTCAGGGTATAACCAAATCCCTATAGCCCCGGAGGATCAAGAGAAAACAACGTTCACGTGTCCATTTGGGACATTTGCTTACCGTCGAATGCCTTTCGGCCTATGCAATGCCCCCGCCACATTCCAACGTTGTATGTTAAGCTTGTTTTCTGATATGGTCGAGCGTTTCCTAGAGATTTTCATGGACGACTTCTCAGTCCATGGAAATTCATTTGACCAGTGTCTCCATCATTTGGAGCTAGTGCTGAGTAGGTGCACCGAAAAGAACTTGACCCTCAATTGGGAAAAGTGTCACTTCATGGTGCAACAAGGGATTGTCCTAGGTCATGAGATATCTAGGGAAGGGATTAAGGTAGACAAGGCCAAAGTGGAAATCATTGCGAAACTTCCACTTCCTCGATGCGTGAAGGACATTCGATCCTTTTTAGGACACGCCGGATTTTATCGTAGGTTCATTAAGGACTTTAGCAAAATTGCTAGACCCCTTACAAACCTTCTAGCTAAGGACGTGTCCTTCATCTTTGATGATAGGTGCCATAGTGCTTGGGAGAAATTGAAAGTGGAACTTATATCTGCCCCTATCATCTCACCTCCGGACTGGTCCAAGCCTTTTGAGATCATGTGTGACGCTTCTGATTTTGCGATAGGTGCTGTCTTAGGACAGCGTAAGGACAATAAGCAGCACGTGATCTACTATTCGAGTAGGACGCTTAATGAGGCCCAAATGAACTATACTACCACCGAGAAGGAGTTCTTGGCAGTAGTGTTCGCTTTGGAGAAATTCCGTCCATACCTACTTGGGACTAAGACCACGATCTTCACTGACCATTCTGCTCTGCGATACCTTATGCTTAAGAAAGATGCGAAGGCCCGACTCATTCGTTGGATCCTTCTACTGCAAGAATTTGATCTCGAAATTCGAGATAAAAAAGGTGTCGAAAATGTCGTAGCTGACCATCTCTCTCGTGTGCCCAACGCACCTTCTGTCGAGCTGCCCATCAATGACAATTTTCCCGATGAGCAACTTCTAGCCATCTCTAAGGAGCCATGGTTTGCTGACATAGTAAACTACTTAGTCACAAACCAAACACCACCTAGTTGGTCCAAACAGGATAGATACCGATTCTTGTCTCAAGTTCGGTATTACATGTGGGAAGATCCTTATCTTTTCAAATATTGTAGCGACCAAATCATTAGGAGATGTGTCCCCGATGAGGAGACTAGAAGTGTGCTAGCTTTTTGTCATGAGTTCGCTTGCGGTGGACATTTTGGTCCTCGCAAAACTGCCGAGAAAATTCTGCAAAGTGGCTTTTATTGGCCAACTGTGTTTAGAGATGCATTTGAGTATTGCAAGACTTGCACAAGATGTCAAATGATAGGAAGAATTTCCAAACGAAATATGATGCCCCTAAATCCCATTCTAGAAGTAGAACTTTTCGACGTATGGGGCATTGATTTTATGGGACCCTTCCCTAATTCGTTTGGGCACCAATACATCTTGTTGGCCGTAGACTATGTGTCGAAGTGGGTAGAAGCTGTCCCTTGCAAGACTAATGACAACAAAGTTGTTGTCAAATTCTTGAAAGATAATATCATCTCACGCTTTGGAATCCCTCGAGCCATCATTAGCGACAATGGCACACATTTTTGCAATAGAACTTTTGAAGCTCTTATGCGAAGATATGCCATAACACATAAGTTGTCTACGCCCTACCATCCTCAAACTAGCGGACAGGTAGAAGTTTCCAATAGACAGGTCAAGCTCATCTTGGAGAAGACTGTGAATCAGAATAGGAAGGACTGGTCCATCAAACTGGTAGATGCCCTATGGGCATATAGGACTGCCTTTAAGACGATTCTAGGAATGTCTCCCTACAGACTGGTCTTTGGAAAGGCTTGCCACCTTCCTGTCGAGCTAGAACACCGGGCCCTTTGGGCAATTAAGCAGCTAAATTTCGATTTAGATAAGGCCGGTGAGTTTCGGAAATTACAAATTTCTGAACTAGAGGAGTTGAGGAATGATGCATACGAGAATGCAAAGATTGCGAAGGATAGAGCTAAGGTGTTTCATGATAAATCCATCACGAGAAAAACTTTTGTCCAAGGACAAAAAGTTTTACTCTACAGCTCTAGACTTCATCTCTTTCCCGGCAAATTGAAGTCAAGATGGACAGGACCATTCATTGTTAAGACGGTGTTTCCACACGGAGCCATAGAGATCTACGATCCCAAAAATGGCAATGCATTCAAGGTAAATGGTCAACGTCTTAAGATATTTTTGGAGTCGGTACCGGAAGTTAATATGGCCATGGGTCTTTCCGACCCACTGTATCGGTAATTGTATCGTTCTGCCAGTTCATGCATGCATACATTTCATTCATACATTAGGGACAATGCATGAAATAAGTGTGGGGGAAGGGTATATAAAATAAAAAATAAAAAAAAAAAATAATATATTAAAAAAAAAACAAAAAAAAAAAAAAACAAAAAAAAAAACAAAAAAAAAACAAAAAAAAAAACAAAAAAAAAACAAAAAAAAAAATTTTTATAAAAAGGACAGTATTTTGACTTATTTTTTGAAAGAAATCTAAGTTAGTTTTAAGGATTAGGAAAATCATGATTAGGATTTCTAAAAACTTGGTCAAAATAAATAAATTGTTTAAATTTTAGGTATAGGAGGAGAAATTGAATAAATAATTAGTCTTGATTTTTACCTTAATGAATATTGCATACCTAATGCATATCTAGGATTCTAAGACAAAGACCCTTGTGCCTCATATATAAAAAAAAAAAAAAAAAAAAAATCACTAATAAAGCTGGATACATGTGCCTCAAGAAGCATAAGTATTCACGCCTAAAGGTGAATGAAAAAATAAAAATAAAAAAAAAATATAATACCTTAGTTTTGTGGCCTAGTTCACTTGAATTTGAGTCCGCGGGGTGTTTTCTCACCTGGTGCCCTAAGACCGACCGGTTTGGGAGTCACCGACTTTAAGTTCGCTACATGGGTGGATTAGAAAGTCCGAGGGAACTAAGGAAAAATTACTTATATGTACTAACACATCTAATAATCAATTAGTTAGGTATTAGGGCCTCAAGAAGCCTTGATACTTATACGAAAGAAAATTAGATGAGTTATACATGCAAAAAAAAAATATATATATTAACACATCTAATAAGTCAATTAGTTAGGTATTAGGGCCTCAAGAAGCCTTGATACTTACACGAAAGAAAATTAGATGATGTTATAAAAATACTAAAGAGGCATGAGAGTCTAAGTTAAGGAATACCTAGATTCACAAGGGTGCGTATGACTTTTGGTAACGAAAAAGACTATATTAGAAATTCAATTTTAATCCTTACCTAAATGAATAACAATTGACTTTATAAAGACTAGGTTTGAAGAATGAATTAAATTGAGGATCCTAAAAACTTATAGACTACTTAGTCTCTTCAAATATAATTCAAATATTTTCCTTTTTATGGATTTTGTGGGTGCAATCCGCTGAAAACCCTCACGAGACAACACTCGTCCTCTAGGGTAAACTAGAGGTTTAACGGCTTGTTGCACGTGCTAAGTGCAATCGTGATTCCTACGAAAGTGAGTTAGGTTAGATTAACTTTTTCTTTTTCTTTGTTTTACTCGAGGACGAGCAAAAAGATAAGTGTGGGGGTGTGATTGGTAGTCAAAAATGCATTTTTATCATCATATATACCATCGCATTTGCACATTTATTCATATTATAATGCACATTTATTAATATTTCTTAATTTATTATGTGCAGGCCTCGAATTATCAATTTAATAATAAATAAAGCCCAATGAAGCCCAAAAGCCCATATTTGAAGCCCAAGAGTCAAAATGCAAATATCAAGTGTCAAAGTGCAATTATGCAAGGGCTAAAGTTGCAATTATCAGAGATTAGGGAAGGATAGAGTTCTATCCAACCCTAAACACATGCAGGATGAGGATAAAAAGCCAAGATAGGAAGGAAATTCGTGGAAAGGAAATTTGAAGAAATCTAGATTAGGGATGACTTGATTACCAAGTTATCACGAAAATCTAGATTAAAAGGCCAGGATCCACCTTCCAGAAGCAGGCGCCCCCATGTACGGACCAGGAGAGGCCACGCGCCAAAGCGCGTGGCCAGAAGCCACCAGATTGCCGCGGAACCGCGGCAAAAGCCGCGGATCCGCGGCAATACGATCTCATCCAGTTATCAGTTTTCGTGGGCAGGTTCTACTGGGACTCTGCAGCCTTCTGCTCTATAAATATCACTGCAATGCAACGTACAGAATCGTCCAGAGGCGAGCCAAGGGCCAAAGTTAGGTTTTTTCTAGGGTTTCTTCCTTTGTAGTTAGATGTTCTTTTCTTTTTATTTTAAAGAGAGAGAGAGATGATTATATTGAGGGTGACACTGATGTATCTTCTCTTCTCTGCCATGGATTAAAGCAATAAAGGTATTATTTTGTTTTGTTTCTTATTTCTATGTTTTACTTTTATTCTTGTTTTCTATTTCTCTTTTCATCTCTGTGATTGGTGATGAGCATGCAAGCGATTACCGAACCATAAGTATACCGAAGATCGGGGTTCCAACGATATTCCATGGCGATGTTCTCCTCCTCGAGGCGTATCAACTCATGCTTGCCCAAGGCTTGATGACCTAATGCGACAACGGACTGAGTTCGATCCCACGGTTCATACGTTCAACGCCTCCGAAAAACGGTAGAAAGTATTAGGTTTTCACTTATTTTCTCCAACTCAAGTAAGTTTTCTTTTCTTCTTTTTTATTTCTTTTTTGTAGATTAAATCCATCTCTCTCCATATTCTTTTCTTCGATCCATTGTAAATACCACAACTCATTGTAAATACCATCGTGACAATTAACTAAAAAAAAAGATAAATTTTAGAGATTAACTTGCTTAACGCTTCTATCGCAGTCCCTCCTTGAGGATCACGACCCGCATAGCCTTGCTACCGCGGATTAGAACTGAACCTCGCACGATCTATTCTTAATCTAATATTCTAATTTTTGTGTGCAGGAAAAATCAGTCAACAATGGACGCTACGTTTGTCGTACTCTGATTCTTGCTTGTACTGATGCTTAGCGTATATACGTGAGGGTACTTCTGACCTGCGTATGTACGTCGCAGTGACGTCCCGGTACCCTCCGGATCGGGGCGTTACAGAGAAAGAGAGAGATTGTATAATAGATGGTGATAATCTATGTAAAGGTGTCTCATTTCTTATCCATTGTAATCTTCTCCATCTTCTACATGATGCTTAGCTAATTTTTCTTCTCATGACAATCTAACTACTAACCACTAACAATCTAACCACTTACTTGATAATCCACATGAATCTAGTAGCCTCTATAAGGCCTTGCTCTTGCAAGAGTCATTGATGGCTCATGATGATGGATTCTAATATTCTAACATTTTTAACATCTAACACACTAACTTGCAAACTTGCAAGTGCTAACTTTATTTCATGCTCACCTCTAATTGGTTTTGATGATCTAATAATAGCTTGCAACTTGTTATGTGATACGGATGTATTGTTTGAATGTAGAAAAACAATCTTATAAGGCATGCTTTGTATCGTCTCTTGAAGTTAAGGATTAGTGATGGCTAAGGATCCATGTGAGGCAACTATCACTACGAGGTTAGCATGATTAGTGGAGCAATTAGTAGTTAATAGCCATGAGTTTTCTTTTATCTTATTTTAAAAATCAATTTTCAAACTCTTTTATCATTTTTCCAAAACCTCTTCTTATTTCATTTTCTTTTATCTCTCATTTTTTACTTTCTTGTTTTGCTTTATCAATTCACAATCATTTCTTATTTGCTTTCACATCGTCATTTTCATAATCTTCTCACCTATCACTTCTGAATTTCTTCTTTTATTTTTTTTCTCATTCTTTAACAAATAAGAAATTGTTAACAACCGATGTAAATAAGAACTGTTATTGCTTTTATCGCCTCCCGTTCCTGTGGATTCGACCCGTTGAGCCAATGCTATAACGGAAGTATCGAGAGAACATTAGCACACATATATAATTACATTGATTTTATAAAACACACATTTTTAAGTACTTGGTTCCGCTCCGATCAAAATTTTTGGCGCCGTTGCCGGGGATGGGAATAGTTTAAACTTACGTTTTTGTTGACATTTCTTCTCTGCTTCTGGTGTGTAGGTCATTCTTACAGAAACTATATATTGCAGAAGACTCCCCTTGCCTGTAGCTTCCTGCTCTAGAAAGCAGGAAAGCTACTTCTATTAAATTGTCGCGCCTAGGACTTGGGAGCCGCGAAAACGCGTCCAATCCTGGGTCCCTGGTTCCCAAATTTTGTAGGGATCTTGTACGTTTATCTATTGCTATATTCTGTTATAATCTGTTGCTAGTTTTTTGTAATTCTTGCCTGACACACTGTAATAAACTAAAGAATTAAAATACGGTATTTTGGATGCTTTTAAAACGGTTTAGACATTTGCATTTAGGTACATGTCAATTCAATTCCAATATACTGTATTTTGTTCTGTTGTTGTGATTTAGATTGAGGTGTACATATGACATTGCATATAGAATAAGATAAAACGTGGGTGATTTATCGCTTTGTGTTATATTCTTGTTTAATTGCACACTTGCACGAATTGAAATTAAAGGCAAAACCCATACAAGATAAGGTGAGGATTTCATCACCCTTCCTTAGCCCAAAATCACCTCCATATTTACACAACTCAAGCCATAAAAAAAATTGATAGACGTTGACCCCTAGGGACATCTCAGACTTATTAAGAGATTGACCGAGAATGAAACTTGTTTTAAATCTTACTCTTGTGAAATTGGTGCCTAAGGTTGGGAATTAAAAGGCCTTTAAGATACCGTGGTTTGGCGTAATTAAGGCCCGTTGCTTACGCACGGATACCTCCCACCATATTTTGCCCATACCTGGCGATTATCTTGTGGTCGGATTCATACAATAACCTCCCCGGGTAATCGACCAGTTAAGAGTCGTCTAGGTCTAGGTCAACCCTAGTATAGGTTTGGTTTTGATTTTATTTCTTTTTGTTTGTTGTTTGCTTTTTATTTTCTGTTTGTGATTATTTGTTAAATGGAATTTATAATAACAATTTTTTCAATTCTAATATGAATCCTTATTCACACCGACCCCATTTGATTTGGATAATTCCAACCCAGCTTTTTACAATACGAACCAACCAAATATATCGGGTTATCCGAATCAATACAACCCATACCTCCAATCTTATGACCATAATTTTCAAAATAATTTTAACTCTTCCAGAGTCAATGGGGATTCACCGTCTCCGAGTCAAATTTTCAACCACATTGTCCACAATTTTCACAATATTCATTTCTCGATTTTGCTTCTTATACTCCTTTTCTAGAACCACCAATTGAAGAAAAATTTGAGTTAGAAAAGAGTATAGAAGCCAACCTACAAGAGGCCGAGCGACAATTTCAGAAAATGATGGCCTCCTCAATTTCACAATAATTTCAAGAGTCTTACTCAGTTCCACCTCTTCAAAATGATCAAACATCTGTCTTGAAATTGACTGAGGAACTCTTACATGAGTCTGAGCGACAATCTCAAAACGTGTTGGACTCACACTCTTCACAAATTTTTCAAAACTAAGATTCCTACACTCCCTTTCTAGAACATCCACTTGAAAAAAAATCATATCTAGAAAAGAGTATAGAAATCTTGCAGGAGTCTGCGCTACAATTTCAAAAATCTTCTGCCCAGTCTATCAATAGGTTAGAAATACAATTGAGTCAATTGGTCAATATTTATAGGAATAAGAAAACTCTCTTATTAACCTTTGACCAATCCAGATATCTCTAACTCCATTGATTTGACCCAGGACACTTATTGTTTTGAAAATCAGGTTTCAATTTCAGCATACTAGTTCGAACTTGACCAAACTTTAAAATTTGGAAATCCCATTGACATTTTGGCAAGTTATCCTTTTCCTAAGATTGAACTTGAGCATGAATATGATCTTGAATCTCAACTTGGTAATTCAATTTCACTTCCTGATTTAATAATGACTGAGGTGTTTTTACCTGATTTCAGACTTTTTTCCGAGTCAACATTGGATCCTGTGCCAGTCTATCGTGAAATTGAATCACCAATCATTTATGATCATCATATTGAACCTGACCAATTTCATACTTTTGAAAGTCACATTGACAAATTGACAAGTTCTCATTTTTATGAAATTGAACTTAATGAAGAATGCGACTTCAATCCTCAAATTTGTGATCCAGTTCAAATTCCTGAATCAATAATGACTCGTGTTTTGTTACCCGATTTGAGCAACATTTTAGAATCAATTTTGATTCTCATACCTGCCATTCTTGAACTTGAATCACTTATGTCAGAGAGTCACATTCCATTGGTGGGGAAATGAATGTGGACGAGAATTTCAACTTCTTGATTTGGACCCACTTCCTGAACCAATCTCGACTCCGAACCTTTTCTTGACTCAGTCACTTTTTTGAGTCGGTCTTAGTTCCTTTACTTTCTGAGTCCAAATCAATCATTCCATCTTTTCATACTCTATTTTGGGACAAAGGTGTTGAAAATAATGACTCTGAAATTATTTTAAAAATTTGAAAATTAGATGGGGTAAAATTTTAATAAAAATCATTCATATATACATCATTTTAGTGGGTTGTATTATAGAGGTCTCAGGTGGATTCCTTCAGATACCACATTCTTTGAATTGGGCTTCATTTTGTAAACCAATCTGACTACCATCGGAACTACCACCTTGAGGTGATTTTTCCTTCCTTATCTATTTGTTTCATGCATACAAATATTCACGATACATTGAGGACAATGCATGAGATAAGTGTGGGGGAGGGTCTACTTACATAAAATTTTTAAATTTTCTTTCTTTTACACTTCTTTTAGGATATTCTTAGAAATTTTCCTTTCTATAGGATTTTTTTCTTTTTTTAAAACTTTTTGAAATAAGAGACAATATTTGATTTATTTTTAAAGAAAATTAAGATGATCTTAGAAATTAAGGAAACTTTAATTATAACATCTTAAACCTAGTTGAAATAATGGATCTTGTTTAAGATTATAGGCTAAGTAAGATAAATTAGAGAGATAATTTTATCTTAAATTTTTACCTTAGATAGTTTGCACTTCACACAAACACAATTTTTGGGATGGAAACAAAGACCTAAAATGTCATAAAGTAAAAATAAATAAAAAATATATTATATATAAAGAAAAAATCACTTATTAAGCTGGATAACTATGCCTCAAGAAGCATGATTATTCACGCTTAAAGCTGGTAATAAGAAACAAATAATCCCTCTTAGTTTTGTGGCCTTGTTTACTTGAGTCCTTAAACCCGAGGGATGTTTTCTTCTCTGGTGCCCTAAGACTGTTAGGTTTGGGAGTCATCGGTTAAAGGCTTACTACCCGGGTAAACTAGAAAACCTAAGAAAACTAAGAGAAGAAAGAAAAAAGAAGAAAAATATATATATATAAATAAATGCTTGATGGTTAGAGTTGAAATCTCAGAAATTTTCACTATCACAAAGTATAGATTATCTAGGTTTTATGAAGGATAAAATATTCAATCCAATTTTTAATTCTTATCTTAATTGATGACAAGATCTTGCATATAGACTAAGTTTACAACAACAACTAAGCCATTTGTCCCAAGTATTTGCATATAGACTAAGTTTAAGGAAGAATAATTTCTGATGGACTTATAATCTTAGATCATTTATATTTTTGCAAAAATATTTCGTAAACTTGTCTCTCTTTCAAATTATGTTTTCAAAATACTAACATTTGTCTTCTTTCTTTATGGATTTTGTGGGTGCAATCCGCTGAAAATCCTCAGGAGACAAAACTCCTCCTCTAGGGGAAACCTAGAGATTTAATGGCTTATTGCACGCACTCAGTGCAATCGCGTCACCTACGAAAGTGGTGTAATAATATTTATAGTATAGTTTTTCTTTTCTTGTATTGCTCGGGATGAGAAAAAAGATAAGTGTGGGGTGTGATTAGTGTACAGTTTTACATCATTATATCGCATTTCTCTGTCATTTATGAATAATATATCATTTCTAATTGTGTTTTGGTCTACTCTGCAGATAAATCAAGAGTCTATGGGCAAAAGGTAATAAGACCTTAATTAAACCCATTTTTGGGTAATTAAATTCACATTTCTTGAAGGCCAAGTAAGGGAGCTTCTAGAAGTGCATTGAGCCTAGACCCTTGCGCATGTTAAACGAATATTAGGACGAAAATACCTGAATCTAAGTATACCAAGAAGGACCTCGAAGTGACGGGAATATGCTCACCAAAACCAGGGACTTAAGTCCCTGGTTTAGCCACGAAAATGCTGCTATGGCCGCGTTTCCGCGGCTCTATAGGAGAGCCACGCGTCAATTTTCGACGCGTGGCCTCGTCTCGTCTTCTAAAAGTCATTTCTGCCTATAAATAACCCTGTAGAGTCTCGGAACGCAAGCAGATTGAGAAATAGGCTAAGTTTTCTCTCTTTTAATGTAGGTTAGTGTAGATGTTCTTCTTTATTTTTCTTTTGTATTTTCATTTCGTTTTTAGATCATGTAGTAGGGCTGAGAGATTCAGAGAGAGATTGATGTAATAGATGGTGACAATCTATGTAAAGGTGTCTCCTTTCTTCTCCATTGTAATCTTCTCCATCTTCTACATGATGCATAACTAATTTTTCTTCTCATGACAATCTAATTACTAACCAATAACCATCTAATCACTTACTTGATAATCCACATGAATCTAGTAGCCGTTAGAAGGTCTTACTCTTGCAAGAGCCATTGATGGCTCATGATGATGGATTCTAACATTCTAACATTTCTAACATCTAACATACTAACTTGCTAACTTGTAAATGCTAACTTTATTTTATGCTCACCTCTAATTAGTTTTAATGATCTAATAGTACCTTGCAACTTGTTGTGTGATATGGATGTGTTGTTTGAATGTAGAAGAACAATCTTATGAGCCATACTTTGTATTGTCTCTTGAAGTCAAGGATTAGTGATGGCCAAGGATCCATGTGAGGCAACATCACTAAGAGGTTAGCATGACTAGTAGAGCAATTAGTAGTTAGTAGCCATGAGTTTTCTTTTATCTTATTTTAAAAATCAATTTTCAAACTCTTTTATCATTTTTTCAAAACTCTTCTTATTTCATTTTCTTTTATCTCTCATTTTTTACTTTCTTGTTTTGCTTTACCAATTCACAATCATTTCTTATTTGTTTTCACATCGTCGTTTTCATAATCTTCTCACCTATCACTTCTGGATTTCTTTTCTTTTATTTTTTTCTTATTCTTTAACAAAGAAGAAATTGTTAACAACCAACGTGAATAAGAACTGTTAATACTTCTATCGCTACCCGTCCCTATGAATTCGACCCGTTGAGCCAATGCTATAACGGAAGTATCGAGGGAACATTAGCACACATATATAATTACATTGATTTCATAAAACACACATTTTCAAGTGCTTGGTTCCGCTTCGATCAATTCTCATGTTTGTCATGATTCCATTGCTTCATCTTCTTGTGATAAACATGTTACTTACTCCACTTCTTCTTCAAGAATTGATAATGACATTTACATGTTAAAGAAAAGTGTAGCTTGTTTGGGCTCCACTTTAAGCCAATGTGCCATGAACCACAAGAGATTGGAATTTATATTTCGAAAGAAACATACTCCACAGATATATGCACATCCATCATGACATACTCATGCTCATTATGCTCACACACATGATTCTATATATGCTAGTGTGTACACTTGTACACATTGTGGTCGCACGGGCCACTTTGCAAAATTTTATTATGATAGGTCAAATGTTTCAAATTTTGCAAATAAGAATGTTTGGGTTATGAAAGGTGCCAACCTCCATGGACCCAAGAAAATTTTAGTATCAAAATTCACTCATATTATATTTGATGTAGGTGTGGGCTCTCACACGACATGAGAGTATTAGTGCCTTGGTGGTGGATATGTTTCAAGCTAAATGATCATATTTTTAGATGCATCACTCTCATGGAAGTTTTGGTGAGAGGCCCACCATATTTTGGAGAAATATAGACTAGCCCTACCGATGTTGGTAACTATCTTTATCCTCCTTACCTTGTTTACATACTTTCATTGATGATTTTTTGGCATATCATGGTTTTCTTATACATTATGTTTAAATGCGTGTTTATTAGACTTGTGATATACATAAATGGTATTTTAGAAATTCCCATATTTATATGAATCCATATTTTTGTGTTCTCACTATTATTTAACTATGTATGGAAATCCTTATTATAATAGCACTTGCATTTACACTGATGATCTATATTATATTTTGTGCTTCATGTTTTGATTACATGTTTATATGTAATTTTCATTAAAACTTGTATTTATACTTATACAAGTAGTGAGCTACACTTGATTATTATATTTGGGTGCTTTGTTGCTCATGTGCACTCATTAGATGTATTTGTATGACCTACTTTTGATGATTCTTATATCTTTACTTGTATTCCCTATTTTTGTATATATTTTGTATTTAGTTTCATGTATATATAAATTTTGTTTAAAACTATATGATATACCTGTTCTATCCTTGAGTCACTTGCTTTACATATACTATTTTTGTGGACTCATTTCATATTTGGATATGTATGTATGCTTTAGTTTTGACAAAACATATATATGCCTTAAAGTTTGTTTAGTTTTGATGAAAATATTTTTGTTTCATGTTCATGAAAAAAGATTTTCATTTATTGAGCTTAATTGTCTTATTTTCGTGATTTTGTTGATTACGTGATTTTTATACACTCGCTATATTTTGTGTTTACTCATGATTTTAGTTTCATGAGCCTATAAGTGCTTTATTGATATTTGAGTGCCAAATATTATGTATTTAGCATATTTTCATGGGATATATATTATTTTTTTCCTTACTTGAAGGATTTCATACTATTTTTTAAAATTATCTTTAAACTAATTTTTATTCTTCAATTGGTAGAGTTTTCAACCTAAGCTAAAATTATTTTCAAAATATTATTTTTGAAAACTTCTACCCTCTAAGGGCGGTTGGTTGGGCGACCATGCCTTATATACCTTATTGAACATCTTTTTAAATATGTGCATGATAAAGGTGGAATATTATGAGTTATACATGATTTCAATGATGTTTCATTTTTGTATACTCATGTTTTATTTTATATTTATGCATCATATCTCAATTGATATTATATTGCTCTGATCATACATACATACATATGATTTTTGTGCTAAATTAAAAAAAATATTCATACATATTCTTTATAGTACAACTATTTTATGTTAAGCTTGATTTAGTTCTAGAATGTTAAATTGGTATCTTTTGCAAGCTGATGCATTGATGTCATTGGAATTTCAAAAAGAGAAAAAATTTCTTGATTTTACATTCAATTGATATTTCATATACTTTTCATTTGGTATCTTACTCTCATCTTTTTGAGAAAAAGATTTTATTTTAGAAAATATTTATATTTTTAATATTGGTATCAATAACTTTCAATTGGTATTATTTTCAATTGGTATCTATATTGCAAAGTGGTTTAAGTTTTATCTTCAATTAATATCTTTGAATTTAAAAAGATTTTTTTCAATTGGTATCAATTAGTAAAAAGTAAAAAGATTGTTTCTCTTTAAATTGATTTCTTTAAAAAATATGTTTTTATTAGTATAAAAAATTTATTTTGATTTGTATTGCTTATATGCAAGAGAAGCTTAACATCTTCTTTACATATAGATTCATGATGAATTTGGTATTTAAAGAAAAACTAGACATCTTTTCTTTATATAGTACACGTGTGTAGGGGGAGCTTAACATCTCCATCTATACATTATATATTATGCTTATATTGGTTAGGGTTTAATCATCTCTTCTCCATGTAATGCATGTATGCAAGGGGGTTAACTTGACGTCTCTCCTCTTCATGAATGTATACCACATATATGTTTATATTGTTTGCTCTTCTTCATCCCTTTGTTGATGAATGACAAAAAAGGGGAGAAGGATTTGGGTTTATATATGCATATTTATTTGTGTTTATACATATATATATTATACATATTCATATGCATATGTTTATGAATTCAATATCCAAAGCATTTATTGCTTATCCATTCCATTGGTATCTTAATCTACATGTTTTGTTTTATTTGATATCTGAGCTTCTTTGAATATTCATATGTATGTGTTTTATGATACTTATTACATATTTTTTATTATTATTTATTGGTTTTTATTATTGTTTATTAGTATCTGAGCTTACATTAAATTTCTATTTGTTTATTTGCTATGCATGAGTTAAGAGGGAGCTTCTATGAAGCTTATCTTTATTCCATGCATATATAACCTCATAAGTTTTGTCATCATCAAAAAGAGGGAGATTGTTGGCATTATTTATTGGTATCTGAGCTTACATTGAATATCTATTTGTTTATTTGCTATGCATGAGTTAAGGGGGAGCTTCTATGAAGCTTATCTTTAATCTATGCATATATAATCTTATAAGTTTTGTCATCATCAAAAAGGGGGGATTGTTGGTCCAAAGGCCTTTCACCTTAGTTTTAATGATGACTAACTTATGAAGTTTAGTTACTAATGATCTTGTATTTATATAGTTTTAGTTATTGATTAAGATCTAAGTAGGCGTTTAGCTTCAACAAAAGATTCAAAATCAAGTTTGGAAGCTAACACGTATTGATACAAGAGCTCGCGCGTCAAGATCGCATCTAGTACTCGAGATGGAGTCTAGCTCATGGATCGTGTTTGGATCAAGTTGACTAGGAGAAAAAGACTTGTATCTAGGTTTGTTTAGTTTTATTTAGATCTCGTGTAAGGATAGTTTAGTTTGATATGCTCAAGTATACACACACAAGTTCAAAAGTTTTCATTTCGGTTTAACCTTTTCATTTTAACCGTTTTGGATTTTCAAGAATATATCTTTTAGTTTCATGGATAGATTTCATCAAAAGAAGTTTACATGATTTATTGTATGTTGGATTTCATCCATATATATCTATATGTTTAGAAAAACCTATTTTGATGTATCTAGTTCATATGTTTAAAGTTTTGTTTTTATCAAAACTTAGTCTGAGATTTATTGTCAAAAATAAAGATATATCATTTATAATGTGTATTAGATTCTATCCATGCACACTATACTTAAAATGTGTTTCTATATCTTATTTTTGCATTTGAACAAGTTTTGGAAATATCGGTTTTCCATTTCAAAGTTTAGTTTTTGAAAAATACCATTTTTGTTTAAAGCTTAATTTTCTATACCTCAAAAATAGTTCAAAAAGTTTGTAATATGTGTTATTTTTTATCACACATATTTATACTTTAAATATTTATATGAACTTATTTTGTAATTTTTATGAGATTTTATGAGAATTTATAGGTATTTAATAGTCCACATTTTCTACCCTATAATCATGTTCTGAGCCTTCTGGCGGTCGACTGACCAGTCGACCGAACCAGAGCTCGGTTAACCGGTCAATCGACTGATGTACACAAGACGTGCACAAAGATCTTACCTATATGGTTGGTCGACCGTAGGTCGACTAACTGTAAGAGACTTAGTCTCTGTTTGGCTCGGTCGACCGACAAGGCATTTGCCTAGGGGCGGTCGATCGGGCGGTCAAATGATCAAAAATTCGACCGTCGACTGACAGCCGATTCTGGACCGTATTTACCCCAACGGCTATATTTTTCTAGGCCCTATAAACATGAGTTTTGGGGGCTGTTTTCCATAAGATTTTTCAAGAGAAATTTTATCAGTTTTCTAGTGCCTTCTTACTCATATTCTAAAGCATTTTAAAACAAGTTTTTGAGCTTCAAATATATATCTTTAGTTTTGTTTCAAAGTTTTGAAAAATCAAAAGAAAATAAGTTTTTGAAAATCTAGTTTGTTCTTCATTTTCTTTATCTATCAAGAAGTTTTTCCCAAGAGTTTTCCTTATGGTTTATTTTTCAAACACTTTGATTTCTCACGTACTTGAGCCAATCAATTCAAAATCTATCTTTAGGATCTTTGTTTTGTGAGAAAATTATTTGTATTTCTCTGAGATCACTAAGTGCAGTTTTTGATCATTTGATCACCAAGTTGTACCTTTTCTTTATTTGCTCTGTGCTCTCTCTTGTGTAGAGGTGTGCGAGTTAGAATTGTGTACTCCAAAATTGTAAATTGTAATTTCTCAGTGGAGATCCCTTTGTGGAAGATCCTATTGTGTATAGTTGAAATCCTTCTGTGTGAAGGCGGGGATGTAGAGAAGTGGCTCGAACCTCGAAAAATATCCCGGTGTTTGTGTTTGATCTTCTATCTTTCAACTCTTATCTCTCTATATATCTTGCATTATTATTATTGTTCATATTCATATACATGTTTGATATTGTTTGTGTGCCCACACTTATGTTCAATCAAGAGAGTTATTTAAGTACCTCAACTCTTAATTTAGGAGAATCATGAGGAGAAATTCCAGAGCTCTTCACGGAAAATTCGGACCCACTTTTGATTACATATAGTGTGTTTGCAATTAAATTTTTAATTCCGCATCATTTATCTTAGATTAGCACTACACCTATTCACCCCGCTCGAGGTATACTTTCAGAAGTAATAGTGCCACCCTCGCTGTTATACGAAGTGCTTAGCTTCACTTGTCCCTTCAGAATTGAAACGACAGCGACGAAGCTCGGCAGTGCGGCCAATAAATAAGACTTTTACAGTCCTTTAGAGAATTTACATTCTGTTTTCATCTTCAAGTGAAGTTAAAAAGATCTTTACCTCTTCTTCGTGTTTGAACACAGATCTAGGGTTTTCACCCTTTAAATCTCTTCAAATGAGATCTCAAGGGGAGCGGTATTTCCACCCCCAAAGAATGTGAAGGCCCCCCAAAAATTATTAAAAGTGTGCCGTTATTTTTTCACAATTTCACCCTTGGTGAAAAGTCTATAATGCCCCTTTCTTCTTCCTTTTCCTCCTTTTTCCTCTCCTCCTCCCCCACTCCCCTTCTACCATTCCTCCCTGGCCTCCCCTCCCCTCCTCGGCCTCCCCTTCCTCCTCCCCTCCTTGGTTTCCCCGCTCCTCCCCTTCCCTCATTCAGCTGAACAGATTGGGGAGGGGAGGAGGGGGGAGCATGGGGGAGAAGGGATGGGGAGATTGGGGGTGGGGGGAGGAGGTGGACGAGAGGGGGAAGGAGAAGGGGGAGCCCTGTTTGGCTGGGGAGGGGAGGAGAAGATCGGAGGAGAGGGGGAGTGGGGGAAGGCTAGAGAGGGGGTCGCTGAGGAGGGAGGCAGCCGGGGGTTTCGTCAGAGGGGTGATTGCCGACATCGGAGGGAGAGGGGGATGAGAAGAAGAAGAGGGTATTTTGACCTTTTTTGATTTTTTTTGATGCCTTTATCACATTTTTTGGGTGCCTTAATCCTAGGGTGCCTTCATCAATTTTTCGGGTGAAAATTTCTGCTCCCGATCTCATGGCACCCAAACAACGCTCAGGGAAAGAGCTGCGACCTCTGCGGTGACAGCGCCGTCTCCTCCAGCTGTTCATAGGCCCATCGCCGGTAGAGTTATTACCCTAACGAAGATTTTATCTTTCTCTTTAAGCTAATTTCTGGTCAAATTTGCCTCTAAACAGTGATCTTAAGGATTTCATCTCCTCTAAGATGAGTCTAGATAGACTTTAGGGATTTAAATTCCTCGATTTTGCTTAACGATGAAGAGTTTCTTTCTCAAGCTTCTCAGCGAAGCTAACCCTGAGGCATTCGAGTTCTGTCTGTTTGACAGAACTTGGGGATGAAGCTTCAAAGCGAAGCTAGCTTCAAGCTTCTTCATGAAGCTTTATCTTTCTGGTGTCAGGCGAAGCTACGTCTTTGCCTTTTGGGCTAGGCTAGCTTTAGCTTTTCAGGCAAAGCTATGTCTTAGCCTTGTAGGCGAGGCTAGCTCTAGCCTTTCAGGCGAAGTTATGTCTTAGCCTTATAGGCGAGGCTAGTTTTAGCCTGTTTGGAGAAGCTATGCTTTAGCTTTTCTCACTGAAGTGAAGCTCTAGCAGTCTATACTAAAATAAGTTATAACTAGTTAGGCGAAGCTAGGCCTTATTTTTCCGAGGGAAACTAAATCTTAGTAGCCTGTTTTGTGAATTTATATTTTTTTGCATGTTAATTAATTTTCATATACTAACATGTTCGCTTCTGCCGGTTTTGCAGTATACTATGCTCCGGGTCCGTCAAACAGTTTCTTCGGATTTGTGAAAGGCATGAATGAAAACACCCACTTTCAATTCCAGGGGCAGGCATCACTGGTCAGTGAAGGAAGTACACCAGAGCGTAATAAATTGATATTGATCGGAGACCAACAGACAGTCCGATATATTATCACCACCGCTTTGCTCGAGGGTGAGGGTCAGGTCAATTTCAAAAAACCCGCCTTCATTCCAACCCGAAACCCTGGGTCAAACTCATCACTAAGACTTACTATCGTAATTGACAACCTCTTGACCTTCAAGCTACCGTTCCAGGATTCATTTGTCCCTTTTGGCATGGAGTTATACGAAGCACTACCTCATTCTGGATAGGCCTTCATATTATTTGCGGGAATTACACTCATACCAAATTTTGGCGAGACTAGGGGATAGGAGATCAGAGTCTGGCCTTAGTATTTCCCTCTTTCTTTAAGTTAGCATCGGACCAGGATGCTACAGTAGCTTCGCAACTGCATAGGAACATATGTTAACTCACTTTTTGCCATCTCCTCTCCCAAAATCTTTTGGTCTCCTTGGGACATATCTTGGCACTCTTTCAAACCTCCCACATGACCTCACAAGCTGATGCAGTTTCTTGGAGCCTTAGCCCCTCAGGATTTTTACACAGTGTGGTCCCTTTACTAATGGCTACAACTTACTTGGCCTATAAACGAGGAGGATTTGGTGAATCGGAGAGCTCATGGCCCTCTCAAGATCCTCATCTTGATGTGTCTCCTCGTAGAGATGGTCTACCTATAGTGGCTTACATTCATAGAAGAAATATTTTCCCACCATTTGCCTGTGTCTTTTGTACACACCAAGTGGAAATTACTCAACACTAGTTTCTGAAATGCCCAGTTCTTGTGCTGCTTTGGAGCACCATTATCAATCTTTTCAGGTCTCCACCTGGCCGACCTCCCTTCAATCCCTATTGGGGGCTTGGCGTATCACAAATATCTGATCTTTAGCCGCAAGAAATGCGATACAATAGTAATAGCGACCATATGGTCTATTCGGAATGAGAGTAGCAACCACATCTTCTGCCATAAGAGTTCTTTTGTCTCCTGTCTACAACAACGAGCAGCCTTCTTCTCTCGGTCCTCATCTCATCCAAGAGCTTTGTAATTTCTATTTTCACATTCTTACCATCTTGGTAAAATTATATATTTGTTCATTTTTCTATGTATAATATATAACTAAAGAGGGCTTTAATTTTGAAACCTCGTTCTTTCACTAAAAAAAAAGTATTCTTTCTAAATTTAGGAGCTAAGCCTACAAGCCTTAATCAAGCACTACAACAGAAAACTCAAATAACATCAATTTTTAAAAACTGACATCAAAATGAAATGATAACTGATGTTTATTCCAGCGATGTTGTAAGGTGGGAGGCAAACATGTCAGTTTAAAATCGATGTGAAATTCTTTTTTTTTTTTAAATCATAAAAATAGCAGCTAATGGGGAGCTCGACAGCAGCCATCTTCGGCATGGCGATTGTAATACCCCTTTCCCGGAATACGTGCTTAGTTACGTATTCAGCCTTTCGGCCGTATCTTCCGTTTTACCATCCGTATTTGACCGATTTTCGTTTCAAACTTCATTTCCTAATATTTTAGATTTTATGTGATTTTCTGGAATTTTCTGAAATTAAAATGAATTTCTTCAAAACCGGTGTCGGCCAGTATCGCTGACCGATTTCCGAATTTTTATCTTCCAAACTGTTAGGAATTTCTAGAAAGTCCTTTAGACACTATTGCTTAGAATCATAATTCCTACTTATACTCTTTTTCTGAGATTTTTATAAATTTATGAAAATTCTTTCGGAGTCGGTAAGTTTCTGACTCCAGGATTTTTAATTAAAAATCTACACAGTATTTCTTCAAACGAATTTCACCATTGGTCTTCAAATATTTTTCTTGATTTTTGGTAAAATTTCCAGACCAATCCAAAATACTTGAATTTTGGGCATTTTTCCAAAAATTGCAAAATGCATTTCCACCTCATCTTGCCACCTCATTTCCCACTCACCCTCACCTACCCCCACTCACTCTCTCTCTCACCCACAGCCGGCCAAGTGGCAAGAGAGGGGACACCTCACCCACACACATTTGCAAGAAAGCCCTCCACTTCCATTATAATCCCAACTCCTTTACAAAATTCCTAAACTATATATTCATTTCATTTGCAAGATCCCCCTTTTCTTCTCATTTCATCACCTAGAGAGAAAATCCTCATCTTCATCCTCAAGCTCAAACCCTAGCTCTAGGGCTCCTCAATCCCTTCACTTCCACCTCTAGATCACAAGGGATTCTTCAAGGCTTCATCAAGGAACCTCAAGGACCCCAACCATCACTCCAAGAGCAAGTTCTTCACCTCAAGCTCCATCAACAACAAGTGGTGATTGAAGCCAACCTCTTCCTCTTTTGAATCCAGCTCCTAACTGAACCATCCAGGTGAGTTTATTACTCACCAAGACTTAGTTAACCCACATTATGCTTAGGGTAGAGATCCATGTTCATGTGTATGGTAAAAATCCTATTTTTAGGTCATGACACCCAAATCCAACATAACTATGTGAATCTATCAATCACTTTGACTATTCTCTGTTTTAGTGTGCTTGTAGTAGTAGGTCAGGTCTTGTAATGCCATAAAAATCCCAACTTTTGACTGTAGAAACCAACCCCAACAGAATCTTGATTTTCTGCTCTAACAGCAGAAATTTCCAGAGGACCAGTCGACCGGCAGTCGACCGGGACTCTGCCGATGTGCACAGCAGGCACGACATTGAGCTGGCAGTCGACTGGCAGTCGACCGCTGACTCGACCGGCTTCACAAATTGCCTTGGACCAGTCGACTGGCAGTCGACCGGCCAAAACCTGGAGCTCTCGCACTCGGTACGGTCGACCGGCAGTCGACCGGGACTCGACCGCCAGTTCATTTCCCAGTCGACCGGCAGTCGACCGGAGGTCGACCGCCAGGCCAAATTCTGGGACAGATTCAGACTCCTTTTCTTTTTAATTTCTGATTTTACCTCGATACATGTATACTGTATTAGACTTGTTTTAGACATCATACCTGTACTGCATGACTTGCTACCTGATGTACCTTACTATACTATGTCTCATGCCATGTTGTTACATATTGCTAAGCTTATGTTGCTTCATGACTCATGTTACTTATTATTAGTCCATAACATGTTAAAATGTGAAGTATCACCAATCCTTCATGCTATCCCTAAAACACCAAGCATGATATATACGACTATTTCATAAAATTCACCAACTTATACATGGGTCGGGGGAAATATGCGGATATCGGTATGTGTTCGTGTTTACAGTGGTATTAGGATGTGCACTATATTTTTCGGTCTTACCTGCGGTACTCCAGGGGACCGAGGGGAGTGCTTCCTCCCTTTCCTGTTTACATGTCATGACTTTCCTGTTAGCCTAGCGGCAGGTTCCGTCTTCAAGCAACGGAACAATACTGGGCCGTGGTCCCGGGCATGCACGGGACACACTGTAAACATAGTTCGTCGATACAACCGCTGTTTCTAATAACAACCTTGTCGTACTGGGATATGGATCTATGTGCTCTGGGACGCTGGGTCACATAGCTAGATATCACAGTAAGACAAGTAATAATAATAAGACATTAATTGTAGATTTATTGCATATGACTTTATCTTTCTTAGTTTACATCTCTTGTCTTACATTGTTACTTAGTACTATTTCATTATCTCTATTCATGATCCCTGCCACTTGGCTATCTCTTATTATTGTATTATGTCTTGACCCTTTGGATTTGCATATTCAGATTCGGAGGCCTGGAACGAAGTGGAGCCTTCCACTGAGGACTTAGCTTATCTAGGAGAGCAGGCTGACCAGCTCTAGATCTATCTTGCCCGGCACTCCTTTTTGGTTCACGGATTTCCATCCATACGTGAGCATTTTTGTATTTTTGGTTGTATTTTGTATCGTTTTGGACTTGAGTTGTGATAATGGACACTTGTATAGTGATTTTGTATATCATAACTTGTATAACTCTGTACTTCTATTTTGTATGTTGGCTTATGATTATATCACGCTGTGTGTTATACTCTGATACTTGTTGTACTTATGCTTAGCGTATATACGTGGGGGCACCATCTAACCTACGTATATGCGTCGCAGTGACGTCCCCGTATTATTGGGATCGGGGCGTTACAGGTTGGTATCAGAGCCTAGGCTCTCAAACCTAAAAGTACAACCAAGTGGCAAATTCTAGTGATTTGCTTATGCCAACTACAATGTACAAAGTTATAAAGTCCTTCTTGCTTCCTTCGTTGGTCAATTCCTTCGTATCCTAAACTCCTTTCCTTGTTTCCAATTCCAGATCTTATTCCTTTCGGTATGGAGAGACGTTCGGGTCGCAACAATGTCGGGCAAGTCCCGAATGGACCCGTCGGAGGAGAGGGTGCTGATGTCCTGAGGATCATCCAGACTATGCTGGGAAACCAGCAGCAGCAGATGGAGAATCAGCGTGAACAGACCGAGCTCCTCAGGCAGGAGTTGGCAGCTCCGAAGGAGCAGAAGCCTGGGAACGTGTCTGATTTCCGGCGGCTGCAACCAGCCGTGTTCACGGGAGTCGAGAGACCTCTGGAGGCTGAACAGTGGTTGGTGGACACCACTGATTTGCTGAACGCCGCCCGGGTGCCCAAGGAGAGCCAAGTGGAGGTAGCAAAGATCCAGCTGAAAGACATCGCCCGGACTTGGTGGTTGGCCGAGGAGGCCAGACTGAAGAAGCCTATCTCCTGGGATACTTTCTCCAAGAGCTTCTACAGTCGTTTCTTCCCCGCCACTGCTCAGAAGGACATGGAGGAGCAGTTCATCAGGCTGCAGCAGGGGGATGGATCCGTAGATGAGTATGCTGCAGAGTTTCTCAGGCTGAGTCGCTTTGCTCCTTATATGGTGACAGATGAAGAGAAGAGGGCAAGCAGGTTTCTGCAGGGCCTGCAGTTGGACCTACAGTCCTTCTTGATGTCTCAGCCGATGAAGACCTACTCTGAGGTTCTTACCGCCGCTCGAGAGGTAGAGCGGGTGTTGCAGAGGAAGCAGGAGAACCAGGCCATGAAGAGGCCGTTTGTGCCGGTGGGCAGAGGAGGACCATCCAGGGCAGCGAAGATCCAGGCCAGACAGCCGTTCAGAGCAGTTCCATATCAGACGGCTCGACCAGGTCTTGTTTGCAACTTCTGCCAGAAGCCAGGACACACCCTGCAAAATTGCCGGAGGGCAAACGGATGGTGTTTGGTGTGTGGAGCTCGAGACCATGCAGTGGAGACCTGTCCACACAGGAGGGTAGGGTTTGCTACCCAGACCTTGCCGGCACCTCAGGGGCAACATGTGCAGAGGACACTACCAGGACCAGTTGGACCGAGGCAGCAGGGACCAGTGATGAGGAGAGCTCTTCCCCTTCCTCCACCGCATGTTGTTCGCCCAGTGCAGAGAGGAGCCAGGACAGCAGCAGGGCGTGGCAGAGGTCAGGCCTACAACCTGTCGGCAGAGGAGGCTGAGACTTCGGAGGAGGTGATTACAGGTAACATCAGAGTTCATTCTATACCTGTTCTCGCGCTCTTCGATTCAGGTGCATCCCACTGTTATATCTCCGATCATTTTGTGGCTTTACATTCTATACCTGTTAAGGCCTTAGACCACAAGTGGGAGATAAGTACTGGGAATGGGGTAGTTGTGTCTTCCAGGGTTTGTGCAGACTGTCCAGTGGAGATTTGTGGGAAGATCTTGGCCATAGACATGCTCGTACTTGACACCAAAGGGTACGATGTGATCTTAGGCATGACCTGGCTCAGTCAGTACCATGCGGTGATTGACTGTAGAGGAAGGAAGATCACTTTCAGGATCCCGCATCAGCCGGAGTTCCAGTTTAGTGGAGAGGTGAAGACTGCTGAGAAGAAGACTCAGATGACCACTTCGGAGGTTCAGAAGGGGGTGCCAGTGTGGGATGAATTTCCAGAAGTCTTTGCTGAGATTTCAGGTCTTCCACCGGAGAGGGTAGTGGAGTTCTCCATTGATACAATTCCAGGGACAACTCCTATATCTAAGGCACCATACAGGATGGCACCGACGGAGTTGGAGATCCTGAAGAAGCAGCTGCAGGAGTATTCGGACAAGGGATTGATTCGGCCTAGCACTTCACCATGGGAGCTCCAGTGCTATTGGCGAATAAGAAGGATGGTGGTAAGAGGCTTTGCATTGACTACAGGGAGTTAAACAAGGTCACCATCAAGAACAAGTATCCCTTGCCCAGGATTGATGACTTGTTTGATCAGCTTCATGGAGCCCGTGTATTTTCTAAGTTGGATTTACAGTCGGGTTACCATCAGCTGAGGGTGAAGAAGGAAGATGTTCCGAAGACGGCATTCAGGACCCGATATGGCCACTACGAGTTCCTAGTGATGCCTTTCGGAGTTACCAATGCCCCTGCTGTGTTTATGGACTTGATGAACCGAGTGTTCTCTCCTTACCTGGATCAGTTTGTGGTTGTATTTATAGACGACATCCTGATCTATTCCAAGAGTTATAAGGAGCATGCAGAGCACTTGAGGACTGTGTTGCAGACTCTTCAGCAGGAGCAGCTTCATGCCAAAAGGAGCAAGTGTGAGTTCTGGTTGGACAGCATAGCTTTCCTTGGACATATAGTTTCAGCAGAAGGAATCTCAGTTGATCCTAGTAAGGTCCAGGCAGTGCAGAATTGGCCAGTTCCGAAGACGGTGACTGAGATAAAGAGCTTTCTTGGACTAGCCGGATATTACAGGCGCTTTGTCCAGGACTTCTCTAGACTTGCAGCTCCGTTGACCAGGCTTACCAGAAAAGGGGAGAGATTCATATGGACAGAAGATTGTGATGCGGCATTTGAGCAGTTGAAGCAGAAGCTTATCACAGCTCCGATCTTGAGGACTCCTTCAGGTAGAGGGGGAATGGTCATTTTCTGTGATGCATCGGGTAAAGGCCTGGGATGTGTGCTTATGCAACATGATCATGTGATAGCATATGCATCTAGGCAGTTGAAGCCTCATGAGAGGAATTACCCAACTCATGACTTGGAGTTGGCGGCTGTGGTATTTGCATTGAAGATCTGGAGACACTACCTCCTGGGAGACAAAGTGTTGATATACACAGACCACAAGAGCCTCAAGTATATATTCTCGCAGAAGGAGTTGAATATGAGGCAGAGGAGGTGGTTGGAGCTTATGGCGGACTACGATATTGACTTGCAGTATCATCCCGGCAAAGTCAATACCGTTCCAGATGCACTGAGCAGGAGGCCAGAGAACCGAGTGCTAGTCCACCTTACTCAGCAGAGGGAGTTGATCCAGGAGTTCATCAGATTAGATTTGATGTTGGTGCAGAGAGGTGATAAGACCGGACAGCTCATGACTCTTCAGATCCAGTCATCATTGATAGAGGAGATCAAGGAGGCACAGAAGGAGGACCCCAGATGTCAGACATTCAGAGCTCAGGTGGAGGCTGGTTTGAGGACTGATATCTGTATTCGTCCGGATGGTGCATTGTGCTATGGTGGCAGACTTTGTGTTCCTCAAGGAGAAGTCAGACAGAAGATTTTGGAGGAAGCACACAGTTCAGCTTATTCTATACATCCAGGAGGGAACAAGATGTATCAGGACCTGAAGAAGCACTTCTGGTGGAATGCCATGAAGAGGGAGATAGCCCAATTTGTTGCCAGGTGCTTGGTTTGCCAGCAGGTAAAGATCGAGCATCAGAGATCAGCTGGACTTCTTCAACCTTTGCCGATACCCGAGTGGAAGTGGGAGCACATCACTATGGATTTCGTGACAGCTTTGCCTCGGAGTCCTAAGGGTAATAATGCGGTGTGGGTGATCGTTGATCGCCTCACCAAGTCAGCTCACTTCATACCATTCAGAGTGGGTCAGTCGACAGAGGTTCTGGCGGATAAGTATATGAAGGAGGTGGTTCGTCTGCATGGAGTTCCGGTGAGTATTGTATCAGATAGAGACACCAGATTCAGATCTCACTTCTGGGAGAGTCTCCAAGCAAGTCTGGGAACTCGTCTGAAGTTCAGTACTTCCTATCATCCGCAGACAGACGGACAATCTGAGAGGACCATCCAGATCCTTGAAGATATGTTGAGGGCTTGCATGTTGGACTTTGGAGGGTCTTGGGAGGACCATCTACACTTGGCTGAGTTTTCATATAACAACAGCTATCAGGCCAGTATTAAGATGGCACCCTTTGAAGCACTGTATGGGAGGAAGTGCCGATCACCGATTTGTTGGGATGAAGTCGGTGAGAGGAGTCTTTTGGGACCTGAGATTTTGGTGCAGACCACAGAGAAGGTCAGGGTTATCAGAGATCATCTCAGGACTGCTCAGAGTAGACAGAAGAGTTGGGCTGACACTCTAAGGAGGCCATTGGAGTTCCAGACCGGAGACCATGTGTTCTTGAAGATATCACCTACCAAGGGAATTATCCGGTTTGGTACTCGTGGGAAGCTGAGTCCGAGGTATATTGGCCCGTTCGAGATCCTGGATCGTGTGGGAGACGTGTCTTATAGATTAGCATTGCCGCCATTTTTGGACGGGGTGCATAATGTCTTCCACGTGTCTCAGTTGAGGAGGTATGTCAGGGATGACAGCCATGTTCTGGATCATTCCGAACTGGAGTTGCAACCTGATTTATCATACCAAGAGCAGCCGTTGGCCATTCTGGACAGGAGTGTCAAGACACTGAAGAGCAGGGCTATTCCATTGGTGTTGGTGTCTTGGAGCAGGCATGCACCAGGAGAGGCCACTTGGGAGCGAGAGGACGTTATCCGGGAGCATTATCCCGATCTTTTCACATCTTGATTTGGTAAGACTCTTCCCTTCTCCTTGCCTTTTCCGTTATCATTCCTTGTATCCATGTCTATCTATAGCTTTTCTGTTATCTTTCACCTTAGGAAATTTCGAGGACGAAATTTTTGTAAGGTGGGTAGATTGTAATACCCCTTTCCCGGAATACGTGCTTAGTTACGTATTCAGCCTTTCGGCCGTATCTTCCGTTTTACCATCCGTATTTGACCGATTTTCATTTCAAACTTCATTTCCTAATATTTTAGATTTTATGTGATTTTCTGGAATTTTCTGAAATTAAAATGAATTTCTTCAAAACCGGTGTCGGCCAGTATCGCTGACCGATTTCCGAATTTTTATCTTCCAAACTGTTAGGAATTTCTAGAAAGTCCTTTAGACACTATTGCTTAGAATCATAATTCCTACTTATACTCTTTTTCTGAGATTTTTATAAATTTATGAAAATTCTTTCGGAGTCGGTAAGTTTCTGACTCCAGGATTTTTAATTAAAAATCTACACAGTATTTCTTCAAACGAATTTCACCATTGGTCTTCAAATATTTTTCTTGATTTTTGGTAAAATTTCCAGACCAATCCAAAATACTTGAATTTTGGGCATTTTTCCAAAAATTGCAAAATGCATTTCCACCTCATCTTGCCACCTCATTTCCCACTCACCCTCACCTACCCCCACTCACTCTCTCTCTCACCCACAGCCGGCCAAGTGGCAAGAGAGGGGACACCTCACCCACACACATTTGCAAGAAAGCCCTCCACTTCCATTATAATCCCAACTCCTTTACAAAATTCCTAAACTATATATTCATTTCATTTGCAAGATCCCCCTTTTCTTCTCATTTCATCACCTAGAGAGAAAATCCTCATCTTCATCCTCAAGCTCAAACCCTAGCTCTAGGGCTCCTCAATCCCTTCACTTCCACCTCTAGATCACAAGGGATTCTTCAAGGCTTCATCAAGGAACCTCAAGGACCCCAACCATCACTCCAAGAGCAAGTTCTTCACCTCAAGCTCCATCAACAACAAGTGGTGATTGAAGCCAACCTCTTCCTCTTTTGAATCCAGCTCCTAACTGAACCATCCAGGTGAGTTTATTACTCACCAAGACTTAGTTAACCCACATTATGCTTAGGGTAGAGATCCATGTTCATGTGTATGGTAAAAATCCTATTTTTAGGTCATGACACCCAAATCCAACATAACTATGTGAATCTATCAATCACTTTGACTATTCTCTGTTTTAGTGTGCTTGTAGTAGTAGGTCAGGTCTTGTAATGCCATAAAAATCCCAACTTTTGACTGTAGAAACCAACCCCAACAGAATCTTGATTTTCTGCTCTAACAGCAGAAATTTCCAGAGGACCAGTCGACCGGCAGTCGACCGGGACTCTGCCGATGTGCACAGCAGGCACGACATTGAGCTGGCAGTCGACTGGCAGTCGACCGCTGACTCGACCGGCTTCACAAATTGCCTTGGACCAGTCGACTGGCAGTCGACCGGCCAAAACCTGGAGCTCTCGCACTCGGTACGGTCGACCGGCAGTCGACCGGGACTCGACCGCCAGTTCATTTCCCAGTCGACCGGCAGTCGACCGGAGGTCGACCGCCAGGCCAAATTCTGGGACAGATTCAGACTCCTTTTCTTTTTAATTTCTGATTTTACCTCGATACATGTATACTGTATTAGACTTGTTTTAGACATCATACCTGTACTGCATGACTTGCTACCTGATGTACCTTACTATACTATGTCTCATGCCATGTTGTTACATATTGCTAAGCTTATGTTGCTTCATGACTCATGTTACTTATTATTAGTCCATAACATGTTAAAATGTGAAGTATCACCAATCCTTCATGCTATCCCTAAAACACCAAGCATGATATATACGACTATTTCATAAAATTCACCAACTTATACATGGGTCGGGGGAAATATGCGGATATCGGTATGTGTTCGTGTTTACAGTGGTATTAGGATGTGCACTATATTTTCCGGTCTTACCTGCGGTACTCCAGGGGACCGAGGGGAGTGCTTCCTCCCTTTCCTGTTTACATGTCATGACTTTCCTGTTAGCCTAGCGGCAGGTTCCGTCTTCAAGCAACGGAACAATACTGGGCCGTGGTCCCGGGCATGCACGGGACACACTGTAAACATAGTTCGTCGATACAACCGCTGTTTCTAATAACAACCTTATCGTACTGGGATATGGATCTATGTGCTCTGGGACGCTGGGTCACATAGCTAGATATCACAGTAAGACAAGTAATAATAATAAGACATTAATTGTAGATTTATTGCATATGACTTTATCTTTCTTAGTTTACATCTCTTGTCTTACATTGTTACTTAGTACTATTTCATTATCTCTATTCATGATCCCTGCCACTTGGCTATCTCTTATTATTGTATTATGTCTTGACCCTTTGGATTTGCATATTCAGATTCGGAGGCCTGGAACGAAGTGGAGCCTTCCACTGAGGACTTAGCTTATCTAGGAGAGCAGGCTGACCAGCTCTAGATCTATCTTGCCCGGCACTCCTTTTTGGTTCACGGATTTCCATCCATACGTGAGCATTTTTGTATTTTTGGTTGTATTTTGTATCGTTTTGGACTTGAGTTGTGATAATGGACACTTGTATAGTGATTTTGTATATCATAACTTGTATAACTCTGTACTTCTATTTTGTATGTTGGCTTATGATTATATCACGCTGTGTGTTATACTCTGATACTTGTTGTACTTATGCTTAGCGTATATACGTGGGGGCACCATCTAACCTACGTATATGCGTCGCAGTGACGTCCCCGTATTATTGGGATCGGGGCGTTACAGCGATGAGCTTCGCCACCACCTCTCCCGATCCGCTCTCCATTCCAACCCAAACCCGACCCGCTCTCCATTCCAACCCAAACCCGACCCACTCTCCATCCTCTATCCATCCCTCGATCACTTCGACAACATCATCAACATTATTGGCCTCGGCAAGCTCGCGAGCACGCTCGACCATCTTCGTAGCTTCGACTGCATACACCTTCCTAGATCCGACCGACGCGCTCCATATGCCACATCCAAGACAATCTAATTGTTAGGATTTTGCTTTATTTTCAAGAGAAGATGATGGTCTAAGAAGAACCAAATAAGTTGGAGAAGACGATGACTTGAAGCAGAAAGAAATAGATACAGGTTTGATGCAGAATAGTCGACTAGTCAGTTGATTAATCGACTAATACACAATACTAGTCACTATATATAGTCGACTGGGTAGGATATGTAAATCACATAGAGGGGGGGTGAATAGGTGATAATGCTAATCTAGAAACTAAATGCGGAAGCTAAAACAAATTTGCATAAACACTTAATACAACCAACAAGTGTAGCCAGATTCCCTGTGAAGGGCTCTGAACTAACTCCTCTTGATTTCCCTAGATATGGGTTGAGGTGCTATATGAAGCTCTTGTGGTTAAGTATAAGTGAGGCACACACACAAGCAAGCCAAGCATATAAGGATGATAAGCAATATGAAATAATGCAAGGCACAACACAAGCAAATATGATATGATGATAAGAATGATGCTTTGCACAAATTAAAAGAGAGAGTTAGAGAGACAATGGATCAAACGCAAACACAAAGATATGTTCCGAGGTTCGAGCCCCTAGCTCTACGTCCCCGCCTTCACCGAGAAGGATTTCTAATCCACTATCTTGTCCACCGAGGACTCCCATCGAGGGAACCTCCACCGAGGAGGATTTGTACAGTAAGGGAGTACCGAATTCTTCTCTCAAACACCACCTCACAACCGAGGGGTAGGCCCGTAGCCAATACAACAACCAATCACCTCTACCGAAGAGGGATACACAAACCAACTCCACCTCTCACTAGAGGGAGCAAACCATAATCTCAACCTCTACCAAAGAGGGAGCAAACACCAATTCAATACAACAACCTCAACCTCTACCAAAGAGGGAGCAACTCAAGAAATCAAGGGTTTACAATTTGGTGGTATCTTTCAACCACAAACCACTTTCCTTTTTCCACTAAACAAGATCCTAATAGAATAGGATAGAAGATAAGCTCAAGTGTGGAAAACTAGGTGTTTGGAAAACAAAAACTCAAAGAAACATACTTGGGAAAACTCTTGTAAAAGATAGAAAATGAAAACCAAGACAAATCTCCCAAAATACTTTTTTCTTTGATTTTTCCAAAAACCTAAAACAAATAAGATAAATCTTTTTGGCACAAAACTCTTTTGAAAACTTGTTTAAAACAGTAGAGAATGTCTGAAAATTTTGGCTCTTAAAATCTTGTCAAAAACCCTAAAGAGATGGGGTATTTATAGGCCCAAAAGAAAACTAGCCGTTAGGCTGATCTGGCAGCCTGACAGGCTGGCGGTCGACCGGCCCGGTCGACCGCCAACGGTCAAAAATATGACCGTTGGGGAATTACGGTCGACCGCACGGCCGACCGCCCAGACACAGAGAGCAGACTTCTCTGCTCCGGTCGACCGCTCGGTCGACCGCCCAGATACAGAGAGCAAGGCTCTCTAATCCGGTCGGCCGACCGGCCGACCGGCCCTGTGTCTGACAAATGTGCACAGGGCTGTGCACGTCAGTCGACCGCAATGGTCGACTGGCCCTAGGTTCGGTCGACCGTCCGGTCGGCCGACCTGGCCTGTCAGCCACAGTCTGGGTCAGAAACTGAGTCAGAAAAACAGTTAAACATATTTCTAAAAATTCTTTTAAGTCTTGTAAAAATCTCCAAAAATAGTTTTATCATTTTGCATTGATATATAAACTTATGATAAATATTTTAACTCAAATATCAAGCATATGAAACTATTTTGTGTCTTATCATTTTTACCAAAAACCAAAACTTGTATTTTATCAAACTTGAATTTTTCAATACATGAATAGGAAAGTCAAAATAAGTTTGTTTAAAAGTTAAGCATGCATGTATAGAATGAATCTACTATACATAAACCAATTAAACTTGTTTTGAACAATCTATTCATGAAAACCAATATCAAAACCAAAACGTGTATGTGTATTGTGCATTTGAGCATATCAACTATTCTTATCTTTATACATGGATCTAAAACACACTAAACTAAACTAGGATACCTAAGTCTTCTTGATGATCTGCTATCTTCAAGTCGGCTTGGTCCCAAAACTTGATCCACCGAGTGCAAATGAGTGATCTTGAAGCTCGGGCACCGGAATCACTATGAAAAACTCTAAAAACTCCTTTGTTGAAGCTAATCACCAACTAATATCTTGATACATGATCTGAAACTAAAATCACAAGATAATTAGTAAACATAACTACATGAGTTAATCATCATCAAAACTAGAGAGGAAGGCCTCCGGGCCAACAATCTCCCCCTTTTTGATGATGACAAAACTCATGGAGTTATATATGCATGGATTAAAATTAAGCTTCAAAGAAGCTCCCCCTTAACTCATGCATAAAACAAATAAACAATAAATATGCAATGAATGACAATGCATAATCATGCATAAACAATAAAAGGCTCTAGATACCAATGAAATGTTCAAAAATAGAACATGCTCTAGATACCAATTAAAATTAAACTAAATTATACTTAATATATGCAAAACATAAATATGCATATATAAAACTTGATCAAACTCAAAATCTTTCTCCCCCTTTTTGTCAATCATCAACAAAGGGGTAAAAATTAAAACAAAACAAAATCTTCTCCCCCTTTTTAATACAAAGAAACAATCATCAATAAGGGGTAAATAAAGACAATGTTCTCCAACTTTTTGTCTAAAAATAAAAACAATTCAAATAGGGGTGACAATCAATTAAGATATCAATTTAAAATATGTCAAAGTAGCATCTTGATACCAATTGAAAGTAAATATAGATCAATAAATAAATGGTATATGCGATATACATTCATGAAGAGGAAGATGTGAAGCTTCCCTACATAGATACATTACATGAAGGAGGGATGACAAGCCCTAATTCACATAACGTACACTATGTAATGCATAAGAGAAGATGTGAAGCTCCCCCTATACACGTGTACTATATAAAGAAGAGATTGTCAAGCTTTTCAATACAAGATACACTCATCATGAATCTATATGTAGAAGAGATGTTAAGCTCTCCTTGCATGTATGCAATATAAATCAAAACTTTTGTATTTAATTTTAAACAAAATTTTGAGATACCAAATTTTAAAACATTCAAACAAACATCTTGATATCAAAAGAGAGTATTTTTCCTTTTAAACATATGATATCAATTTAAAATTTTTATTTTCTATCATAAAGTAAGGGAGTGGAGATACAAATACCAATTGTAAATATGAAAATTGAATTTTCTCTCCCTTTATGAAATACCAACAAAAACAATGCGTAGGCTTGAAATGAGATACCAATTGAAAACTAATCAATTGAAACTTAGCATAAACACAAACATATATATGTATGAAAAATAGATACCAATTGAAATTGATATTCTTGGAATTGAAAAACATACATACATATAAACATATATGAGTATACAAGAAATGTCAAAATTGATACCAATTGAAAGAATTTCAATGATACCAATTGAAATAACAATAATGATCAAGTGTATACATCATATAACTACCACCCAACTCATACACATGTATCATTGGATTCTTTCAATATAGAGCATACATAAGCATGGTTGCCCATCCATCCGCCCGTGGACGGTAGGGGTTTTTAAAAAAATAGATTTAAAAAATAAAGTGTGTTTGAAAACTCTACCAAAAAGAAGAATATCGCAACTAGTTAAATGGAAAAACTTGTAAACTAGTACGAAATCCTTCAAGTAAGGAATAAAACAAAATTATTTTTCATGAAACATGAAATTCACATGATAATCAACACTTTAAGCCAATTAAGCATAAATATGACTCATGAAAACAAACACATGAGTAAACAATAAATGTGAGTGTACAAATAAGATGTGAAGATCATAATCATAAAAGATGAACAATAAGCTCAATATTCCTTGAAACATGAAAATCATCAAAACTTATTTAATCTTCAAGGCATATGTATGTCTTATACAAACTAAGGTATACATACATATCCAAACACAACGAGTCCACAAAGATATATGCATGAAGGCACGTGGCTCAAAAGGATGTATATGTATAACAATAATTTGGATAAAATGGACATATACATGAAGTTAAACATAAACACTAAAACATGAAACAAATCCAAAAATGGGAATACAAGTTTAAAATGCATGGATCATCAAAACTAGACTATACTAGCACATCTAATGGGTTCAAATAAGCATTCAAGCTCAAACATGTATAGATTTATTTGTGACCCACTATATGCACAAATATATACCTAGTCTTAATGAAAACTAACATTTAAACATATATTCAAATCATGAAGCATCAAAACAAGATATAAATCATCATGATAAACATAAACATGATTATTAAGAAAATTCACATATTATTAAGTTATGATAAACATGATAGCTAAACAAATGGTGAGAACGCAAAATAATAGTCCATATTAAACATGGGTGTCTCAAAGGCTATACATGCATTCAAGGATTTAATAAACATAGTATTGACATAATAATCTATAAACAACAAAACATGTTATAAACAATAAAATGGAAGGCATGTAAACAATAATAAGGAGTTAGGAATCGTTACCAAAACCTAGAAGGCAACTCTCCTTGTCTCCAAAACATGGTGGTCATCTCCACCAAACTTCCCTTGAAAGTGATGCATCCAAATGATTTTCATAAAGCTCGGAACGCATCCACTCCAAGGTACCGATACTCTCACGTCATGCGAGAGCCTACACCTACATCATAAATAAGAGGGGTGGTCTTTGGTACCCATATCTTTTTGGGTCCATGGGGGTTAGTACCTTCTCTAACTCAAACAAAATTATTTGCTAAATTTACATCATGTAATCTATCAAAGTAAAATTTAACAAGGTGGCCCTTACGTCCACAATGTGTACATGTGTACACATGAGCATACATGGTGTGATGGTGTCCGTGAGGAGCATGTGTATGCCGTGATGGGTGTACATGAATAGATGGAACTTGTTTCTTTCAAAACAAGGATTCCAAACGTATATGGCCCACAACACATTGGCTCAAAGTGGAGCCCAAACAATCAACACTCTTTTTAAGTATGGATATATCTTTTTCAATTAAAGAAGAGGTGACACATGCAATAGGTGAAGTGTGTGATACTACCCTAGCATGGCAAACATGTGCATCAATCTTATTTTCAAAAATTCATTTTTCTTTAAACAAACATCTAAATCATTTGAAATAGAAATTATTTTATTTTTCAAAGCAACATTCTCCTTTAAAACAAAATCAATTTTTGAAGACAAGTTTTCATTTTTCTTCAAATATTTTCACAATCATTTTTATTTTTCAAAAAATTATTTTCGTTTAGTGTAAGGTCTAGTTGAGATCTCAATGAATCCCTTTCATTATAGACCTCAACCTTCTCTTGCAAAACCTTGTCAAGTCTAGAATGCAAACTTTTATTTTCTTTTTCAATTCCAGGACTTTTCTTTTTCAAAATCTTATATTTTTCAATTAATTTTTCACAAACTATAGATAGTTCTTCATTCAATGCATGGGCATCAACAAATTCATCACATGAAGAACTAGAAACAAAACTATCTAGTTGAGTTTCCGATTGTACCCAAGGGAGTCATTCCCTTGGATCATGAAGCATTGTGACTCGGATTCTCCACTAGACTCCTCCTCTTGTTGGATTGGCATTTGAAGCTCGGAGGTGGTGGTTGTTGTCAACTTGTTCCACACTGCAAAGGCGGAATCAAGATTAGAAACATGCATAAGATAATCTTTAGGTAGCGTACTTCTAATGGCCTCAAGGGCTTGTGCATTGGCCCCTATATGCTTGCTATCACTAAGGTAGGATTCCTTGGTAATGGCAAGGTGAACCTTATATCCTAGGGTTTGTAGGTAAATGGACATCCTAGTCTTCCAAATAAGAATGTTGGAAGGGTCAAACATAGGTGGGGTCATGAAGTCTATGGATGTAAACAATATGTGTGCAAACAAGCAAAATGCAAATGATAGATTAGCAAACAAGAATCTCACTCCTAGGATGTTAAGCCTAAGTATCAGGAGCATAGGCTCTGATATCAATTGTAAATCACCTAGAGGGGGGGTGAATAGGTGATAATGCTAATCTAGAAACTAAATGCGGAAGCTAAAACAAATTTGCACAAACACTTAATACAACCAACAAGTGTAGCCGGATTTCCCGTGAAGGGCTCTAGACTAACTCCTCTTGATTCCCCTAGATATGGGTTGAGGTGCTATATGAAGCTCTTGTGGTTAAGTATAAGTAAGGCACACACACAAGCAAGCCAAGCATATAAGGATGATAAGCAATATGAAATAATGCAAGGCACAACACAAGCAAATATGATATGATGATAAGAATGATGCTTTGCCCAAATTAAAAGAGAGAGAGTTAGAGAGACAATGGATCAAACGCAAACACAAAGATATGTTCCGAGGTTCGAGCCCCTAGCTCTACGTCCCCGCCTTCACCGAGAAGGATTTCTAATCCACTATCCTGTCCACCGAGGACTCCCACCGAGGGAACCTCCACCGAGGAGGATTTGTACAGTAAGGGAGTACCGAACTCTTCTCTCAAACACCACCTCACAACCGAGGGGTAGGCCCGTAGCCAATACAACAACCAATCACCTCTACCGAAGAGGGATACACAAACCAACTCCACCTCTCACTAGAGGGAGCAAACCACAATCTCAACCTCTACCAAAGAGGGAGCAAACACCAACCCAATACAACAACCTCAACCTCTACCAAAGAGGGAGCAACTCAAGAAATCAAGGGTTTACAATTTGGTGGTATCTTTTAACCACAAACCACTTTCCTTTTTCCACTAAACAAGATCCTAATAGAATAGAATAGAAGATAAGCTCAAGTATGAAAAACTAGGTGTTTGGAAAACAAAAACTCAAAGAAACATACTTGGGAAAACTCTTGTAAAAGATAGAAAATGAAAACCAAGACAAATCTCCCAAAATACTCTTTTCTTTGATTTTTCCAAAAACCTAAAACAAATAAGATAAATCTTTTTGGCACAAAACTCTTTTGAAAACTTGTTTAAAACAGTAGAGAATGTCTGAAAATTTTGGCTCTTAAAATCTTGTCAAAAACCCTAAAGAGATGGGGTATTTATAGACCCAAAAGAAAACTAGCCGTTAGGCTGATCTGGCAGCCTGACAGGCTGGCGGTCAACCGGCCCGGTCGACCGCCAACGGTCAGAAATATGACCGTTGGGGCAATACGGTCGACCGCACGGCCGACCGCCTAGATACAGAGAGCAGACTTCTCTGCTCCGGTCGACCGCTCGGTCGACCGCCCAGATACAGAGAGCAAGGCTCTCTGATCCGGTCGGCCGACCGGCCCTGTGTCTGACAAATGTGCACAGGGCTGTGCATGTCAGTCGACCGCAACGGTCGACTGGCCCTAGGTTCGGTCGACCGTCCGGTCGGCCGACCTGGCCTGTCAGCCACAGTCTGGGTCAGAAACTGGGTCAGAAAAATAGTTAAACATATTTCTAAAATTTCTTTTAAGTCTTGTAAAAATCTCCAAAAATAGTTTTATCATTTTGCATTGATATATAAACTTATGATAAATATTTTAACTCAAATATCAAGCATATGAAACTATTTTTGTGTCTTATCATTTTTACAAAAAACCAAAACTTGTATTTTATCAAACTTGGATTTTTCAATACATGAATAGGAAAGTCAAAATAAGTTTGTTTAAAAGTTAAGCATGCATGTATAGAATGAATCTACTATACATAAACCAATTAAACTTGTTTTGAACAATCTATTCATGAAAACTAATATCAAAACCAAAACGTGTATGTGTATTGTGCACTTGAGCATATCAACTATTCTTATCTTTATACATGGATCTAAAACACACTAAACTAAACTAGGATACCTAAGTCTTCTTGATGATCTGCTATCTTCAAGTCGGCTTGGTCCCAAAACTTGATCCACCGAGTGCAAATGAGTGATCTTGAAGCTCGGGCACCGGAATCACTATGAAAAGCTCCAAAAACTCCTTTGTTGAAACTAATCACCAACTAATATCTTGATACATGATCTGAAATTAAAATCACAAGATAATTAGTAAACATAACTACATGAGTTAATCATCATCAAAACTAGAGAGGAAGGCCTCCGGGCCAACAGGATACAGAGAGAAAATAACTTTATTATAGTCGACTAACTAAAGTTATTAGTCGACTAATTGGATGTATTAATCGACTAGCCTTAAAGATTAGTCAACTATATGCAGTGTTTCTGAAGCAGAATCAGTTTTCTTTTTAGGCGCAAGTTTCCTTATTCTGGTGAGATACGAATTGGATTAGATTAAATTTCTATTCGATGAAGGTTTGTTTTAAAAATTGAAAGGTTTAGAATCCTTATAGATCAAGAAAATCAACCCCTAATAGGACTAATCAAGATTCTTCAACCATCTAAGGTCAAGATATCTCATAATCCAAATAGGAGTTGTATTATAAAATACTATAAATTGAGATTATAAAATATTGTAATTGTCTCAAACAACAGAGAAATTCTGAATTCTCAAAGAAAAGAGACCAGAGGAAGCCAAGAAAGAGAGGAGCAAGTAGAAGGTGCACAGAGAGAAGAAATTCTTGTAATTTAAGAATAGATTCAAGTAGAAGATAAATACTCTTGTTGCATCAAGAGGGATGTTAGATCTCTTTATACCAAGTTTATTAATAAAGCTCTCTCAAGTTCTCTCCCTATGAACGTAGGCCAAATTTGGCCCGAACCATATTAAATCCTCATGTGCTTTCTTTTTACTCTTTTGTCTCGGTATTACTAGTTTGTTTTGTAATAATTTTTTTTGAAAGAACTGATCATATTGCCAAGTTCCGCAAACGTCGATCCTGAGAATAATAATTGGTATCATAGTATATCAATTTTCGCAACACTAATCACGCTAAACAATATCAAGAAGCCTTAAATTTCTTGCTGAAAATGAGCAGCAGGGGAAAATTTTTCGAAAAGAAATTGAGGTTTTTTCGGTACCTTGTGCTTGAAGTGGTGTTGTTTTGGACGACAGTGTTGTAGTAGGCGTCCACGCGGATATGATCAAGGAGCATCTCTTTCTGGTGGTGGAGGTAGGCTTAAGTGTAAAAGTAGTTGGCGAAGTCTACACCCTTGTCCACGACGGCGGCGGCGGCGGGCGACGGTGATGACGAGGGGTCCATGGATCTGTTCCCTTCATTGTCAAGCAGAGCAAGCTCGACAGTCGCCCTCGACAATTCCCTTTGCTGTTGCTCTGCTCGGAGTAGAGCTTAGCTTACCGCTGTAAAATTGACACTGGGGGAAAGGAAGGGGTGGAGCTTGCCACTCAGAGCCGAGCTCGAGGAGGTGAGAGTAGGTGTTGGAGCTCACTGGAGCTCGTGGAGGCACTGGGCTTGCCGTGGAGGGGAGAGGAGGCGCTGGGCTTGCCGTGGAGCTCGCTGGAAAGGAGGGGGTGGGGCTTACCGCTTGTAGCAGAGCTCGAGGAGGGGAGAGGTGGCACTGGAGTTAGTGGAGACACTGGAGCTCGTGGAGACGAACCCAACCCGCTCTGCAGATTTGATGGGGAATTTGAGAGGAGAGAGGCAGCAAGTAGAGCGATTTTTGAATTTTTTGGGAACAGACGTCGGTTCATTTTATGAGCCAACGTCTTATTTTTATTTGAATTTTTTTAAAAAAATGTCGGTTTATTTTTAAACTGATGTCTTAAGTATTTTTGATTTTTTTTTTTTTTTTTGAGTTTCTATGTCGGTTCTTTGGAGAACCAACATTGTAAGTTTTCAACATATTACAGAAAGATCACCGCCTCTATTTTTTTTAGGTTTTATGTCAGTTCTTTGGGGAATCGACGTTGTAAGTTTTTCAACAAATTACAAAAATGTCACCGCCTCTATTTAACGCCGTTGTGTTACTGAAGACGACGTCAAATGTGAGACGTGAAAGCTCAATCTGTACTAGTGAAGCAAAGAAAAAAAATTTAAGAATTTAAAAGGCAAAATAAAAGAAAGAAAAGGAAAAAGAAAAAAAAAATGCAATTTTAAGCTGAGAAAATATTGTCTCAGATGTAAAGAACTAACTCTGATATACTTGAAACTACAAATATAATCCAATTGCACCAAACCTTAAGAATTGTTTGATCATTTGTAAACGGTCTCCGTAACAAGGCCGTTGTAACATTTTGTATTATGGTGTTTTTACAGTTTTAATTTGATCTCACGACTGGTGACTGAAAGTGATTCAAATTAATATGGAGCCTTAAATGTTGCAAGCTTCCTTACTAAAAGAATTGTTAAGTAGCCAAATTGCCACCCAACTTACAACATTTTACATTCCAAGTTGCAAATAGAACAGGACCTCTTAATGTTACCACGTCAACTACCCAAAACATACATACTGTGTGCTTCTGGATTCATGGAAGTGGGAGGAAATCCAAACACTTACTTCCACAAACTCCCACTAACCATAAGGGAGTTGTTTTCCCCAACCAAATAACATAGAAAAATGTTACTATTTAAGAAATGTTGAAGTGCAATTTCCGTTGGTAGCTTGGCCATTGGGAGGTGGCCTGCACCACAGGCCTCCGGTGCTTCGGCTGCCAGTGAGTGGGCCACAAGGCTTGGCGCTATCCTTTTAGGACAAAGGAAAGAGGTTGTCATGGTGTCCAGAGGAAATTGACGATCTCAGGGGGATGCCTAGGGCTCCAGAGAAGGCTGGGGTCATCGTCGATGATCGGTGCGATGAGGGAATGGTGCGGATTAAGCTTTCCAATGATGTCCTCTCAGAGCTTCTCGCTAGCAAGAGCATTAAGCTCTATTTGCAGTTGGTAATACACCACGGTGTTGGCCCAAAGGTCTTCCACTCTAGTTTTGATGATGATTAACTCATATAGTTATAGTTTACTAATAATCTTGTGATATTTAGCTTCAGATATTTAACCAAGATATTAGTAGGTAATTAGCTTCAACAACGGTGTTTTGGAGCTTTCACATGGTGATTCAAGAGCTCGAGCGTCAAGTTTACATCTAGCACTCGTTGGAGTCAAACTCAGGGAATCGCGTTTGGATCGAGTCAACTTGGAGATAGCGTTCTATAAGAAGGCTTCAGTTTATTTAGTTAAGATTTAGATTAGATCCATTATAAAGATTAGATAGTGTGATATGCTTAAGTTCACGACACACACTTGTTTTAAATTTCATGTTTATTGGTGTTGGTTTTCGGTTTAATCGATCTTGGTTTTCATGAATAGAATTGAATCAAAACAAGTTTACATGGTTTAATGTATATTAGACTTGATCTATATACATATATGTTTCATCTACTTAGAAAAACTTATTTTGATACACTATTCATCTATTTGGAGTTTTGTATTTAGACAAAATCTATTTTTGGATTTAACGTCAAAAACATAGATATTATACCTTTCATATATATTGGATTCTATCCATATACTATATAGCTTCAAAATTGTATAATTATCATGCTTTTGTATTACATGTGTTTTGGAAAAATCGGATTTCTATTTCAAAAATACAAGTTTTGGAAAATATAAAATTTGGTTTAAGGCAAATTTTTCAAGTCACAAAAATGATTCAAAATGTTTGTAACATGATTTGATTTTTACTCAAACATGTTTGTATTTTAAAGATATAACATGAACTGATTTTTGTGAAATATATGTGATTTTATGGGATTTAATTAAGGATAAAAACTCAAGGTTTTAAGACCCTAATTAGTCACACAGGCAGGTTGCCGGTCGACCGTAGCAGTGAGCGGTCGACCGGGCCAGTCGACTGACGTGCACAGATTGTGCATGCTGCCTTGCTGGGGAGGCCGGTCGACCGGGTCGGTCGACCGCCAGAGAGCTCTGCTCTCTGGAAAGCCTCCGGTCGACCGGGCAGAGAGCTTTGCTCTCTGTTTCCAGCTCGGCCGACGGGCGGTCGACCGGCCAGAGAGCAGTTGCTCTCTGGATCTGGCACGGTCGACTGGGCGGTCGACCGAAGGGCTCAACGGTAAAAAATGTGACCGTTGGCCGGTCGACCGGAAGGGCAAAAATGCCCTTTTTAGCTGCCAACGGGCAGATTCTAAATGGGGTTATAAATACCCCCATTTGAATTGGTTTTTAATAAGAATTTCAAGAGCTAAATTTCTCACCTTTACAAGTGTTTTAATACAAGTTTTCAAAAGAGTTTTTAGTGCAAAAAAGATCTATCTTCATTTGTTTTAAAGAGTTGGCAAAATCAAAGAAAAAGAGAAGTCTTTGGGATTTATTTTTATTCTTCATTTCAATCATATCTTAGAAGTTTTCTCAAGTATTTTCTTTGTGTTTTTGATTTTCAAACTCTTTGGTTTTTCACACTTGAGCTTATCTTCTATCCTATCTATTTAGGATCTTTGTTTTGTGGGAAAAGAAATTGGTTTGTGGTCTTTGTGATGATCAAGTTGTAAACCTTCCATTGATTGTGATATCCCTCTAGTGAGAGGTGATTGAGTTGTTATCTCTCAAGTGTGAGGTGATAGTGGAAGTGGTATTTGGCTCCCTTCTAGTGAGAGGTGGAGATTGTGTTGGAATCCCTCAAGTGTGAGGTGATCGTTGATTGAGTGGCTAAGTGCCTATCCCTCTAAGTGTAGAGGTGATTTGTTTTGTGCCTTGCCTATAAGTGTAGGGTTGTATTGGTTGAGAGAGGAGTTGTGTACTCCCAATTGTAATTGCCCCAAATCCTCAGTGGAGGTTCCCTGTGTGGGAAGTCCTGTGTGGACGAGTTAATGGAAATCCTTCTGTGTGAAGGTGGGGACGTAGAGCTGTGTGCTCGAACCTCGAAACATATCTTGGTGTTTACGATTGATCCACTTTCTCTAACTCTCTCTTACATTGTGCATTGCTTCATATTGTCATATCATATACATGCTTGGTTTGTTTGTGTGCCTCACTTGTGTTTAACCAAGAGAGCTTCATATAGTACCTCAACTCTTATTCAGAGGAATCAAGAGGAGTTAGTCCAGAGCCCTTCACCGAGAATTCGGCTACACTCTTTGGTTACACTAAGTGTGTTGCAACTAAGTTTTAATTTTCTCATTATTATTCATAGATTAGCCGTACACCTATTCACCCCCCTTCTAGGTGTACTTTCAATTGGTATCAGAGCCTACGCTCCTGATATTAGGTTTAACCACCTAGGAGTGTGATCTTGATTTTGCTAACCTACATTTGCATTTGTATTTGCAAACATATAGTTTGCACTCATGGATAGCCCTCCCATGTTTGATGTCTCTAGAATTGATATATGGAAGGTTATGATGAGTTGTCATTTAAAAGCCCTAAGATATAAAGTTTACCTTGCCATTACCAAGGAATCCTACCTTAGTGATAGTAAGCATATAGAGGCCAATGCACAAGCCCTAAAGGCACTTATAACATCACTAAGTAAAGAATATTTACATGTGTTTTCTCATTATGATTTCGCTCTTACAGTGTGGAACATTTTGACATCTTCTGAGCTACCAATGCTTATCAATAAGAAGAGGAAATCTAGTCGAGACGAGTCCGACCTACGTTGCTTCATGGTCCAAGAGAATGACTCCCTTGAGGTACATTCGGATACTCAACTAGACGATAGTACTAGTTCTTATTGTAATGAGTGTATGGATGCACATGCCTTAAATAATGAACTAGCTAAAAATTGTGAAAATTTGATTTTAAAATATAAACTTTTGAAAAGAGATAGCTTTTGATTAAAAGAAGAAAATAAAAATTTATCTTCTAGGCTTGATGTTGCTTTGCAAGAGAGGGATGAGATTTCAAGTGAACGTGACTCACTTAAATCCCAACTTGAACTTGCCCTTAATGAAAACAAAATTTTGAGAAGTAAAAATGATTGTGAAAATATTTTAAAGAAAAATGAGGCTTTATCTTTAAAAGTTGATTTTGTTGTAGAAGAAAATGAATCTTTAAAAATGGAAATTGTTTCAATTTCAAAGGAATTGGATTTAGTTTCTAAGAAGAACATTTCCTTGAAAAATGATATTGATACACATGTTTACCATGCTAATATAACTTCACCTTCTAGTGTATCCATTGCATGCACCTCTTCTATAATTGAAAATGATATTTGCTTATTAAAGAAGAGTGTTAATTGTTTGGGCTCCACTTTGAGTCATTGTGCTTTGAACCATACACGTTTGGAATTCATGTTTCGCAAGAAACAAATTCCATCTATGTATGCACACAATTCACGGCATACACATGCTCCTCACGTTCACTTTCATAACACTTTGTATGCTCATGTATACATATATACACATTGTGGACGTAAGGATCACCTTACTAAATTTTGTTATGATAGGATACATGATTCTAATTTAACAAATAAATTTGTTTGGGTTGGGAAAGGAGCTAACCCTCATGGACCCAAAAGAGTATGGGTACCAAAGACCACTCTTATTTTATTTGATGTAGGTGTGGGCTCTCACATGACGTGAGAGTGATGGTGCCTTGAGGTGGATGCGTTCTGAGCTTAAAGAGGACAATTTGGATGCATCACTTTCAAGGGGAGTTTGGTAGGAGGACCACCTCGGTTTGGAGACATAGAGATGTACTCTCATGATTTTGGTAACGATCTCTAATTCCTTATTTATGTTTACATGCTTTTCATATTATTCATTTTTAGCATGTTTTGATGCTTCATGATTAGGATGTTAAATGTCATGATATTTAGATTAGTGATATATATGATTAGTATTTGAGATCACCCACGTTTATATGAATTTATATTTAGTGTTCTCACTTTAATTTAACTAATGTGTATGTCCTAGATCTAATGCATGTTCATTTACTATAATGATCATATAAGTTTTATTTTGATTTCAATGCTTCATGTTTTGATTTCATGTTTAGATGTTAGTTTTCATTAAAACTTGGATATATACTTGTACAACTAGTGAGCCACAAATAGATTATTATATGTTTGTGATCAAATGCTCATTTGTACCCATTTGATGTACTAGTATAGTCTAGTTTTGATGATTCATACATTTTGACTTGTATTCTATATTTTTGGCATGTTTTCATGTTTATATTTAAACTTCATGTATATGTCTATTTTGCCTAAACTAATAGTTATACATATACATCCTTGAGCCACTTGTCCTCTTGCATATACTTTTGTGAACTTGTTTATGTTTGGATATGTATATATACTCTAGTTTGTACAAAACATACATATGCCTTGAAAATTAAATTATTTTGATGATTTTCATGTTTTTAAGGAATTTCATATTGAGCTTGATTGTCTATTTTCATGACTATGTCTTTCACAAAACTTGTACACTCATATTACTTGATGTTTTGTCATGATTTTATTTTCATGAGTATTTTATGTGCTATATAGATTTTGAGTGATATTAGTTAAGTAATTTTCATGTTTTATGGAATATATTTTTATTTTATTCCTTACTTGAAGGATTTCGTACTAGTTTTTAAATTTTATCATATAACTATTTACGGTATTCTTCATATGGTAGAGTTTTCAAACATGTTATATTATTTTCAAACTTATTTTTGAAAACCCCTACCCTTCCAAGGGCGGCTGGTTGGACGACCATGCCTTGTATGCTCATTATTGAAAAACTATTTAAAACATGTGCATGAAATGAGTGGTAGGAAGTATGAGTTATATACTTGATCTTATTGTGTTTTCAATTGATATCATTGTATCTTTTCAATTAGTATCACTATTGACATTCTTTTTATATACTCATATAATTTTAAGTTTAAGCACACATATATATAAAAACTTTAACTTCATATAGTACCAATTTCGATTGGTATTCAATTTTTCATACATATATATGTATTTTATTTGTGCTTACTATATCTCTATATCTTTGAGCACAAATTTTAGTTATGATAAGCTTGATTTCTTAAATGACTATTATATTTCAATTAATTATGTTTCAATTGGTATCTTATACAAGCTTATGCATCATTTTGTTTGGTATTTCATAAAGGGGAGAAAATTCATATTTCACCGTTCAATTGGTTTTGTTTACCTTTGGTATTCTAGTCTCACACTTTATGTTGAAAAATGATTGAAAAATGATATTGATTTTGTATTTGATATCATACGCTCCTAATGAAAAATCATTTTCAATTAGTATATGTTTCATTATTTTCTATTGGTATATGTTTCATTTTCAATATTGATATCAAAAACATTAAATTGGTATTATTCTCTATTTGGTATCTCTATTGTAAAATGAGTTTAGTGTTTAACCAAAAAGATTGGTTTATGTTTTTCAAATTGGTATCAAAAGTGTAAAATATTTTCAATTGGTAATAATTTTTACAATTGGTTTTAAGATTACCTATATTTCTTATTTACTTTCAATTGATATCAAAATTTTTTTGATTGGTTTCTTCAAAATGTTTTATTTACTTTCAATTGGTATCTTCAAATTTTTTTTTTTGGGTTGGTTTACCTATTTGTTTATTTTCAATTGGTATCATGATGCACTAAATTGATATATTTTTTTCAATTGGTATCATAATGTTTTGTTTTGATTTCACCCCTTGTTGTTTTTTTGTTTCGGATAAAAAGGGGGAAAACATTATTTTATTGTCTACTTTAACCCCTTTGTTGATGATTGACAAAAAGGGGGAGAAGTATTTGAGTATATATGCTTGTTTATTTATAAGTTTATATTAAAGTTTGTTTCATATTGGTATCAAGAGAGTTTGTTTTATGTTTTGTTGATATTGGTATCAAGAGCATGGATATTAGTATCAAGAACATATTTTGTTATTTTGTTTTGTTGGTATAAAGAACCTTTATTAAATTTTTATTGTTGGTATCAAGAGCTTTTATTGATTATCTTTCAATGGTATCAAGAGCTTTTATTGCGTTATTGATAAGCTTTCAATTAAAATTTTTGTTGGTATCAAGAGCAATTATTTAAAGAACATGTTTATTTTATGTAACGCCCCGATTCCACAGATACGGGGACGTCACTGCGACGTATATACGTAGGCCAGAAATTGCCCCACGCGTATATACGCTAAGCAAAAAGTACAACAAGAAACAGAGTACACGACAAAGCGTGGTATCTATACATATGCCAACACAAGAAGTACACATACAAAGTTATCACAGGATATTATAAAGTATTACACATGACGTGTGCATTACATCATAACCAAGTCCAAAAGAATATATACAATATGTATACAAAAAGCTCACAAGTAGAAAAAGGATCTCGTGAGTCAAAAGGAGAGAGTCTGGCACGAGGACCGGAGCTAATCTGCCTGCTCACTAAAGAAAGCCTGATCTTCGGTGGATGGCTCCACTTCGACCCAAGCCTCGGAATCTGAATATGCAAATCCAAGGGATCAAGACATATAACAATGAACAATATATATGGCCAAATGGCTAGGATACATGAATAAAGAAAACTGGAACGGTCTAATGAATATAAACCAACAGGTAAGGAAAGCATATATAACTGAAGTCAGAAAGAAATGAATGCATAGCTCTAGTCTATTATTATTATTACTTGCTTTACTGTGATATCTAGCTATGTGACCCAGCGTCCCAGCGCACATAGATCCATATCCTAGTAACTCAAGGTTGTTATTGGAAACAGCGGGGGTATCGACGAACTATGTTTACAGTGGACCCCGTACATGCCCGGGATAACGGTCCAGGATTGTTCCGTTGCTTGGTGACGGAAGCCAGCCGCTAGGCTATTCAGGAGGGTCTTATGTATGCCCTTAGTCATGACTGATTCAGGAATAGGGAGCAAGCACTCCCCTCGGTCCCCTGGTGTACCGCAGGTTAGACCGGAATATGATTGTACAATATACCTACTACCACTGTAAACACGAACACGTATCGATATCCGCATGTTTCCCCCGACCCATATGTAAGTTGGTGCTTTTTATAGGAAAGTCAAGTGTATCATGCTTTGTTTTAAGAGATGGCATGATGGGTGGTGATATTTACTATTTACATGTCATGATACAAGAATATGCAATAACAAGTCATGAGGTAACAAGAGATACATCTATTCAGTAATAGGTCATGTAATATCAGTATTGAAGCATGAACAAGCAAGATATAATACACATGTAACAAGCATAAGAACCAAATTCAGAACAGAAATTAACTATGACACACAGTCAGAATTAGTCGACTAGGGGTAAGGGTTAGTCGACTAATAGGGGTCTCTAGTCGACTGACAGTCTGGATTAGTCGACTGGAACTGGGATACAGAGAGTTGGAATTCTGTTTCAGGAAGAGTTAGTCGACTAGGGTAGGAGGGTTAGTCGACTAACAGTGAGCTCTAGTCGACTAACAGATACTTAAGTCGACTAAGTCTGTTGATGCAGAAAGTTGGATTTCTGGTCCAGGGAGGATTAGTCGACTAGGGGGATTCAGGAGTCGACTAATAGTGATTTCCAGAGAGTTGAGATTTATGTCCAGAAAAGATTAGTCGACTGATAATTGGGGTAAGTCGACTAATACTGTGTTTTCCAGAAAAACTAAGTTTCAGCTAAGTGTTCTAGTCGACTAGCTCCTAGGGTAAGTCGACTAATAGTGGGAAAAACAGTGACAAAACAGATTTTTTGGAAATTGCGTTTGATGGTTCAATTCATGGTTTTGGGTGACCTAGGTGTACAAGAGGTGTAGATACAAGTGTTCTAGGGCTAATTCAAGTCTTGGTGAGTGAAATACTCACTTGGAACCGTTTGATTCGAGTTAGTGAGCTCGAAAAGGTTGTTGACGACGAGTAGCTCCCAAATGATCCTTGGCGACGGAGAGAGCTACGATCCAAGCTCCAAAGTAGAAGCTTGAGCTGGAGGTGAAGAGCTTGGGGGGTTCTTGGAGCTAGGGTTCAGTTTGAGGAAGGAGAGGGTTTGGTGAGAGCTTCTCTCACTTGAGTTGAAATGAGAAAGAAAAAGATTAAAGTGTAAAGGGAAAGTCTTATATAGGTTTGGGATTTTGTAAAGGGGTTGGAATTAAGATAGAAGTGAGGGGTTTTCTTGCAAAAAAGGAGGGGTGAGGTGTCCCTCACCTGGACACTTGGCCGGCTGTGGGAGAGAGAGAGAGTGAGTGGGGTTAGGTGGGGAAGTGAGTGGGAAATGAGGTGGCATTTGTGGAATTTGCAATTATTGAAAAAATGTCCAAAATTCAAGTATTTCGGAATGACCCGAAAATTTTACCAAAAATCAAGAATAAGATTTGAAGACTCATGGTGAAATTCGTTTGAAGAAATAATTTATAGTTTTAGAATTAAAAATCCGGAATCGGTTATCTGCCGACTCCGTTGGAATTTTCATAAATTCATAAAATTCTCAGAAAAAGTATTTAGATAGAAAATATGATTCTAAGAAATAAAGTCTAAAGGATCTTCTAGAAATTCCTAACTGTTTGCAAGATAAAAATCTGAGAATCGATCAGCGGCACTGGTCGACACCGGTTTTGAAAATATTTAATTAAATTCAGGAAAATTCCAGAAAATCATATAAAATCCAAAGTATAGGAAAATGACATTTGGAACTGAAATCGGTCGAATACAGGAAGTAAATCGAAAAATACGATCGAAAAGCTGAATACGCAACTAAGTACGTAGTCTGGAAACGGGGTATTACATTTTAAGTTTATATTTTCAATTGGTATTTAAGAACATGTCTATTTTAAAAAGGAACAATAATTTATTTTAAAATTTTGGTATCAAAAGCATGTTTATTTTATTGTTTTATGCATGTTTATGCATATTCATGCTTAACATTCATTGCATATCTTATAGTTTATTGCTATGCATGAGTTAAGGGGGAGCTTCTTTGAAGCTTAACTTTAATCCATGCATATATAACTCCATGAGTTTTGTCATCATTAAAAAAGGGGAGATTGTTGGCCCAAAGGCCTTCCACTCTAGTTTTGATAATGATTAACTCATGTAGTTATAGTTTACTAATAATCTTGTGATATTTATTTTCAGATATTTAACCAAGATATTAGTAGGTGATTAGCTTCAACAAAGGTATTTTGGAGCTTTCACATGGTAATTCAAGAGCTCGAGCGTCAAGTTCACATCTAGCACTCGTTGGAGTCAAGCTCGGGGAATCGCGTTTGGATCGAGTCAACTTGGAGACGACATTCTACAAGAAGGCTTCGGTTTGTTTAGTTAAGATTTAGTTTAGATCTATTGTAAAGATTAGATAGTGTGATATGCTCAAGTTCACGACGCACACATGTTTTAAGTTTCATGTTTATTGGTTTTGGTTTTCGGTTTAACCGATCTTGGTTTTCATGAATAGAATTGAATCAAAACAAGTTTACATGGTTTAATGTATATTAGATTTGATTTAATTACAAATATGCTCCATCTACTTAGAAAAACTTATTTTGATACACTATTCATGTGTTTGGAGTTTTGTATTTAGACAAAACCTATTTTTGGATTTAACATCAAAAACATAGATATTATACCTTTCATGTATATTGGATTCTATCCATATACTATATGCTTCAAAGTTGTTTAAATATCATGTTTTTTTATTTACATGTGTTTTGGAAAAATCGGATTTTTATTTCAAAAATTCAAGTTTTGGAAAATACAAAATTTGGTTTAAGGCAAAATTTTCAAGTCACAAAAATGGTTCAAAATGTTTGTAACATATTTTGATTTTTACTCAAAAATGTTTGTATTTCAAAGATATAACATGAACTGATTTTTGTGAAATTTATGTGATTTTATGGGATTTAATTAAGGATAAAACTCAAGTTTTTAAGACCCTAATTAGTCAGACAGGCAGGCTGCCGGTCGACCGGGCCGATCGACCATAGCAGCGAGCGGTCGACTGGGCTGGTCGACCGACGTGCACAGAATGTGCACGCTGGCTTGCTGGGGAGGCCGGTCGACCGGGTCGGTCGACCACCAGAGAGCTCTGCTCTCTGGAAAGCCTCCGGTCGACCGGGCGGTCGACCGGGCGGAGAGCTATGCTCTCTGTTTCCAGCTCGATCGACCGGGCGGTCGACCGGCCAGAGAGCAGTTGCTCTCTGGATCTGGCACGATCGACCGGGCAGTCGACCAGAGGGCTCAACAGTAAAAAATGTGACAGTTGGCCAGTCGACCGGGAGGGCAAAATGCCCTTTTCAGCTGCCAACGGGCAGATTCCAAATGGGGTTATAAATACCCCCATTTGAACTGGTTTTTAATAAAAATTTCAAGAGCTAAATTTCTCACCTTTATAAGTGTTTTAATACAAGTTTTCAAAAGAGTTTTTAGTGCCAAAAGATCTATCTTCATTTGTTTTAAAGAGTTAGAAAAATCAAAGAAAAAGAGAAGTCTTTAGGATTTATTTTTGTTCTTCATTTCAATCATATCCTAGAAGCTTTCTCAAGTATTTTCTTTGTGTTTTTGATTTTCAAACTCTTTGGTTTCTTACACTTGAGCTTATCTTCTATACTATCTATTTAGGATCTTTGTTTCGTGGGAAAAGAAATTGGTTTGTGGTCTTTGTGATCACCAAGTTGTAAACCTTCCATTGATTGTGATATCCCTCTAGTGAGAGGTGATTGAGTTGTTATCCCTCAAGTGTGAGGTGATAGTTAAAGTGGTATTTGGCTCCCTCTAGTGAGAGGTGGAGATTGTGTTGGAATCCCTCAAGTGTGAGGTGATCGTTGATTTAGTGGCTAAGTGCCTATCCCTCTAAGTGTAGAGGTGATCTGTTTTGTGCCTTGTCTATAAGTGTAGGGTTGTATTGGTTTAGAGAGGAGTTGTGTACTCCCAATTGTAATTGCCTCAAATCCTCAGTGGAGGTTCCCTGTGTGGGAAGTCCTGTGTGGACGAGTTAGTGAAAATCTTTCTGTGTGAAGGAGGGGACGTAGAGCTGTGTGCTCGAACCTCGAAATATATCTTGGTGTTTGCGATTGATCCACTTTCTCTAACTCTCTCTTACATTGTGCATTGCTTCATATTGTCATATCATATACATGCTTGGTTTGTTTGTGTGCCTCACTTGTGTTTAACCAAGAGAGCTTCATATAGTACCTCAACTCTTATTCAGAGGAATCAAGAGGAGTTAGTCTAGAGCCCTTCACCGGGAATTCGGCTGCACTCTTTAGTTACACTAAATGTGTTGCAATTAAGTTTTAATTTCCGCATTATTGTTCATAGATTAGCCGTACACCTATTCACCCCCTTCTAGGTGTACTTTCAATTGGTATCAGAGCCTACGCTCCTGATATTAGGTTTAACCACTTAGGAGTGTGATCTTGGTTTTGCTAATCTACATTTGCATTTGTATTTACACACATATTGTTTGCACTCATGGATAGCCCTCCCATGTTTGATGTCTTTAGGATTGATATATGGAAGATTATGATGAGTTGTCATTTAAAAGCCCTAGTATATAAAGTTTACCTTACCATTACCAAGGAATCCTATCTTAGTGATAGCAAGCATATAGAGGCCAATGCACAAGCCCTAAAGGCACTTATAGCATCACTAAGTAAAGAATATTTACATGTGTTTTCTCATTATGATTCCGTTTTTGCAGTGTGGAACATTTTGACATCTCTCGGGCTATCAACGTTTATCAATAAGAAGAGGAAATCTAGTCGAGACGAGTCCGACCTACGTTGCTTCATGGTCCAAGGGAATGACTCCCTTGAGATACATTCGGATACTCAACTAGATGATAGTACTAGTTCTCATTGTAATGAGTGTATGGATGCACATGTCTTAAATAATGAACTGGCTAAAAATTGTGAAAATTTGATTTCAAAATATAAACTTTTGAAAAAGGATAGCTTTGAATTAAAAAAAGAAAATAAAAATTTATCTTCTAGGCTTGATGTTGCTTTGCAAGAGAGGGATGAGATTTCAAGTGAACGTGACTCACTTAAATCCCAACTTGAACTTGCCCTTAATGAAAACAAAATTTTGAGAAGTAAAAATGATTATGAAAATGTTTTAAAGAAAAATGAGGCTTTATCTTCAAAAGTTAATTTTGTTGTAGAAGAAAATGAATCTTTAAAAATGAAAATTGTTTCTATTTCAAAGGAAATGGATTTTGTTTCTAAGGGGCTGTTTGGATTCAAGGAATCCGAGTGAAGTGAGGAAGTGGGGAAGTATAATTGCTCATTTTCCTATCTATCCAAACACCGGAAAAGGAAAATAAGAAAACCCCCTTTTCTTTTTCATCTCTCTTTTACACAACCATTTTCTCACTTCCAGAGTGCTACAGTTAATTTTGTGGTTATGTAAATCTCATTTATAATAAGTTATAGCATAAAACAGTTAATTTTTTGGTCATGTAAATCTCACTTGCATTCTAATTACAATCTATTTTTTATTTTTCTTAATTAATTTTTATTTTAATATTATTTTGCGGTCAACTTTGTGGTCAACTTTTCCATTTCCACTTTTCATTACCATCCAAACACCGGAAACGACAAAACATTTTCCAAACCACACTTCCCAACAACCATCCAAACACCAGAAAACTTACTACTCATTTCCTTTTTTCCTAAAGGAAATAAATCTTACTTCCTACTTCCTCACTTCACACCAATTCCTTATATCCAAACAGACCCTAAGAAGAACATTTTCTTGAAAATTGATATTGATACACACGTTTGCCATGCTAGTATAGCTTCACCTTCTAGTGTATCCATTGCATGCACCTCTTCTATAATTGAAAATGATATTTGCTTGTTAAAGAAGAGTGTTGATTATTTGGGCTCCACTTTGAGTCATTGTGCTTTGAACCATACACGTTTAGAATATATGTTTCACAAGAAAAAAATTCCATCCATGCATACACACAAACCATGGCATACACATGCTCCTCACGTTCACTCTCATGACACTTTGTATACTCATGTGTTCACATATACACATTGTGGATGTAAGGGCCACCTTGCTAAATTTTGTTATAATGGGATACATGATTCCAATTTAGCAAATAAATTTGTTTGGGTTAGGAAAGTAGCTAACCCTCATGGACCCAAAAGAGTATGGGTACCAAAGACCACTCCTATTTTATTTGATGTAGGTGTAGGCTCTCACATGACGTGAGAGTGATGGTGCCTTGAGGTGGATGTGTTTGGTTTTTCGGTTTAACAGGTATCGATTTTTCATATATGTGGTTTTCATGAATAGATAAAATCAAAACAAGTTTACATGGTTTAATGTATATTAGATTTGATCTAATATATCTATGCTTCATCTGTTAAAAAAAACTTATTTTGATAGTCTATTTCATGAGTTGGAGTTTTGTATTTAAACAAAACTTATTTTTGTATTTAATGTCAAAAACATAGATATAATATCTTTCATATATATTGGATTCTATCCATATACAACATGCTTAAAAGTTGTTTCAATATTATATTTTTGTATTTACATGAGTTTTGGAGAAAACGATTTTCCCTTTCAAAAATCCTAGTTTTGGAAAATACAATTTTTGGTTTAAGACAAATTTTCAAGAACACAAAATGGTTCAAATTATTTAGAATATGTATTGAATTTTACTCACATATATTTGTATTTTAAAGATCTAATAAGAACATATTTTTATGAAATTTATGTGATTTTATGGGATTTAATCAAAGATAAAAACTCAAGTTTTTAATCCCTATATTATTGGACCAGGCTGTCTGCTGGTCGATCGAGGTAGAAGCCAGTCGACCGGTCCGGTCGACCGATATGCACAGAACGCGCACGCAGCCTAGGCTGGAGGCCAGTCGATCGCCAGAGAACTTCTGATCTTTGGAAATGGCCCCGGTCGACTGCCCTGTTGACTGGCAGAGAGCTCTGCTCTCTGTTTTCAGTTTCCGGTCGGTCAACCGGTGGCTCAATGGTCATAAATATGACCGTTGGCCGGTCGACTGGAAGGGCAATTCTGCCCTTTCCAGCTGCCAACGGGCAGATTTGTTTTGGGGCTATAGGTTCCCCATTCTTGAGCTGTTTTTAAATAAGTTTTTCAAGAGCAAAATTCTCATTCTTTCTAGTGTTAAAAATACAAGTTTTAAAAGAGTTTTAGAGCCAAAAGATTTAATCTTTATTTGTTTTTAAAGGGTTGGAAAAATCAAAGAAAAATAGGATATTTGGGATATTGGTTTTGATCTTCATTTCAATCTTATTCTAGTTGTTTTCTTAAGTATTTTTTTGTGTTTTTGATTTTCAAACTCTTTAATTTTCTTACACTTGAGTCTATCATATCTATCCTATCTATTAGGATCTATTTTTGGGAAAATTAGTTTGTGGTTGAGAGAGACCACCAAGTGTTGTAACCCTCCTTACTTTGTGACATCCCTCTAGTGAGAGGTGATTGTGTTGATATTCCTCTAGTGAAAGGTGATTGTGGAGGTTGTGTTGGAATCCCTCTAAGTGTAGAGGTGATTGTTGGTGTGTTGGCTAAGTGCCTTATCCCTCAAGTGTGAGGTGATTGTTGTTTGGCTTTGTGCCTATCCCTCAATTGTGAGGTTGATATTGTGTTGGTTTTGTGCCTTGCCTCTAGTGAGAGGTTGTATTTGTTGAGAAAGGAGTTGTGTACTCCCAAGTTGTATTTGCCCAAAATTTTCAGTGGAGGTTCCATGTGTGGAAGTCTTGTATGGACGATATAGTGAAAATCCTTCTGTGTGAAGGCAGGGACGTAGAGCTGGGTGCTCGAACCTCGAAACATATTTTTGTGTTTGCTTTTGATCCACTATCTCTAACTCTCTCTCTCTCTTATTGTGTCTTGCATCATTTCATATTACTCATATCATTTATATGCTTGGATTTATTTGTGTGCCTCACTTGCATTCAACCAAGAGAACTTCATATAGCACCTTAACTCTTATTTAAAAGAATTTAGAAGAGATAGTTCAGAGTCCTTCACCGAGAATTCGGCTACACTCTTTGGTTACACTAAGTGTGTTGCAATTAGTTTTTAATTCCGCATTATTTTTCATTAGATTAGCCATACACCTATTAACTCCTCCTCTAGGTGTAATTTCAATTGGTATCAGAGCGCCTACGCTCCTGATATTAGGTTTAACTACCTAGGAGTGAGATCTTTGTTGCTAATCTAGTATTTGCATTTGCACACTTATATTGTTTATACACACTCATGGATTATCTTGCACCTCCCATGTTTGATGTTTCTAATATCAATATGTGGAAGCTTAGAATGAGTATGTACCTAAAAACCCTAAGTTTGCATGTTTTCCTTACCGCTACCAAGAAATCCTATCTTAGTAATAGCAAGCATATAGAGTCCAATGCACAAGCCCTCGAGGCACTTAGGAGCACTTTAAGTAAAGAACATTTGTGTTTACATTCTCATTGTGATTCCGCCTTTGCAGTGTGGAACACCTTGACCTCTCCCGCGCTTCAAACGCCAAACACTGTGGAGGAGGAATCTAGTGGAGGAGAATCCGAACAACAATGCTAAATGGTCCAAGGGAATAACTCCCTTGAGGTAAAATCGGAAACTCAATTAGATGATTGTGCTAGTTCTTCCGGCGATGATCATATTGATGCTGATGCATTAAATGAAGAACTATCTATTGTTTGCGAAAAATTATTAGAAAAATATCAACTCTTGAAAAAGAAAAGTTTTGCATTAAATAAAGAAAATGAGGATTTAATTTCAAAACTTGATGTGTCTTTGCAAGAGAAAGTTGAGATTTCTAATGAAAGGGACTCATTGAAATCCCAACTTGAACTTGCCCTAAATGAAAATAAAATTTTGAAAAAAAAAATGATTGTGAGAAAGTTTTGAAGAAAAAATGAAGTTTTATCTTCAAAACTTGTTCTTGTTTTAAAAGAAAATGATTCTTTGAAAAACAAAATTATTTCTATTTCAAAGGAATTAGATTTAATTTCTAATAAAAATATTTCTTTGAAAAATGATTTAGACACACATGTTTGCCATACTTCACCACCTAGTGTATAAATTGCATGCACCTCTTCTACTATTATTGAAAATGATATTAATATTTTAAAGAAGAGTGTTGATTGTTTGGGCTCTACTTTGAGCCAATGTGCCATGAACCACACATGGTTGGTATCCATGTTTCAAATGAAACAAGTTTCACATATGCATGCACACAAACCATGGCATACACATGCTCCTCACGTTCACACTTATAACACAATGTATACTCATGTGTACACATGTACACATTGTGGACGTAAGGGCCACCTTGCTAAGTTTTGTTATGATAGAGTACATAATGTAAATTTAGCAAATAGATTTGTTTGGGTTAGGAAAGGAGATAACCCCCATGGACCCAAAAGAGTATGCGTACCAAAAGCCACTCCTATTTTTGATGTAGGTGTGGGCTCCACATGACTTGAGAGACATTGGTGCCTTGAGGTGGATGTGTTCCGAGTTAAACGGTGACTATTTAGGATGCATCACTTTCAAGGGGAGTTTGAGGGAAGGACCACCTTGGTTTGGAGATCTAGAGATGTGCCCTCATGATTTTGGTAACAATCTCTAAACTCCTATTTATGTTTATATGCTTTCATTATTAATTCTTAGCATGTCATGTTTTGATTACTATGTTAACATGTTTTGATTACTATGTTAAATGCCATGATAATTAGGTTTTGTGATATACATGATTAGTATTTGAGATACACCCATGTTTATATGAATTTATTTTTGTGTTCTCACTTTAGTTTAACTATGTTGTATATCCTAGTCTAATACATGTGTATTTACATAATGATCATATTGTTTTATATTTTATTTTATGCTTCATGATTTGATTATATGTATAAGATGTAGTTTTCATTAAAACTTGTGTCAATACTTGTACAACTAGTGAGTAACAAATTGATTATTGTATGTTTGTGCTAAATTTCTCATTTGTACTCATTAAATGTACTAGTATAGCCTAATTTTGATGATTCATGCATTTTGACTTGTATTCCCTATTTTTGGACATGTTTTTCATGATGATATGTTTTAGCTTCATGTATATATTAATTTTATCAAAACTATTGGATATACATGTATAAACTTGAGTCATTTGCTTTTCATGCAATATTCTTTTATGGACTCAATCGTGTTTGGATATGTATGTATACTTCTAGTTTAGGCTAAACATACATATGCCTCGAAATTGAAATTATTTTGGTGAAAATTAAATTTTCATTTTATAAAAGAATTTCACATTGAGCCTTCATTGCCTATTCCCATGATTTTGTGATTACATGATTCTTTCACTCACATTACTTGATGTTTTCTCATGACTTTATTTTCATGAGTATTATATGTGCTTTATAGACTTTGAGTGTTGATGATCGTGTGACTTACATATTTTTCATGGAATATATTCTTGTTTTATTCCTTACTTGAAAGATTTCGTACTAGTTTTCACGTTTTTCTTAAAACTAATTGCCTTATTCTTCATGTGGTAGAGTTTTCAAACGTGTTATAATTATTTTTAAACTTATTTTTGAAAACTCCTACCCATCTAAGGGTGGTTGATGGGCGACCATACCTTGTGAGTCTAATTGAAAATCTTTTTAAATAAGTGCATGATATGGTGGAAGATATGAGTTATACACTTGATCCTCATCATATTTTCAATTGGTATGCCAATTGATATTTTCATGTTTGTATACTCATCTTTGGTTTTCTATATATGTATGCTTAAAAACTTCAAAAAGTATCAATTTCTATTGATATTCACATTTTCATACATATATACATGATTTGATTGTGCTTACTATATCTTTACATCTTAATGCACAAATTATGTTTATGCTATGCTTGATATACTCTTTAATGACAATTATTTTCAAATTGGTATTTTATACAAGCTTATGCATCATTTTCGTTGGTATTTCATAAAGGGGGAGAAAACTTCATGTTTTAATTTTCAATCGATTGTATTTTCAATTGGTATCCTACTCCCACACTTTATGACATAAAATTAGAATAATATCATTTTTCATCAATATTATTATCTGGTATATTATTTTTCAATTGGTTTCCTATGCTCTTAATGAAAAATATTTTAATTTGAAATATGCTAACATTTTCAATATTGGTATCAAAAATCTTAAATTGGCTTTATTCTAAAAATTTAGTATCTTTATTGCAAAATGAATTGTTTAACCAAATAGTTGGTTTGTTTTTCAATTGGTATCATACTTCATTTTAAATTGGTATTTATATTGAAATGAGTTTTATTTACATAAAAATATTTGGCTTTCACTTTCATTTGATATGAAAATTATAAAATATTCTCATTTGGTATCAAAATTACAAGATGTTTACAATTGGTATCAAGATTCTAAATACATATATATTTCAATTGGTATCAAAACACACAATGTTTCATTTTTCATTGGTATCAAAAGTTTACAAGATATTTTCAATTAGTATCTTTTGGTATCTTAAAAATTTTTGTTTATTTTCAATTGGTATCATAATTTGGTATCAAAAGTTTTGATATGTATTGCTTATATGCAAAGGAGATTAACGTCTTCTCTATGTATAAATTGATGTTGAGTGTATCTCATATTGAGGAGCTTGACCGCTCTTCTTTATGTTTTACACGTGTGTAGGGGAGCTTCGCATCTCCTTTTATACATTGTATATTATGCTTTATGTGGTTAGGGTTTAGTCATCTCTTTTCATATAAATGCATGTATGCAGGGGGAGTTAACTTCACGTCTCTCCTCTTCATGAATGTATATAGCATATACACCTTTATTGTTTTGATTTATGCCAAAAGGAAGAAAAATATTATTTATGTTTTTAGTGTTTGTACCCCTTTGTTGATGAATTGACAAAAAGGAGGAGAGAAATTTAGAGTTTTTATATATGCATGTTTGTTTATGTATGCATGGTTATTTAATTTGTTATCTTTTACCATTGGTATCAAGAGCATCTTTTGTGGTATCAAGAACATGTTTATTTCATTGGTATCAAATATCATATTTATGCATATTTATGTTGAGCATTCACAACATATCTTTATGTTTATTGCTATGCATGAGTTATGTAACGGTCCCAGTTAAAATTTTCCATTTAACCATACTTATCTCATATAATCCAAGCGTGGGACCCATCAAGGTACAATACTTCCAACATAATCATCAAAACTCACTACAATACATCAAAATTTTCACTAAAGATAACATGTATGAACAACTCGAGACATATCATACTAACACATGTAGTTCGCTAATCCATAAAAACACAGTCTACATTTATCGTGTCAAAATATGTACATACATGTAAGGATCTAACACTAGGTCCTAATAGAATTACAAGTCAAGAGTAACACTTACTAAAAGTATGCATGTTAATACAAAGTTATATACATAACAAAAGTAACATCTAAACAGTGGTTCTGGTGGCGCTTGTCCCGCACAACTGCCCTTAAGCGGGTCCCTTGCCCTTGTCCAAACCTGTAGGTGGAGTTAGAATAGAGTGAGCTTGACGGCTCAGTGAGTAAAACAATAACTAAACATGCCTATCAAGTAGGTATACATGGCTAAATTATCTGATTGACATGTGTGTCGATATACTATTTTTGTAGGATCTTGTAATTAGCCATGAGCCAAAACAAAACACAGTAACAATGCCTTATTAGTCGACTAGGCCACCCTATAGTCGACTAATACTCACTGTAAGTCGACTAATATGAAGCTATAATCGACTAACTCTGCTTCACACGCACCTGCTACTTTACTAGCAGCCAAGAATTTATGTAGTCGACTACCCTCCTTGGTATAGTCGACTAACTCAAGTACTAGTCGACTTGAAGTTCCCTATAGTCGACTAACTCTGGATCAGAAATTGTGTTACTCTCTGGATGTCACCTATAGTCGACTACCCTCCTTATGTAGTCGACTAATCCACAATATTAGTCGACTAGTGGTTGACTCAAGTCGACTAAAACTGTCAAAAACGGATTGTCAACTTTCTGTTTACTCTCTGTATCTGGGATTAGTCGACTACAGTCTGTTTGTAGTCGACTAATCCTGCTATATCAGCAGTTATCTGCCTAAAGTATCACACCTATAGTCGACTAATTCCGGACTTAGTCGACTAATCTACTTAAAAAGTGCCTGTTAAGAAGTCATTTCCAGATTTGCTGTTAAGGGTTTATACATGAATATAACATAGGACTTATATCATAGTGGCAACCACATACATACACATAATCTCCCCTTCTACGCCTCCGGTTCAACCCGGTCCCTTCCTCCGATACAATACATATAATCTCCCCTTCTACGCCTCCGGTTCAACCCGGTCCCTTCCTCCGATACACACAAAAATATATATATATAATCCCCTTCTACGCCTCCGGTTCAACCCGGTCCCTTCCTCCGATACACTCATGCCATCATATAATATCAATATGCAAAACATGTAATAAAATCATGGATTCATAAACAATATGAGTAATACTTGCGGAATTGAAACACATGAACCCAAGACATACATGAGGTCAAATACTTGTATATCTCTTACACTTATTTCATTTCCTACTTATTTCTACTCATCATGTTGTTAAGATTAACATGTTCTACTCACACTTGAAGTAGTATGGCCTGATTTTTGTTGTTGTTGCTGTTAACTTGCTGCTGCTGCTGCTGTTGTTGTTGCTGCAGTTGTTGTTGTTGCTGCAGTTGTTGTTGTTGTTGTTGCTGCAGTTGTTGTTGTTGTTGTTGCTGCAGTTGTTGTTGTTGTGAAAGGAGAGAGAGAGAGAGAGAGTGTGTGAAGAGGGAGAGGGTTTGTTGATCAAAAGTTTAATCCTCTTCATCCCTTCTATTTATAGTCTTTTATCCTCCTATAATAATGTGCCAAGTGTCCCTAAAACATCCCATCAAGTTTAATTCACTCCATAATCAACTCCATGCCTCTCCCCTCTCCATGGAGTACAAGCATGGGAGAAATAGTGGTAATGTTGACTTTGGGGCATAATTCTTATACGTATAAATACTTACGTATACACTTGTATATACGTATCCGTATAATACCCGTATAATGCATATGGCTTATTAAGACATCATGCATGCATACTAATACCATTACCCTTATAATTATTTAGGACAAGAAATGCTTTAATTAAGGTAAGTGTTACATTCTACCCTCCTTATGGAAGTTTCGTCCTCGAAACCTAACGTACCTTGAAACAAATGTGGATGGGCCTTTCTCATCTCCTCCTCCAGCTCCCAAGTGGCTTCCTCTATGTTTTGATTTCTCCATAAAACCTTGACCAAGGAAATATTTTTGCTTCTCAATTGCTTTTCTTTGCGATCAAGAATTTGTACTGGTTCTTCCGCGTAAGACATATCTTCTAGTATATGCAGGGGTTCATCGGAGATGACATGATCAGGGTCGGGCACATACTTCCTCAGCTGAGATACATGAAATACATTGTGCATCCGTTCTAAGGCAGGGGGTAGGGCCAAGCGGTAAGCAACTGGTCCAATTTTATCCAGTATCTCAAACGGACCTACATATCTAGGAGCTAATTTGTTCTTACTGCCGGTGCGTCTCACTCCCTTCATTGGAGATACCTTCAGAAAAACACGATCTTCTACTTCAAACTCCAGTGGTCTGCGACGATTGTCCGCATAAGCTTTCTGTCTGCTCTGGGCTGCTTTCATCCTTTCCCTGATTAGCTTGATCTTCTCAGTAGTCTCTTGAATTACATCAGGTCCGAATAGTCTTCTATCCCCAACTTCCTCCCAACAGATTGGTGATCTACACCTCCTCCCATATAATGCTTCAAATGGAGGCATACCAATAGTGGACTGATAACTATTATTATAAGCAAACTCCACTAAGGGTAAATAGTTATCCCAACTTCCCCAAAATCTAGTACACAGGTTCTCAACATGTCTTCCAATATTTGAATGGTCCTTTCTGACTGTCCATCTGTTTGGGGGTGGGCTGCTGTACTGAGTTGCAATTTAGTGCCCATAGCTCTGGACAAACTCCTCCAAAATCTGGATTGAAATCTTGGGTCCCGATCTGATACAATGGATTCAGGTACTCCATGCAATCTAACTATCTCTCGGACATATACCTGAGCCAGTCTTTCCATTGAATAATTGATCCGGATAGGCAGAAAATGGGCAGATTTGGTGAGTCTGTCTACCACTACCCAGACTGTATCCATTCCTTGGGATGTCCGAGGAAGTCCAGTGACAAAGTCCATAGCAATTTGACTCCACTTCCATTCGGGAATAGATAGAGGCACTAATAAACCTGGGGGCTTCTTATGTTCCGCCTTTACTTGTTGACAGACCAAACATTTGTGGACAAAATTTAAAATGTCTACCTTCATTCCTTCCCACCAGAAGTTATGTCGTAGATCTTGGTACATTTTTGTGCTCCCGGGATGAGCTGTATAAGGTGTACTATGAGCCTCTTTCATTATTTCTTCTTTGATCTCTGCTACATCTGGCACACATAATCTGCGTCCAAACCTTAGTACATCTCCTTCTATTTGAAACTCCTTAAGTTCTCCTTCTTGCACTTTCTTCATCATCTTCTTTATTTGAGCATCTCCTTGTTGGGCCTCTTTGATCTTGTCGTATAGATTAATTTGGATACTCACTTGATTTAGTTGATACACAGAATTTGAAGAATCAATGACTCGCACTTCTATTTGCATTTCTTCTAGATCTCTTAATATTCTTGCTTGACGAGTCATCAAGGCGGCCAGGGCCCCTCCTGATTTCCGGCTCAAAGCATCAGCCACTACATTGGCCTTTCCAGGGTGGTATTGAATAGTAATATCATAATCCTTCATTAGTTCTAACCACCTCCTCTGTCTCATGTTCAGTTCCTTTTGTGTGAAGATGTATTTTAAGCTCTTATGATCAGTAAAAACTTCACAAGACACTTCATACAAATAATGTCGCCAGATCTTTAAAGCAAAGATTACAGCGGCTAATTCCAAATCATGAGTGGGGTAATTTCTTTCATGGGTCTTCAATTGTCGGGATGCATAGGCAATAACTTTTCCATGTTGCATTAACACACATCCCAAACCCAGTTTTGATGCATCACTAAAGATGACAAATCCTTCAGTTCCCGAAGGTACAGTTAAGACAGGAGCAGATGTTAACCTAGTTTTAATCTCCAGGAAACTCCTATCTTGATCTTCTCCCCAAGCAAACTTCTTATTCTTTCTAGTTAATTGAGTCATTGGTGCTACAATCAGAGAAAATCCTTCTACAAATCTTCTGTAGTACCCAGCTAATCCCAAGAAACTTCGGACTTCAGTAACATTAGTGGGTCTAGGCCAGTCTCGGATTGCCTCAACCTTTACCGGGTCTACTGATATTCCTTCTTTAGATATAATATGGCCAAGAAACCCTACTTGTTCTAGCCAAAATTCACATTTCTTCAATTTTGCATAGAGTTGCTTCTCTCTCAAGGTTTGAAGAACAATATTAAGATGTTTCTCATGATCTTCCGTATTCTTTGAATAGACCAGAATATCATCAATGAATACTACTACAAACTGGTCTAGATATTGATGAAAAATCCGATTCATTAAGTCCATAAATGCTGCCGGGGCATTAGTGAGTCCAAAAGGCATGACTAGAAATTCAAAGTGTCCATATCTTGTCCGGAAAGCCGATTTGGACACATCTTCAGGTTTGACCTTCAACTGATGATACCCCGATCTGAGATCTATCTTAGAAAATACACAAGACCCTTGCAGTTGATCAAGTAAGTCATCAATTCGTGGAAGAGGGTACTTATTCTTGATAGTTGCCTTATTCAATTCCGGTAGTCAACACATAGTCTCATACTCCCATCCTTCTTCTTTACAAATAGTACAGGTGCTCCCCAGGGAGATACACTTGGCCGAATGAACCCTTTGTCTAATAAGTCCTGCAATTGAGTTTTAAGTTCTTTCATTTCTGCAGGGGCCATACGGTACGGTGCCTTAGAAATTGGGGCAGTACCGGGTATTACATCTATTGTAAACTCTACCTCCCGATCCGGGGGCAGGCCTGCTAAGTCTTCCGGGAACACATCAGGGAACTCATTCACAATTGGAATAGTCTTAATATTTACATCAGTCCTTATAGTATCCAACACCGAGGCCAGAAATCCTTGACACCCTTGTTTCAATAACTTGGTGGCTTTGATGGCTGATATGAGAGGTATATCACCACTAACTTTTTCTCCTTCAAAAATAAACTCCGGAGTCCCTTCCATTTTAAATATGATCCTTTTCTTATTACAGTCCACATTAGCACTACAAGCAGACAACCAATCCATTCCTAGTATGGCATCGAACTCCATCTCACCTAGCTTAATCAGATCAATGTATGTCTTCATTTCTCCAATTATTACCTCACAATTCACATATCTAGTGCTAGCTATCAAATTTTCCCCTATAGGTGTGGACACGACCAATTGAAATCCTAGGGGTTTTGAGACTTGATTTAGTTTTTGAGCAAGAGCACTAGATACGAATGAATGAGTAGCTCCAGGATCAAATAATGCATGAGCAGTATGTCCTGATACAGAGATCATACCTTCTACCACTGCATTCGAGGCCATTGCTTCCCGGTGGGTTAATGCGAAGGTTCTGCCTTGCACTTGAGGTTGCTGAACCGATGACTGGGTTGTTGCAGGACGTGGGGCATTACTGGCTTGTCCTCTGGGAGGATTCGTCCTCATGGTCGGCCTTCCACTTCCTCTACTCGGCCCTTGGCTTCCACGCATTGTCGGACAATTCTTTCTTAGATGTCCCACCTCTCCACAATTAAAACAAGACCTGTCAAAGAGACAGTTTCCAAAATGGTTTACTCTGCACCTCTGACACCAGGGAGCCTCCGAGGTTCTGGGATGGGACGCAGAGGTAGCTTGTGTCTTCGAGGGGGTGTCTCTGTTTCTCAGCCATGTTCTCCCGCCTCTGGCCCCTCCTCCTCTATGAAAAGTGGTGTTAAACCCAGGTCCTTTGTTACTGGTGGATCCTGATGCCGTCATCATTGGAGGTCCTTGATAACGGGGGCGCTTAGAATTGGGAGTTCCTTCTACCCAGTCTCCCTGACCTTCTTGTATGTCCATTTCTACCTCCAATGCTCTTTCTACTGCCTGGAGATAATTCCTCAGTTGTAATGGAATCAGTCGGCCACGAATATCTGATCTTAGGCCCTTTACGAACCTCTTTGTCTTTTCTCCTTCACTCCTTACCAAGGCATCAGCATACCTGGACAGCTGAGTGAATTTCTGATCATACTGGGATACATTCATAGAACCTTGACGTAGTTCCAAGAATTCTGTTGCCATTTTATCTCTGGCTGTCTCCGGAATGTATTTCTCAGTAAATTTGTTCACCAAGAATTCCCAAGTGATTGGTTCCCTGGCATTCTTCATACTAAGCTTCACTGCCCGCCACCAATGTTCCGCTTCCTTCTGGAACATAAAAGAAGAGAAGGACACCTTCTGTTCATCAGTGCAACTCATAACCTCTAAGATCTTCTCTATTTGAAGAAGCCATGATTCGGCTTGTAAGGGGTTCGCCTCTCCTTCAAATACGGGCGGTTTCATCTTCTGAAACTGCTCCAGTGCTCGATGGGAGTTGTTATTATTACTCGCTCTAGACATTAATTGTGCGAGCCACTCCGGCATTACCCCGGGAGTTCCCTCATTCCCTCTCATTTGAACTTCAGAGTCTCCATCATTGTTCACTGGGGGTGCACTCCCCATCTCACTGTAGTGTGTCGTATCGAGGGACTCATCAGGGGTAGTTGGTTCAAATCCATGTATTCTCCCTATAAAAATAAGGGCGTCTAATCAACATACTATACAATATAGGAATGCATTGGGATGAAACTTTAGTCTCAGACAATCATGTAAATAACATTACTTTTGAAAACAAGCAACTGATTATATATATATATATAGTTACATCCATCATGGATACAAAAGGTATTATGCTGACATGCCTTCCTTACTGGATATCCAGATTAACCCGTGTGCATTCATAAGATATATGCCAGGGTACATACAACAACCCTAAGGATATCCATTATCTAACATACTAGGTCTATACATGTATACACATCAAAAGTGTCAGCTCTAAGGTTCACCCTTCGTAGGGTAGAGTGTCCCCACTGGAATCTCCGCTAGTGCTGCTGCTATCATCCATATCCTCCTCGGGGTCTTCTTCCGGTGGTTCATCCCCGGCGCAGCACCAGTTGTCTAAATCGTCATAAAGGTCCATATCCTCTTCCCACGTTTCGTTCCAAAAGACGCCTCCATATGTAAATCCCCTTCGAGTTTCTTCATTAATCGAGCTAGAATGCTCCATCACTGGTATCTCAAGTGAATCTCCCACAAGACTACCTGTGTCAACATGGGTTGGTTCAGGCTTGTTAGATGCCTGCGACTCGACCTCTTCACAATCTACCCAGTTTAGGGGCATAATCGTTTCCGCTGGGTCAGTTTCGTCCGACTCGTACCCCCAATCCATGGAGTCCGCTACCCAGCTCTCACTCGAGCTGTCGGAGCTAGAGACTGGCCAGCATACGTCGGAGTCCCCCATCTATATGTAAACAAAAAGGTCGTATCAATCTCAAGTCCATGAAATAGTCTCAATCATACAACTATCATCAAGAAGCAACATAAATAGACACACTGGTAACTACACTTATCCTTAGCCTATTCATAAGTCTCATGTCCTTAGAATAACTCATATTCAATAGATAATTTAATGCATCCCTTGACGCCTAATGCCCACTACTTAACTATGATCACATGTCTGCACGTGTAACCTAACAATTCATCATCTCTTACTCCTTCTACTTCTAAACCTTTGCTCTGATACCAACTGTAACGGTCCCAGTTAAAAATTTTCCATTTAACCATACTTATCTCATATAATCCAAGCGTGGGACCCATCAAGGTACAATACTTCCAACATAATCATCAAAACTCACTACAATACATCAAAATTTTCACTAAAGATAACATGTATGAACAACTCGAGACATATCATACTAACACATGTAGTTCGCTAATCCATAAAAACACAGTCTACATTTATCGTGTCAAAATATGTACATACATGTAAGGATCTAACACTAGGTCCTAATAGAATTACAAGTCAAGAGTAACACTTACTAAAAGTATGCATGTTAATACAAAGTTATATACATAACAAAGTAACATCTAAACAGTGGTTCTGGTGGCGCTTGTCCCGCACAACTGCCCTTAAGCGGGTCCCTTGCCCTTGTCCAAACCTGTAGGTGGAGTTAGAATAGAGTGAGCTTGACGGCTCAGTGAGTAAAACAATAACTAAACATGCCTATCAAGTAGGTATACATGGCTAAATTATCTGATTGACATGTGTGTCGATATACTATTTTTGTAGGATCTTGTAATTAGCCATGAGCCAAAACAAAACACAGTAACAATGCCTTATTAGTCGACTAGGCCACCCTATAGTCGACTAATACTCACTGTAAGTCGACTAATATGAAGCTATAGTCGACTAATTCTGCTTCACACGCACCTGCTACTTTACTAGCAGCCAAGAATTTATGTAGTCGACTACCCTCCTTGGTATAGTCGACTAACTCAAGTACTAGTCGACTTGAAGTTCCCTATAGTCGACTAACTCTGGATCAGAAATTGTGTTACTCTCTGGATGTCACCTATAGTCGACTACCCTCCTTATGTAGTCGACTAATCCACAATATTAGTCGACTAGTGGTTGACTCAAGTCGACTAAAACTGTCAAAAACGGATTGTCAACTTTCTGTTTTACTCTCTGTATCTGGGATTAGTCGACTACAGTCTGTTTGTAGTCGACTAATCCTGCTATATCAGCAGTTATCTGCCTAAAGTATCACACCTATAGTCGACTAATTCCGGACTTAGTCGACTAATCTACTTAAAAAGTGCCTGTTAAGAAGTCATTTCCAGATTTGCTGTTAAGGGTTTATACATGAATATAACATAGGACTTATATCATAGTGGCAACCACATACATACACATAATCTCCCCTTCTACGCCTCCGGTTCAACCCGGTCCCTTCCTCCGATACAATACATATAATCTCCCCTTCTACGCCTCCGGTTCAACCCGGTCCCTTCCTCCGATACACACAAAATATATATATATATCTCCCCTTCTACGCCTCCGGTTCAACCCGGTCCCTTCCTCCGATACACTCATGCCATCATATAATATCAATATGCAAAACATGTAATAAAATCATGGATTCATAAACAATATGAGTAATACTTGCGGAATTGAAACACATGAACCCAAGACATACATGAGGTCAAATACTTGTATATCTCTTACACTTATTTCATTTCCTACTTATTTCTACTCATCATGTTGTTAAGATTAACATGTTCTACTCACACTTGAAGTAGTATGGCCTGATTTTTGTTGTTGTTGCTGTTAACTTGCTGCTGCTGCTGCTGTTGTTGTTGCTGCAGTTGTTGTTGTTGCTGCAGTTGTTGTTGTTGTTGTTGCTGCAGTTGTTGTTGTTGTGAAAGGAGAGAGAGAGAGAGAGAGTGTGTGAAGAGGGAGAGGGTTTGTTGATCAAAAGTTTAATCCTCTTCATCCCTTCTATTTATAGTCTTTTATCCTCCTATAATAATGTGCCAAGTGTCCCTAAAACATCCCATCAAGTTTAATTCACTCCATAATCAACTCCATGCCTCTCCCCTCTCCATGGAGTACAAGCATGGGAGAAATAGTGGTAATGTTGACTTTGGGGCATAATTCTTATACGTATAAATACTTACGTATACACTTGTATATACGTATCCGTATAATACCCGTATAATGCATATGGCTTATTAAGACATCATGCATGCATACTAATACCATTACCCTTATAATTATTTAGGACAGAAATGCTTTAATTAAGGTAAGTGTTACAAGTTAAGAGGGAGCTTCTATGAGCTTAACTTTAATCCATGCATATATAACTCCATGAGTTTTGTCATCATAAAAAAGGGGGAGATTGTTGGCCCAAAGGCCCTTCACTCTAGTTTTGATGATGATTAACTCATGTAGTTATAGTTTACTAATAATCTTGTGATATTAATTCAGATATTTGATCAAGATATTAGTAGGTGATTAGCTTCAACAAAGGTATTTGGAGCTTTCACATGGTGATTCAAGAGCTCGAGCGTCATGATCGTATCTAGTACTCGGTTGGAGTCAAACTCGTTAGATCGTGTTTGGATCGAGTCAACTTGGAGACGGAGTTCTACAAGAAGACTTCGGTTTGTTTACTTTAAGATTTGGTTTAGATCTTGTGTAAAAATTAGATAGTGTTGATTTGCTCAAGTTTACATATAACAATTGTTTAAAGTTTCATGTGTTTGGTTTTCAGTTTAACAGGTTTTGGTTTTTCATATATCTGGTTTTCATGAATAGATAGAATCAAAACAAGTTTACATGGTTTAATGTATATTAGATTTGATCTATATACATCTATACTTCATCTATTTAGAAAAACTTATTTTGATAGTCTATTTCATGAGTTGGAGTTTTGTATTTAAACAAAACTTATTTTTGTATTTAATGTCAAAAACATAGATATAATATCTTTCATGTATATTCGATTCTATCCGTATACAACATGCTTAAAAGTTGTTTCAATATCATGTTTTTGTATTTACATGAGTTTTGGAGAAAACGATTTTTCATTTCAAAAATCCTAATTTTGGAAAATATGATTTTTGGTTTAAGGCAAATTTTCAAGAACACAAAAATGGTTCAAATTGTTTAGAATGTGTTGAATTTTACTCACACATATTTGTATTTCAAAGATCTAATAAGAGCATATTTTTGTGAAATTTATGTGATTATATGGGATTTAATCAAAGATAAAAATTCAAGTTTTTAATCCGTACATTATTGGACCAGGCTGTCTGTCGGTCGACGGTTCGGTTGACTGAGGCAGAAGTCGATCGACGGTCGGTCGACCGACGTGCACAGAACGTGCATGTAGCCTAGGCTGGAGGCCGGTCGACCGGGTCGGTTGACCGCCATAGAGCTTCTGCTATCTGGAAATGGCCCCGGTCGATCGCCCGGTCGACCGGCAGAGAGCTCTGCTCTCTGTTTCCAGTTTTTCGGTCGACCGGCCGGTCGACCGGTGGCTCAACTGGCATAAATATGACTGTTAACGGTCGACCGGAAGGGCAATTCTGCCCTTTCCAGCTGGCAACAGGCAGATTTGTTTCGGGGCTATATATACCTCATTCTTGAGCTGTTTTTAAACAAAATTTTCAAGAGCAAAATTCTCATTCTTTCTAGTGTTAAAAATACAAGTTTTAAAAGACTTTTAGAGCCAAAAGATTTCATCTTTATTTGTTTTTAAAGGGTTAGAAAAATAAAAAAATAGGTTATTTGGGATATTGGTTTTGATCTTCATTTCAATCTTATTCTAGTTGTTTTCCTAAGTATTTTTCTTTGTGTTTTTTATTTTCAAATTCTTTAGTTTTCTCACACTTGAGCCTATCATATCTATCCTATCTATTAGGATCTATTTTTGAGAGTGGTTGAGAGAGACCACCAAGTGTTGTAACCCTTCTTACTTTGTGACATCCCTCTAGTGGGAGGTGATTGTGTTGATATCCCTCTAGTGAGAGGTGATTGTGGAGGTTGTGTTGGAATCCCTCTAAGTGTATAGGTGATTGTTGGTGTGTTGGCTAAGTGCCTTATCCCTCAAGTCTGAGGAGATTGTTGTTTGGCTTTTTGCCTATCCCTCAATTGTGAGGTTGATATTGTGTTGGCTTTGTGTCTTGCCTCCAGTGAGAGGTTATATTTATTGAGAGAGGAGTTGTGTACTCCCAATTTGTATTTGCCCAAAATCCTCAGTGGAGGTTCCCTGTGTGGGAAATCCTATGTTGACGATATAGTGGAAATCCTTCTGTGTGAAGGCGGGGACGTAGAGCTGGGTGCTCGAACCTCGAAACATATCTTTGTGCTTGCGTTTGATCCACTATCTCTAACTCTCTCTCTCTTATATTGTGCCTTACATCATTTCATATTGCTCATATAATTTATATGCTTGAATTTGTTTGTGTGCCTCACTTGTGTTCAACCAAGAGAGCTTCATATAGCACCTCAACACTTATTTAGAGGAATTTAGAGGGGATAGTCCAGAGCCCTTCACCGAGAATTCGGCTACACTCTTTTGTTACACTAAGTGTGTTGCAATTAGTTTTTAATTTCGCATTATTTGTCATTAGATTAGCCATACACCTATTCACACCCCCCCCCCCCCCCCCCCCCCCCCCTCTAGTGTACTTTCACACATGACATGACAAAGCAAAGAAGAAAAATTCTTATGATAGTTTGAAGGCTGCTGATGGAAAAAGGGGGAAGAGATGGAAGGAGAAGAGGGGGAGGGGGTAGCGCAGTGCCACCACTGGATCTAGGGGAGGGGAGGGGATGGAAGTGGGGAGGGGAGGGGATGGAAGTGGGGAAGGGAGGGGGCAGAGTAGATTTTAATAAATTTGAAAGAAAGAAATTGAAGATATAATAATAATTTATTTTTAAAGAATTAGTTGAGGGCCAGTGATAAATAAGTCATTTCGCATGCCCGTTTACGTGGTTACAATAGTAATCGGGAAACACATACTTCAAAAGGGTATTTTAAAATTATTGAAATTTAAGAGGTATTGTTTGAAATCCCGAAAAATTTAATAAGATATTTAAAAAAAAACAAGCCTTTCTTTTATATCTTTTGAAGAGAGACTAAGGTCACATCATTTGATAACTACATAACTGGTGAACGTTCAAGGCATGGCAAGGACAGAATCGAAGAAAAGTTGGACCCTCCAAACTTTTGGCTCACCTAAAATATGTGTTGTACCTGCTGCTTACATTTCTTTCTGTATCAAGTTCAACTACTTTTATACATATAAACTTCATTTTTCTTAAAGCAACTGCTACATATTGACTTTCACCGAAAAAGTCCAACAGTATTGGGTTAACGAGCATCAAGAAGAGGTCTTTGATCACACTTTAAGCATTTTATTCTTATTTTTATTATTATAGTACAAACTTTTATTGGAAGCTGTATTTTTACGACGCGTTTAAAATTACATTCTAATCATCTATATAAAAGTAATCAATTATTTAAAGCTTATCTTTCTTCTAAATATTATAATGAACTAATTAAAGCTCTTTAACAGTGTTAAACTTTTTAAAATTATCGAACACTAATAATAAATTTAAGATGTGTAGTTCCAATCAAAATAAATCATACAAGTATTTTAAATAATTTATTTTCTCTAATTCAAAGAGTCATGTGATAAGTTGGGAGGTATAAAAAACGAGTACTCTAATTAAACATTGCTAGTTTTTCTAGCACGTGAAAATACATATGGACGAGTATTAGTATTTCAGGTAACAAAAGAGAGCTATGTTATATTTGACAATGGATTTGGAATCACTCACCGGCCAAAAAAAATCAAAATTAAGTTATTGGAACATTACAGTTCTTTTTTTTTTTTGTCCATTTGCTAATCAGCAACACAGTACAATTGAGTGTTAGCATTTCATGCAATGCTGAAATGCTACGCGCCTCAAATTTAGAAGCAATAATTAACTTTTCAGTGCTTTCAACGAGTTGATAATCAAAGTTTATGCCCAGAAAGAAAATACGTACAAAAAGTGTTCTTCTAAAGCAAACTAAACTATAAATATTATATCATTTATTTATTTATTTATTTTTCTCACGTATTCAAAGAGAAATTCAAAGATAACATCAAAAGGAGATATGACATGATGGAATAACACCAACGAGAGTTAGCTCATTGGTAAGAGTACCCCTCTTCCCTCCTTTATAATTAAGAGGTTATAGGTTCAATTCTCGTGCTTGTCGAACTAGATATTTAACTTGAGTTATTTTAGGATAGAGGGTGACATGTGTTCTCTTTCTTTAAAAAAAAAAAATTGATTATTGTGCAATATTTTGGATGGCAAAAGCTTCCTTCAATCATCCCTATACTGCAGTATCATGAACTCAGACCCACTAAATACAAATTCAGTATTATGTTTACATTAATAGAGAGAACAACTTTTATCTTAATTATTTGATTCCTCTCGCTAGCCGAGCTGGTTTGCAGTTGGCTCCCTATCAGGCCCAAGATGTACTCTCTCGAGATTGTTCAATCGAATTCGTGTGAGAGTGACATTGTCCAGTTGAACTCTCTTAACTAAAAAATAAAAAATGCTAGCCGAGCTGATTTGAGCTTTAAAGGGTCTTAATTAGGTGGGCCCGAACTCGACCTCCCGTGACCGTTTTACTCTTCTGTAGGTTGGACTCGATGATCCTCACACTCCATGCACCTTGATTCACTTAATCTTGGCCCGATTGACAGTAATTCAGTCCATCTCAAATCCTACAAAGTCTATTGAAATAATTGGCGTCATCTTATGAAAAAAGATCGATGGCTCACAATGAGGCATAATGATCTCAAAAAAAAAAAAAAAAAAAAAATTGTGGAGATTTAGTACATACTTCGAAAAACGCATCCATTGCAACTGTCCATTTACAGTCATAAATAGTCTTTTCAAACGTACATGGAGTTAAAGATTGGCATGCAACAACTACAAAACTTACACGGGTACCAAAATGGAAAGCCTGTACACGTTTATTTTAATTTGCTTACATTTATTCATATTTTGAAGAAAAAATTATAATCCGCGTCTGAATTTAGGATTTCCCATAATCCAATCATACCCGCGTACACGTTGAGGGCTTGAACTATGGACGAGAAATGAGATACAATGTTTGAGAGGATGGGGTCATCTGAGGGCACTTAGAGACATAATTTCCTTCAATTATGGGGTGTACGTGTACCTCATCTCATGCTAGCTTTATATATATATATATTTTTCTCTTTCTTTCCTATATACGACACTGAAATTCCATTGATTGTGACCATTGCCAACCGAGTGAAGAGATAAGGGAGCCGACCTTAATCCACATATATGAGTCATTATTCACTGTCTTTTTCACCTAAAAAAGACATGGGACGGTCCAAATCTCGTAGTTTAAGGAATCATTTTTGGGGGTTATCAACTTTGTGGTTAGCAATTGGCAACAAGCTTTCATGCGATGGAAATAAATTATGGAGACCCTTCAACTTGGCTTTTCGTATAGGAATGGATACACTGGCGGAGCCGTAAAAGTTTTGAAAAGTGGGGAAATATAACAAGATAAATTCATTACTTCCAAAAGAAACAATTGTTCAATTACAAAAGACACAAACTTTTCTTAATACAAAGTTCAAATATAAATATCTGATATTAATTGATTCCTGAAATCAGCAAAGGGAATTTATATGATTAGATCACAATAGAGATTACCTTGTAGGTTTTGATTTCTTTTTTTTGATGGATCTTGTTCAAATTCTCTCTTTCTTTTTTAGTTGAATAAAAATATTATTTTGAGAAGATGAAAGATGAGCAAAAAAGCACAACGCAGAGAGACTAAGAGACAATAATACGAAAAGACCGACTTCAACTCTTCAAGAAAAAAGAAAGATGAGAAAAATAAGATTTATCTGAGAATTGAGATAGAATTGAATGGTTGCAATTTAAATGATTATTTTCAGTTTTAATTTAGAACCATTAGATTGTAAGTGTTAATTGATATAGTTAAATAAATATAGGTTCACCATTAATTACTATATGTCTGTTGGGGTTCTTTTATATTTTTAATTAATGCTGTAATGTTAACTTGAAAAAATTCGCTACAACCACTTATTTCTTAACATAATTAGGAAAAAATTCAACTTAATAATTTGTTTGGCCTCAGCCTCATCTATGTCAGCAAAAAGTAATCATACAGATTTGATCCTTCTTTTCGTATAATTTTGTTTATCTTTTTATCCTTTTCTCATATTCAGCTGTTATTCTTCACCGCTTGGCCTGAAGAAAGCGTGTTTCTCATTGCAGGTGAGTCTTACCGCTAGCGGCTTCAGCATCATGAATTATTCGATCTCGGTCTCGAGATGATAAAAGGGATCAAATCAAATTGATATATAGCAGGAAGAAAGTGAGATTTAAAGAGGCATTTTTGTGAGGATTGCGATCATGGTCGGAGTCCTATAAAGACCCAGAAACATGAGATTTTTGTGAGAACTGGGATCATACTTGCAGTCCTAATAAAAACTCAGAAATTAGGCATTTTTGTGAGAACTGTGATTATGATTACAATCCTCAGCTTAATACTGCAGGGGGCATTAAGTCTTTTTCACCTCTCTAAAGTGTGCTCTACAAAGCTTCTGCGCTTGACATGTTGGCGTGCGACTCTTAGTAGCACTTCTGCACTTGATACGTAGGCACGCGTCCTTTCCTTAAAAAAAGAGGTGGCTGAAGCGAGTTAAATTTTAAGAGTTAGTTTTTTTCTAAGTACGATTTGACGTAGGTGGCTAAAACAAAATCCCCCTATTAACTTTTATCGCTAATTACAGCTCATGCATTTATTTTTTTAGAGAAATAATAGATGAGAGGGAGGAAGTGGCAAAAGATGATTAGTCAATACTCATATACAGAAAATGTATAGATAATAAAATTCTGAAAATTCAGGGGGGGCAATTGCCCCACCTGGCTTCGCCCCTGAACGGATAAAATCGGCAAGGGTTAATATGTCTATTAATAACCTATGACAGTGTTTATAATGGTCCCAGATTTTTAATTACTAATTTAACATATCAATAATTATTATACTTAATCAATCAGATAAACTTCAAAAATTTCGACAGCATCTCCTCTAGAATACGGAGTCTACCCTGATACAATATCTTAGATTTCAACTAACATCGGCCTACTTATTAGTTTCAAAACTTAAATTCTAACAACTCAATAATATTAGATATCAACAATTAATCAATATAACTTGAGAGTACTCCTCTTGGTTCATATTTTCACATGATCGACTCTAATTCAAAGATAGCTGGAATCATAACTGTTATATATACATTACTTACCCCAAAGAACCGAGGTAAAAATCAAGTTTGTTGTCAAAAGACACAATTGCATCTCAAGTCCATGCGTAGGACATCAAGATACTAGTTAAGATAATAAAATTTTCAATTAATCAAATTCGACTATCGACTCTACATGCCAACATTGAGTATATAACTTACGCGTACAAACAACAAAAGTATTCAAATTACACATTAATTTAGTAGACCAAAATAAGTGGTACTCCTTATTCTATTAGTATTCACGCCTAGATGACTTTATGCTGGGCCTTGCAACCTTATCTTGACCTGAAAGATATCAATCTGAGGGGTGTGAGCTCAACAACTCAGTGAGTAAATTCAACCAAATCAAAGTTTGCATTCTAGTACCATTACAAATCAAATATGATGCAGTTAAACAAATTTAAGAATAATCTTAATTATCTTCCTACTTATGATGGATAGTGCAGTTTAATAGGTTACTGATTCTTTCATTATCTGATACTTGTTCTTCGCACTTTTTGAAAAAATGTGTCTTAATATTCTATATTTTATAACTTGTGTGTTATATATCACCTAACTTGAATGTCTATCTTTTATATTCACCTGATGATTTATCAATTACATACATATTAGTATATCATTTATATTCAGTTTATAGCACATTCGTGTTATACACAAGACTAGCGGTCACAATCAAATCTCTCGGAGCATGTGATTTTACTTACTTTTATATTTGATTTACAATTCATTATTGTTCTTCTCATATACATAAGAAATGCAATTCACGCGGAAATCACATGCCGCTCACGGTAGTATCTAACTTTTAACCGTATGTCCATACATGATGAAACACACAATAACTATATTCATATACCGGATATCATAAACAATCACATTTATATGCTGGATGTCACAAATAACTACACCCATATACTGGATGTCACAAACAATCACATTCGTATACTGAATGTCAGAAACAACCATATCCATTTGCTGGATATCACAAATAACTACGTATACCAGATGTCACAAATAACTGTTTTCCATTGAAGAAAATTGAAGTAAAATTTCAAAGAAGAATTACGAGTAACGAACAAAAGATTACAAGAATTCTCTTTTAGAGTTTCTAGAGAAGTGTGCCAGTAGGAGTCTGGTTTGTGCGCGATCATTTTGTCCCATTGACGATGCGAGCGATGAGTCGTCGAATATTTTGCTAGAAATTTCTTCGCGCCTGATTTTAGAGATTCCTCGAGATTGGAATATTAAGGTGTTTGGAACCTGAGATTGTCCTTAATGGATGAGAAAAAGTATTTACTGAATTCTTGAAAGCTAGAGAACAATAGATATTGGTTATCCTCCTCTTCTGCATGTGTCTTCCTCTAGTGCCTCTTCCCCTGGCCTAGCCTGATATTGGGCTATTTATAGGCTTCATATGGGTGTAACTGCCCCCTAAAATCAGCGAATACTGATTAAACAGCCTTAGTGCGGGCTAGATAGGCTCTACATGAGCCTATTTAAGCTGTCTGTGAAGCTAGATAGGCTCCACGCGATCCTGTTTAAAGCTTCCAGCGAAGCTAATGTAGCCATTTGGCTTTTTTTAGAAGGGCATGACCCTCTTAATTGTCTTCACTTAATGGAGACATAGTGAGGTGTAACTGCCCACTTAAAGTGGTCATTAACCCCCACCAAAGTAGTCGGTGATTAGCCCACTAATCCCTCTCAGGGGATTTGAAATGGTCAAAATGACCTGGAGTATAGCCTTCTGAGAGACTAACGTTCCAAGCGGAGCTAGCCTACTGCGAGGCTAACTAACGCTCCAAGTGGGGCTAGCGCACTGCGGGGCCAATACTCTAAGCGGAGCTAGCTACTGCGAGGCTAATGCTCCAAGGAGAGCTAGCCAGTTTGGCTTAATTTGAACTGTCTATTCAACTGTCTGCGATTTATCTTTTAGAAGTGTCAACAAGTTAGATGTTATCCAGGTCAATTGGGGAACTCTCAGGGAGTTTATTTTTTAGGAGTGTCAACAACAATCACATTCATTTACCAGATGCCATAAACAAGTACATTCATATACTTGATATCACAAACAACCACATTCATATACCTGATGTCACAAACAACCACATTCATATACCGGATGTCACAAACATACACATTTATATACTAGATGCCACAAACAACCATATCTATAATCTTATTATCCAAAGAATCATCCAATTAGTCTACAATTATTTTTCATTCGATCACACCCCTTCCGTCACGAATGAAAAGAAAAGTATCATTCGAGCACTCCCCTTCCACCACGAATGGAAAGAAAAGTACCATTCGGGCACTCCTCTTCTGCCGTGAATAGCTACAACACAAAACCTCAATCAACAACTCTGTCAATAACTTCACCAATTCATCATCTACATATATACACGTACATCACAAATACATTCACATTCATATACATACCGATATGTCACACAAAATCAAGTTCATATGATTTCAAATACATGCACATCCCTAGGATCAATTATTAGAAAGGCACAATTCTTAATCACTTATTTAGTCACTTATTTGAAGTCAATTATAATTATTAATATGAGTGTCTGATTTCTGATTTATTATCCACATCTATTTCACAAGTTTAGTAAACATATGGTTATGAACAATCATCACTCATACACATATATTGATCTATCTAACTGTAACCTAAGTTACAATATTATTGATTTATAATCATCACAACTTAATTATTTTCTTAATTCATTCCACATGAATTTCAATGATCAGAGATATGATACTCAAAAATATATCAACCATCAAGCACACCAATCACTTATTGGTTACCCACTTCTCAATTCATTATTAGTTTTGTGGAATTCTTATAGTATCTAAAAAAATACCAAACACGCATAATACAAAAGGCTTAATAATCATAGTATTTTACTGGTCAAATTTTGGTTCATACCACCTGTATTCAATCTTCTTAATCATATTACTTATTCATCTCTTATTAATTTGTAAATATCTGAAGAATATCCGTTATAGGCAGATATATCATAATTCAAGTTTAACACAATTAATTATGATCCAATCTATCACTATACATGAAGTTTTGTATTTCTATTCATACTTAGCACGTTACTACGTACCACCTATTCTCATCAATTTAATTTTAAAATTATTAACCAAATCTGGTGTCTGACCAATTGGTCCATTATCATCTGTATTCGATTTCACAGTTTCCATACATATACATGGTATTCAACTCATATATTCATACACATCCATATAATAGTCTGTTTTTGGCCTTCTGCCGGTCGACGTGCGGTCGATCGAGCCAGGGGTCGGTTGACCGTGCGGTCGACCGACGTGCACAAACGTGCACGGCCAGGGCCGGTCGACCGAACGGTTAACCGCCAGAGAGAGTCTGCTCTCTGGAAATGGCCCGGTCGATCGGGCGGTCGACCGCTTGGCCATTGCCCTGAAGGCGGTCGACCGGCCGGTCGACCGACCTTCCCAACGGTCGAAAAATCGACCGTTGGCGGTCCACCGGGCGGTCGACTGACAGCAGTGCAGACTGCTGATTTGGGCCCCAACGGCTAGTTTTTCTTAGCCTATAAATTGGGGCTTCCTTGGGCTATTTTGGAAAAGATTTGAAGTAGGTTTTTGAGCTAATTTTTCCTACTCTAGTAAGTGTTTATCTCCACTTGTTTTAGAGCCAAATACTTTCCTTCAAAAGGAGAGTTTATCAAGAGTTTTCAAAAGTGATTTCTTGTGTTTTCCACCACAAATTCAATTCTTATTTTTCTCACACATACTTGAGCTTTCCATTGATATATCTATCCTATAGGAGAGTTATTGTGAGAGTGATTTTAGGTGATCAAAGTGTTGTGATCACCAAAGTTCTCATTCTTATTTTGAGGAGGCGGACTTGCGGGTTCGCGGTGTTTCGAGTTCTAGTGAGACCTCATTGTAGAGGTGCGGCCTCGGCAAGCTTGCGTGCTTGCGGTGTGTTGTTCTTGCGGGAACAAGAGAGGGACTAGAGAATTCAAAGGAGTTCTAGTGTGAACTCGTTTGTAGGTGTTGCAGCACCGAGTGATCCGGTGGGATCGTTTTTAGTGAAAATTTTTCATAGAGTTGAAGGCGGGGACGTAGAGCAAGTGTGCTCGAATCTCGAAATAATTCTCCCGTGTTTGCGATTGCTCTCTCCATCTCTTACTTGTCTTTATATCTTACTTATGCTTATTTCTCATATCTTTACTTGCTTGATATATTTGTGCTTATATTATTATATGCTTGGGGATTATTTGCTCACACTTGTATTCAACCAAGAGAGCCATAACGGCACCTCAACTCTTATTTAGAGAAATCTTGAGGAGATAGTTCAGAACCCTTCATGGGAAATTCGGCTACACTCTTAGGTTATACTTAGTGTGTTTAGCTTAAGAATTTTTAGTTTGCATAAATAGTTTTAATTCCGTATTAATTCATCATTAGATTAGCTATTCACCTATTCACCCCCTCTAAGTGATTTCAATTGGTATTAGAACTAAATGCTCTTGATTTGGATCTAATAACCTAGAGTTAAAGATCCCCATTTATAGCTAATCACAATATTTGTACACACACATGGATTTCATGTTACCTCCCACTTTTGACATTCTTAACATCCAAACTTGAAAAGTTAAGATGTCTATGTACCTCAAAACCCTAGGCATTCATGTTTATTTTGTCGCTATTAGAGATTCTTATTGTTTAAATGGCAAACATTTAGAGGCTAATGAAAAAGCCATCCATGCTTTGAAGAGTACCCTAAATGATGAACATTTATTTAGGGTTGCTAACATTGATTCGACTTTTGTAGTATGGAACACTATTGTCTCCCTTGGCGAACAAGAACAATACTATGCGGGGAGCAACTAAGATGTTGGAAGTGAGGTTTCCAATGTATGCTATATGGTCCAAGGGGATAACCCCCTTGAAGTAAACTCTGAATCCGAGTTAGAAGAGGATGTTGATATGCCTTATAATGAACTAGCATCTTTTTATCAATAACTCCTTGAAAAGTATGACATGATTAAAAAGGAAAATAAGAAAATGAAAAATAAATTTGATTCCTTGTTAAAAGAAAAAGATTCTTTTCAAACTAAATTGGAATGCATTTAAAAGAAAATGAGTTTTTGAAAAATGAGAATATTTTCTTGTCTTCTAAACTAAATGATCTTTGTGAAGGAAATACCTTTGAAAAATAAGATTATTTTGGTGGAAAAGGAAAAGAAAATTGATTTGAATGAAAACATCTCTTTGAAAAAAAAGTTGTTTCAAAAGAAAAAGAAAATGTTTCTAAAAAGAAAAAGATTATTGACCATGCTTTTCATGCTACTACTATTGACAAAAATGAAGTTGAATTTTTGAAAAATAAAATAGATTGTTTGAGCTCAACTTTGAGCGAATGTGCATTTAATCATTCAAGATTGAAAACCTTATTTTAAAAGAAACAAGCTCCACATGTTCATGTACATCACCCACATCATACATATGCACACTTTGCACGTTATGATCACACTCATACACATATGCATGTTAGAGTGTACAAGTGTATACATTGCGGCCGCAAAGGCCATTTAGCAAAATTTTGTTATGATAGAGTAAATTCTTTAAATTTTACTAATAAGAATGTTTGGGTTCCTTACAATGCTAACCCTCGTGGACCCAAAAGAAAATGGGTACCAAAGTCTCCACCTCTTTGTATTTGATGTAAGTGTGGGCTCTCACTTGACGTGAGAGAGTTGGTGTCTTGGTGGTGGATGCACATGGATTAGATGGACACACATATTGATGCACCGCTATCAAGGAAGTTTGGTGGGTAGACCACCTTATTTTGGAGACTTAGAGTATAGTTCTTATGGTTTGGTAACTATCCCTAAACTCCCATTTATTTTACATGCTTTTACATATATGACATTTTTTAGCATGTGCTAGTGTTTTGTGCTTCATGTGGTAAATATTTGTTTAGATGTAGTTTTATCAAAACTTGTGTATATACGTGTACAAGTAGTGAGTTACATTTGATTCATATACGTTTGTACTTTATTATTCATTTGTACTCACTACATGCACATGTATAGCCTAGTTTTGATGATTCCCTAATTTATACTTATTTTGTCTATTTTTGTGCATGTTTTACTTCAGTATATGTAATTTTTGTTCAAAACTAATAAATATACATGTATGCCCTTGAGTCACTTGCCTTCATGCAAATACTATTATAGAGTCTTTTTATGCTTGGGATATGTATTCATATTGTTAGTTTTGAATAAAAACATACATATACCTAGAAGTTTGTTTTTAAATGAAAAATGAATTTTCATGTTTTTTACATGTTTGATGTTTTGAGCTTTATTACTTAGTTTCATGAAAATGCTATTCACATGTTGCTTGTGCACTCACACTTCATTTGTTTACTCATGACATTGTTTTCATGAGAACTTTTGTGTTTTATAAATTTCGAGTGTCAACTCCTATGTATTTAGTATATTTCATGATACACATATGATTTGGTTTCATATTTGAAGGATCTTTAACTATTTTTTTAAAAATTACTTTAACTAGTTATTTATTCTTTATTTGGTAGTGTTTTCACAGTAAAAATATTTTTAAACTCTTGTTTTTGAAAACCCCTACCAACCCCAAATAAGGGCGGATGGATGTGCGACCATGCTTTGTATGCCTTATTGAAAATCTTTTATCATGTGCATGTATATGGTGGTTATTTATGAGTTATACACTTGATTCTTATTGTGTTTTCAATTGGTATCACAATTGATTTTCATTTTATATGCTCATATGTTTTCTATATATGTATGCCTTACATTTCAAGTAATATCAATTTCTATTGGTATTTTTATTTTCATACATATATATGATTTATATTTATGCTAAGCTTGCTTTGTATCTTAATTTCAATTGGTATCTCAATTGGTATTTTAACGAACTTATGCATTATTTTCAATTGATATTTAATTTGGTATCAAAATATGCTTCATACTATACCATTTATTTGATATAAAAAATTTACAATATACCTCAATTGGTAACAATATGTTTTGTTTTTCATTTGGGTTTCAATTTCAATTGGTATCAATAAAAGGTAAAACATTTGTGATACTTTTATTTGGTATCAAAATTTACCATATATTTCAATTGGTATAAAATATTTTCTTTCATTGGTATCAAAATTTACAAATGTTTCAATTTCATTTGGTATCAAAATTTTCTATTTCAAATGATATAAAAAATCTTGTTTACTTACAAATGATATCTCAAAATTTAAGAAAATCTAAATTTGTGTTCAAAATATTTTGATATGTATTGTCTATATGCAATGGGAGCTTAACATCTCTTCTATATATAGATTCATGTTGAGTGTATCTTGTATTGAGAAGCTTGACATCTCTTTTTTATGTGATACACGTGTGTAGGAGGAGCTTCACATCTCCTCTTATGCATTGTATTTTATGCTTTATGTGAGTTAGGGCTTTGTCATTCCTTCTTCATGTAATGCATGTATGCAGGGGAGCTAACTTCACGTCTCTCTCTTCATGAATGTATATCGCATATATATCCTTATTATTGATTTATTTTATTTTACCCCTTTGTTGATATTGAAAAAAGGGGGAGAAAGATTTTGAGTTTATATATGCATTTTGAGATTTTGCATATATTGAGTTTTATGTTTTTATAAAATGTTGAAAGTTTAAACAAAAAGGGGGAGAAAATTTTTAGGAAAAAGAACTTTTGGTTTATGCATGTTTTCTCTTGCCTTATTTATGCATATTATTTGTTTAGTTTCATGTACTTCATTGACTATCTTATTTTTTATTGTTATGCATGAGTTAAGGGGGAGCTTCTATGAAGCTTAACTTTAATCCATGCATATATAACTCCATGAGTTTTGTCATAATCACAAATGGGGAGATTGTTGGCCCAAAGACCCATCACTCTAGTTTTGATGATGATTAACTCATGCAGTTATAGTCTAATGATCTTGTGTTTATCTAGTCTCAGTTTTGTGATCAAGATCTTAATATGTGTTTAGTTTCAATAAAAGATTTTAAGTCATATTTTGGAGCTAGCACGTGTTGATTTAAGAGCTTGTGCATCAAGTCCACATCAAGTACTCAAGAGGAGTCTAGCTCATTGGATCATGCTTTGGACCAAGTTAAGAAGATGAGAAGACCTTCAAGTGAAGATCTCCAAGAAGACTTGTGTCTTGGTTTGTTTTGTTAAGATTTTATTTTTAGATAAAATGTAAATGATAGATTAGTTGGTAAATTGCTCAAGTATCATATACACTCACACACAAGATTTAGATGAGTTTTCATAAAAGAGTTTTCATTTTGGAAAAATACCGATTTGATTTTTATGTCTCAATATATGACATAAGTTTTTATCAAAACTTTGTTTGGAGCTTAATGTCAAAAACATAGATATTTCATCATATATGTATAGTGGATCATATCCATACACACAAAACTTTAAAAGTGTTTAGAATATCACGTTTTTGTATTTGAAGGAGTTTTGAAGAAATCAGTTTTCTATTTGGAAAAATCAATTTGGAAAAATACGGTTTTTGTTTTAAGCCAAAATTTTCATATTACAAAAATGGTTCAAAATGTGTGTAACATAGTTTTATTTTTTACTCAAACATGTTTGTATATCTAAATATTATACTGAATTTATTTTTGTAGATTTTTTGTGAATTTATAGGATTTTATCAAAGCTAAAAAGGCAACTTTTTAATCCCTATAATAGTCTGTTTTTGGCCTTCTGCCGGTCGACCGCACGGTCGACTGAGTCAGGGATCGGTTGACTGTGTGGTTGACCGACGTGCACAAAACGTGCACGGCCAGGGCCGGTTGACCGAACAGTCGATCGGCAGAGAGTGTCTGCTCTCTGGAAATGGCCCGGTCGACCGGGCGGTCGATCACTTGGCCATTGCCCTGAAGGCGGTCGACCGGCCGGTCGACCGACCTTCCCAACGGTCGAAAAATTGACCGTTGGCGGTCCACCGGGCGGTCGACTGACAGCAGTGCAGACTGCTGATTTGGACCCTAACGGCTAGTTTTTCTTAGCCTATAAATTGGGGCTTCCTTGGGCTGTTTTGGACAAGATTTGAAGTGGGTTTTTGAGCTAATTTTTCCTACTCTATTAAGTGTTTATCTCCACTTGTTTTAGAGCCAAATACTTTCCTTCAAAAGGAGAGTTTATCAAGAGTTTTCAAAAGTGATTTCTTGTGTTTTTCACCACAAATTCAATCCTTATTTTTCTCACACATACTTGAGCTTTCCATTGATATATCTATCCTATAGGAGAGTTATTGTGAGAGTGATTTTAGGTGATCAAAGTGTTGTGATCACCAAAGTTCTCATTCTTATTTTGAGGAGGCGGACTTACGGGTTCGCGGTGTTTCGAGTTCTAGTGAGACCTCATTGTAGAGGTGCGGCCTCGGCAAGCTTGCGTGCTTGCGGTGTGTTGTTCTTGCGGGAACAAGAGAGGGACTAGAGAGTCCAAAGGAGTTCTAGTGTGAACTCGCTTGTAGGTGTTGCGGCACCGAGTGATCCGGTGGGATCGTTTTTAGTGAAAATCTTTCATAGAATTGAAGGCGGGGACGTAGAGTAAGTGTGCTCGAATCTCGAAATAATTCTCCCGTGTTTGTGATTGCTCTCTCCATCTCTTACTTGTCTTTATATCTTGCTTATGCTTATTGCTCATATCTTTACTTGCTTGATATATTTGTGCTTATATTATTATATGCTTGGGGATTATTTGCTCACACTTGTATTCAACCAAGAGAGCCATAGCGGCACCTCAACTCTTATCTAGAGGAATCTTGAGGAGATAGTCCAAAGCCCTTCACGGGGAATTCGGCTACACTCTTAGGTTATACTTGGTGTGTTTAGCTTAAAAATTTTTAGTTTGCATAAATAGTTTTAATTTCGCATTAATTCATCATTAGATTAGCTATTCACCTATTCATCCCTCCCTCTTGGTGATTTCAACTTTATCATACTATCATCATTAACCCTAGTTTCTTCCGTGTTCATCTCTTTTCTTATAGAAATTTTAAGGACGAAATTTTTGTAAGTGGATAGATTGTAGCACCCCGTTCCCGGGATATGTACCTAGATATATATCCCAATTTTTTGATCGTATCATTTAAATTTTCTCCCTGGATTTATTTTTCGTTTGTGATTATTTATATTATTTAGTATCGGATCTGGATTCTCAGACATAAAGTCAGCCCTGTGTAGACCGGAGACCCGATACCAGTGTACAACCCGATTTGATCTTTTCGATAGTACAATTTGATCGATTTCAGTTTTAGGTACTGTTTTCTAATATTTTAGATTTTTCATATTTTTTTGAAATTTTTCAGAATTATTCTGCAAAATCTTCAAAACCGGTGTCGATCAGTGTCGCTGACCGATTCTCGGATGTTTAGTTTTCAAACAGAGTCGAATTTCTAGAAACGACTTCCGCATTACTTTTTAAAATCTCATTTCCTATGTAAATGTATTTTTTTGAGGTTTCTTTAAATTTATTGAAATTCTACCAGTTTTGGTGTCGACCGTTATCGTCGGAAGATTTCAGAATTTTTAATTTGAAAATCAGATTGAATTTCTCAAATCTGATTTCACCAGGCATCTTAAAATAATATTTTCTATTTTTGAGAATTTTTGGAAACGTTTCTGAAACAGTTGATTTTTACCGATTTAAATAATAATATTATTTTCCTTTCCTTTCTTTCTTTTTCCTTTTCCACTCCTCTACTTAATACTGTCATGTTATTCTATTAATTTAATTATTTAATAATATATATATTTATTAATTTTTCCATATTTCTTTTCCTTTTCTTTATTTTTTTTCTTTCCTTCCTTTTCTTTCTTTTTCTTCTTTTCTTTTTCTTTTTCTTTCTCCCCTACCTGCTCCCGTCCTCCCCCATACCCTGCCGACAACCACGACCGCAGCACTCCCCTCCCTTTCCCCACCAACACACTCCTCTCTCTCCCCCCTTCTCTTTCTTTTCCTCTCTCTCTCTTTCTCCATATCACTCTCTCAATTTCACTCACCCTCTCTCAATCTCCTAAACCCTCCTCTTCCCTTGGGTCGTCCTGCCGCCGGCTCCGCCCCCGAAGCGCCACCACCACCCCTTGGCCGACGCCATCCCCTCCCCCAAACTCTCTCGTTCCCTCCTCCTTCCACAATACACCACCACCCTCCTTCAATTTCATCGCAAAACCCATTTTCACCTCCATCTTTATCCTCAAAATTCACCATCAATACTCCACCATCTCCTCCACTTCCACCACCCGACCACCACATCCACCTCCTCTTTCAATTCCCATCACCACCACCAACTCCTCCCCACACCACCACCACCTACATCACCCTCATCAACCACCACAAAAACAGCATCACCAACAACAACCAACACCCCACCCCCTTTCCTCCCTGGGGCTCCGACCGCGCACCACCCCATCCAGCGCACCAGTGCCGCCCAGGCCGCTGGCAGCGGTCGGAACTGTAACGCCCCGATCCCAAGGATACGGAGACGTTATGGCGACGTACATACGCGAGGTGAAAACAACCTCACGCGTACGTTAAGCCTCAGTACAGTACAATACCTCCATATAGATATGAGGTCCAGCATGAAAGCAGTACAAGAATACCTGCAGAAAGAGGTCAGCGATCATAACAGATATGAAAACAAGGATAAATAAGATAACAGAAATAAAGCACTAAAATACCTATGAATAGTCCTGATGCGGAATCTCCCTTGTGACTCCAAGGCACTCTCTGAAGCTATGGTAACTCGGATCTCCAATCTGGGCATGCAAACCCAGGGTCGTCAGAAAGCGACCTAGTCAGTGGTAAAATGAAGAAGGCAGGAATATACTATAATAATACAAGCACGATAATAAGATATAAGATATGATGTGGTAACAGTAATAAGCAGTAGACAAATAAAAATATGTAATCATCGGGTCATGTCTCTAATCGTGTCCAGGTTATCTCATCAATAATATTGTCTAGTGGTGACGTACTAGATATGAATGTGCTAGTGGTGACGTGACCGAAGTGAACATGCAAGTGGGCATATGCAATATGAACATGCAAGTGGGCATATACAATATAACCTCACTACTGTGTTATACATATACAGTAAGGATGTCTACAAGGTATACAGAAAACAGAATATATGCACATATGCAGAAATAGTATGCCACTACAGAAAGAGTAACATGTATCGGGTAAAGTAATAAATAAACCTGTAACATGATATCGGATAAATGATCAGGCACAATAACAAGTACAACTAAACATGTATCAGGCAAGGAACAGTAACAAGTAGTAAGCATGTATCAGGAAAAGAACAGTAACAAGTAGTAAGCATGTATCAGGAAAAGAACAGTAACAAGTAGTAAATATATATCAGGCAAGTCATGTTATTTATACAATAGTAGCAATCAGTACCATCTGTTATTTTAATCAATCTCTTCCAGTGTCCCATACCACTGGCAGTTCATACTGGAGCCCGCACTCCAGTCGAACTCATCCGGACATGGCCTACGGGTACCATTATCCAAACGAGAGAGTGACCAAATAACAAGTGTTCCCGACGTCCACTATTGTGTATACTGTTTGATTATGTTAATTGGAAACCCGTGGTCGAGGAGTTCTTATCGGGTGGATGTATCCCGTGCATACCCGGGATCACGGCCTTAAACGGACCCCTGGTTGCTGAGACCAGGGCCCTCCGCTAAGAGGGGAGCACGAATCAAGTAACGGGAGCTCATGGAGCTAGTGGTAGGTAGCACTACCGTCCCCTGCAGTGGGACTAACAATATGGATCCAGTACATCACCCGATAAGATCTAATCAACCGTCAAGTCTCCCCCATACCCAAGTTATCATTATTATCTGATATGTCCAGTCTACAATGTGACAAGAACAACTACTGTACATGATACGGGTAACATGCTAACTAGACCAGAGCTCTGTTGATAGCGTAGAACAATATAACGGGAATCAGGAACAATATAACGGGATCAATATAACGGGAACAATATAACGGGAAACGGGATCAATAGATGTGGAAGTCCACATATAGCATATCAACAGCTCTCAAGTCCAGTATCGGGAATATCCATATCAATAACAGGAAACAATTACATAACATGAATACGGTAACATGGAACAATAGTACATGTACTATGAACAGGGATCCATAGAGAAAGCATACATGTACGTGCAACAGTGATATGCAGAAAATTTATATAATGATGATCACAATATATGTGATGACGGTAGTCTGTGAAGTAGTGCATATGAGTAACTGATGTGATGTGTCATAGTATCGGTGCAACCTGTATAAGTAATACCTATGGGCAGTGTCTAATATCATGTACAGTGAACTATAGTATCCGTGTAATGATATCCGTGTCCTTGTGGAACATAGATGTGTAGCTATCATCCGTGTAATATCTCTGTGATAATACATATAATAACAGGAATCAGTGTATTCGTGACCTGACAGTATCCGTGTAATCTATCTGTGTCTCACTGGTACATGTCATAATAGTGGCCAGTGTATAATGGAATATCATGTCTAGTGAACTACGGTGTCCAACAGTCCTATCTCGTGATTGATAGTTATCTAACTGTTATATACTACATGACACAATAGTGTCCACTAATATGGTGAACTAGTGGCCCGAGTGTCAGTGGTCCATGAAAATGACCTAATAGGCATCCAGTGTCACACTCTACGTCTATTAGGTATCAGGCATATTCTAAGTACGGTGTTGATTACAGTCTACCGTTTATTTTACCGGTATCATGTTTTATTTAAATAAAGCAGCTAAGTTCAATCAATATAATAAAAAGACAATTTATAAAATAAAAACACTCACAAACTGGTTATAGGCCTGTAGCTCTCTTTCCCACGATCGTAACGGATCCAGAATCGTCTGAATCGGAGTCCGGATGCTCCCGATATCGCCCGAATACTAAATCAGAACAAAAATGGTTAAATATGTAATAATAATATTTAAATGCAATTACGGAATTGTACAAGGGGGTTTTCTGCAAAATTTACCTTCATGGGTTCTCGGGTTATTGGGTTTACCATGACCCAATAGGGGTTAATGGGTTTGTTCCAACCCGATAAGGTTATAGTGGGTTCGGGTGCGAACCCACACACACAGCGCACACCCACACACACCTCACACTCCCACACACACAGAGCACACACCCACTCACACACTCACAGCACACACTCACTCACACACACACACACACAGCACGCACTCACTTCACACTCACACACACACCTCACACACCCACCCACATACACAGCACACACACCTCACATACACACACACATACACACACACACACACACACACACACACACACACACACACAGCACGCACTCACCTCACACCCACACAGCAAACACAACACACACACACACAACAAACACACACACACACACCAGCAAACACACACACACACACACACAGAGCACGCACTCACCTCACACCCACACAGCAAACACAACACACACACACCAGCAAACACACACACACACAGAGAACACACACATCCACACACAGAAAGAGCAGCAGCAGCAGCGCTCTGCTGCTGCTGCGCCCGCCGCGGCCCACGCCGGCGCCATCTCCCGCAGTCCGCGCTGACTGCAGGGGAGAGAAAAAGAGGGGAGAGAGAGAATTTACCAAGGAGAGAGAGAGAGAGGAGAAAGAGAGAGAGAGAGAGGAGAGAGTGAGGGGAGAGAGAGAGGATTAGAGATTTTAAATAGGGGGGAGAGGCGGTGGGAAGTCAAAGGCGGTGGAGGAATTCGCTGGAGAATTGGAGAAGGAGAAAAGAAAAGAAAGGAAAAGAAAAGATTAAAAGATTAATTTATTATTATTATTATATTGGCCCAAAATTTGACCAGCTCCGAACGGTGCCCAAAAATTACAAAAAATAAAGAATATTATCCTGAGACATAATATGAAGACGGTTTGTCGAAACTCAATCCGGTTTGTAAATTAAAAATCCTGGAAGGTGTCGCCGGTACCGGGCGACACCGGTTTGACCGGTTTTTGATAAATTCAGAAAAATCCCCAAAAATACCTAAACGTAGCTCATGCGATTCTAAGACATACGGTGAAAGCCGATTCTTAAAATTCTACTCCGTTTGTGAAATAAAAATCGAAAGGCCGGTTATTGGTATCGGTCGACACCGACTACGGAGATTTTCCAAAATAATCCAGAAAAATTCTAGAAAATCCTAAAAAATCTAAAATATTCGAAAATGATTTTTAAAACTAAAAGCAACTCAATCGGACTACCACGGAGGTCAAATCAATTTTTGTACGTCGTATCTAGTATCGATACTATGATACGTATATCGGGGATCAGGGTGTTACATTTCTCCCCACCTTACAAAAATTGCGTCCTCGCAATTTTCATTTAGGTGTGAGAAAAATATTTTCAACCCCAAAGCTGAAATGTTACGGGTCCACGACACTTCCGCTGCGCACTCTGCTATCTATAAGGTACTCGGACTGGAGAAGTATGATAGTGAACGGATTGGAAGCAACAAGAGACAAAGAAAACGAGAAGGAAATCAGATATTCTGGTTGACAACTGTAAGTAACGAATACAAACGAGTCAAGGAATGACTTGTCTAGGTCTTGGTATTCTTGTACTCGTTGCTGGAATCCCCAAATTCAGGTACAGATCAGTTAATCTAAACCTGATTGTAATGTTGGTAAGAGCCCAAGCATTGACCCAGATGGTTACCCACACCAGGTGTGAACCTAGGCTCTGATACCACTCTGTAACGCCCCGATCCCAAGGATACGGAGACGTTATGGTGACGTACATACGCGAGGTGAAAACAACCTCACGCGTACGTTAAGCCTCAGTACAGTACAAAACCTCCATATAGATATGAGGTCCAGCATGAAAGCAGTACAAGAATACCTGCAGAAAGAGGTCATCGATCATAACATATATGAAAACAAGGATAAATAAGATAACAGAAATAAAGCACTAAAATACCTATGAATAGTCCTGATGCGGAATCTCCCTTGTGACTCCAAGGCACTCTCTGAAGCTATGGTAACTCGGATCTCCAATCTGGGCATGCAAACCCAGGGTCGTCAGAAAGCGACCTAGTGAGTGGTAAAATGAAGAAGGCAGGAATATACTATAATAATACAAGCACGATAATAAGATATAAGATATAATGTGGTAACAGTAATAAGCAGTAGACAAATAAAAATATGTAATCATCGGGTCATGTCTCTAATCGTGTCCAGGTTATCTCATCAATAATATTGTCTAGTGGTGACGTACTAGATATGAATGTGCTAGTGGTGACGTGACCGAAGTGAACATGCAGGTGGGCATATGCAATATGAACATGCAAGTGGGCATATACAATATAACCTCACTACTGTGTTATACATATACAGTAAGGATGTCTACAAGGTATACAGAAAACAGAATATATGCACATATGCAGAAATAGTATGCCACTACAGAAAGAGTAACATGTATCGGGTAAAGTAACAAATAAACCTGTAACATGATATCGGATAAATGATCAGGCACAATAACAAGTACAACTAAACATGTATCAGGCAAGGAACAGTAACAAGTAGTAAGCATGTATCAGGAAAAGAACAGTAACAAGTAGTAAGCATGTATCAGGAAAAGAACAGTAACAAGTAGTAAATATATATCAGGCAAGTCATGTTATTTATACAATAGTAGCAATCAGTACCATCTGTTATTTTAATCAATCTCTTCCAGTGTCCCATACCACTGGCAGTTCATACTGGAGCCCGCACTCCAGTCGAACTCATCTGGACATGGCCTACGGGTACCATTATCCAAACGAGAGAGTGACCAAATAACAAGTGTTCCCGACGTCCACTATTGTGTATACTGTTTGATTATGTTAATTGGAAACCGTGGTCGAGGAGTTCTTATCGGGTGGATGTATCCCGTGCATACCCGGGATCACGGCCTTAAACGGACCCCTGGCTGCTGAGACCAGGGCCCTCCGCTAAGAGGGGAGCACGAATCAAGTAACGGGAGCTCATGGAGCTAGTGGTAGGTAGCACTACAGTCCCCTGCAGTGGGACTAACAATATGGATCCAGTACATCACCCGATAAGATCTAATCAACCGTCAAGTCTCCCCCATACCCAAGTTATCATTATTATCTGATATGTCCAGTCTATAATGTGACAAGAACAACTACTGTACATGATACGGGTAACATGCTAACTAGACCAGAGCTCTGTTGATAGCGTAGAACAATATAACGGGAATCAGGAACAATATAACGGGATCAATATAACGGGAACAATATAACGGGAAACGGGATCAATAGATGTGGAAGTCCACATATAGCATATCAACAGCTCTCAAGTCCAGTATCGGGAATATCCATATCAATAACAGGAAACAATTACATAACATGAATACGGTAACATGGAACAATAGTACATGTACTATGAACAGGGATCCATAGAGAAAGCATACATGCACGTGCAACAGTGATATGCAGAAAATCTATATAAAGATGATCACAATATATGTGATGACGGTAGTCTGTGAAGTAGTGCATATGAGTAACTGATGTGACGTGTCATAGTATCGGTGCAACCTGTATAAGTAATACCTATGGGCAGTGTCTAATATCATGTACAGTGAACTATAGTATCCGTGTAATGATATCCGTGTCCTTGTGGAACATAGATGTGTAGCTATCATCCGTGTAATATCTCTGTGATAATACATATAATAACAGGAATCAGTGTATTCGTGACCTGACAGTATCCGTGTAATCTATCTGTGTCTCACTGGTACATGTCATAATAGTGGCCAGTGTATAATGGAATATCATGTCTAGTGAACTACGGTGTCCAACAGTCCTATCTCGTGATTGATAGTTATCTAACTGTTATATACTACATGACACAATAGTGTCCACTAATATGGTGAACTAGTGGTCCGAGTGTCAGTGGTCCATGAAAATGACCTAATAGGCATCCAGTGTCACACTCTACGTCTATTAGGTATCAGGCATATTCTAAGTACGGTGTTGATTACAGTCTACCGTTTATTTTACCGGTATCATGTTTTATTTAAATAAAGCAGCTAAGTTCAATCAATATAATAAAAAGACAATTTATAAAATAAAAACACTCACAAACTGGTTATAGGCCTGTAGCTCTCTTTCCCACGATCGCAACGGATCCAGAATCGTCTGAATCGGAGTCCGGATGCTCCCGATATCGCCCGAATACTAAATCAGAACAAAAATGGTTAAATATGTAATAAAAATATTTAAATGCAATTACGGAATTGTACAAGGGGGTTTTCTGCAAAATTTACCTTCATGGGTTCTCGGGTTATTGGGTTTACCATGACCCAATAGGGGTTAATGGGTTTGTTCCAACCCGATAAGGTTATAGTGGGTTCGGGTGCGAACCCACGCACACAGCGCACACCCACACACACCTCACACTCCCACACACACAGAGCACACACCCACTCACACACTCACAGCACACACTCACTCACACACACACACACAGCACGCACTCACTTCACACTCACACACACACCTCACACACCCACCCACATACACAGCACACACACCTCACATACACACACACACACATACACACACACACACAGAGAGAGCACGCACTCACCTCACACCCACACAGCAAACACAACACACACACACACACAACAAACACACACACACCAGCAAACACACACACACAGAGCACGCACTCACCTCACACCCACACAGCAAACACAACACACACACACACACACACCAGCAAACACACACACACAGAGAACACACACATCCACACACAGAAAGAGCAGCAGCAGCAGCAGCGCTGCTGCTGCTGCGCCCGCCGTGGCCGGCCACTGGCCGGCTGGCCGGTCTGGCCGGAGGCGCCCGCCGCGGCCCACGCCGGCGCCATCTCCCGCAGTCCGCGCTGGCTGCAGGGGAGAGAAAAAGAGGGGAGAGAGAGAATTTACCAAGGAGAGAGAGAGAGGAGAAAGAGAGAGAGAGAGAGAGAGAGAGAGAGTGAGGGGGACAGAGAGAGGATTAGAGATTTTAAATAGGGGGAGAGGCGGTGGGAAGTCAAAGGCGGTGGAGGAATTCGCTGGAGAATTGGAGAAGGAGAAAAGAAAGAAAGGGAAAAGAAAAGATTAAAAGATTAATTTATTATTATTATTATATTGGCCCAAAATTTGACCAGCTCCGAACGGTGCCCAAAAATTACAAAAAATAAAGAATATTATCCTGAGACATAATATGAAGACGGTTTATCGAAACTCAATTCGGTTTGTAAATTAAAAATCCTGGAAGGTGTCGCCGGTACCGGGCGACACCGGTTTGGCCGGTTTTTTGATAAATTCAGAAAAATCCCCAAAAATACCCAAACGTAGCTCATGCGATTCTAAGACATACGGTGAAAGCCGATTCTCAAAATTCTACTCCATTTGTGAAATAAAAATCAAAAGGCCGGTTATTGGTATCGGTCGACACCGACTACGGAGATTTTCCAAAATAATCCAGAAAAATTCTAGAAAATCCTGAAAAATTTAAAATATTCGAAAATGATTTTTAAAACTAAAAGCAACTCAATCGGACTACCACGGAGGTCAAATCAATTTTTGTACGTCGTATCTAGTATCGATACTATGATACGTATACGGGGATCAGGGTGTTACAGGAACCCAGGCCAACCCCCCTCTCCTTCTTTTCCCTTCTCTTCCCCTTTTTTTCTTTCTTTCTTTCTTATTTCTTTCTTAAATTTTCTTTTCCCCTCTTTTCCTTTCCTTTTTTACCCTTCCACCACACACACTCTCGCTCTTCCCCCTAGCCATCTCTCTCTCTCTCCCGCTCTCTCTCTCCTCTCCACTCTTTTTCTCTCTATTACTTTCTCTCTCCCTTTTACTTCTCATCACGCATGTGGTGTTCTCGGATTTTTAGGATCGTGCTCCGTGTTTCGGTTTTAGGTTAGTACTTTACTTTATGTCGGGCGAGTACCTCTTGTGTTTTGGGCGAGTACTTTTTTTTGTGTTATTTTATGCCTTCCTAGTTCTATTATAGGACTTGATGCAAGTTATGCGAGTGTAAGTTCTTGGTTAATTGCAAGTACTTAGACTTGTTAGTGCGATTATTTTCCTACTTGATACATGTTTAGCGAGTACCTTTTTCTGGGATAGCGAGTGCTTGTCTCATACTGTTTCATATATTGCGGGCCTATATATTGTTATTTATTTGTTGGTCATTATTATAACTCATTGAACTGGTACTATACTTGTATTGGATATGCCTAGATATGCTCCCGCTTCGCTCGGCTTCACATAGCTAATTAATATATTAATTTATTATTATAATAGACATGGCTGTGAAGAGTTTGAAATGTTTAACTATATTGTCCTCCAATATCACGTTACATGACCGGATGATTACCTGACAGTTGACATACGCTATCACTTGATAGTGGTACACTTGACCTGGTACTGTGACACCTGACTAGACACCTGACACCTGACACCAACATGTTAGCACCTGACACATGATTATTATTTTACGGGACTTGATACTTGTTATCTTGTCATAAACCTGAATTTCTGTACTCCTGTATTTAACATAGTCCTCATGTTATAACATCTAGTTAATTCCCGTAAACTGATCATTATGGACACAATTGTAATAATTAGACAACTTACACTGGAATGGGAGAAACTGATGGTACCGATATGGTCTCCATGTTCATGATGGTCTTAAGTATCGCTCAGCCACACTTTTAGGACACACTTGGAGGCCACCAAGTATTTCCGCGGGATATGCTGGTACCCCTACTCCCCTGACTTCCTTCCGGGTTCGCAACAAGCCCCTGGGCCTATTTCGTGGAGCAACAATACCCTTCTCCAATTCAGGCGTACAATAAGTCTCGGTACCTGGCTGTACGTTCCGGTTCAGCTCGGATGCTCCTTGGCTGTTATCCCGTGCAAGTACGGGACCCATTCTAAGCATGGTTCGTCGATCTCTTATCAGTTTTCAATAACCTACTCTCTGTTTTGTATGCTGAGGTATGTGGAATGGGACGCATACCGATGTATACAAATCAGATGAGTCTTAATAACATAATAATAACATACTACTGATATCTAACAAACGATATACTTGATCTATACTTGTGAGACTTGTGACACAATACATTATTCTGCTTGCCACTTATATATGATATCTGTGCTACTTTGTTGTATCACTTGACTTACTTATTTTCAGGTTTTCATACTGTTTCCTTATTCTGTTATTGTGAAGGCGACTCAAGTTATATAAACTCAGATTACATTGACGTAAGGTGTAAGGTATATATATGAGGGTTTCCTTATTTGGATTATTCTTTCGATGTACTAATTTCGGTTATTTGGACTTGTATAACTGGTTTTCCTATAGTTACTTTACTTACTATCTCATTTTATTTTCATATGTATTTATACTCATATACACCTTTCATGTATACGTGTACTTGATATGCACGTCACTTGGCCTTATCTCTTATACTCGTTGGGTTGCATTTGACAACCCTGGAACCTATGTCCAGAGTTTGGGGCGTAGAACATAACGGATCCTTCCGCGACAATCAGAGTAGCGCAACAGAAGCTTGGATGTCACCATAGCTCTCCCTCCCGACTCTTCTCCTGATTGGTTCTTAAGACTCTTCTTACTGCTCGTGAGCATCTCTCAGCTTTTGATTACAGATATCTCTTTGTAAATCGTACTTTTGTATCCTCTGGTGATGTAATATTCATGTAATATGTATCACTCTCGGCGATAACTATGTACTTGTACTTTTCTGTTAGAATGTATGTTACTACTGTGCTTCCGCACGCTGATTCTTACTCGTACTGATGCTTAACGTATATATGCGAGGGTATTTCTGACCTGCATATATACGTCACAGTAACGTCTCCGTGCCCACGAGATCGAGGCGTTACAGATACTTTCGACATGTACTTCATGATCCAACTTGATGACTCTCTTAGGGTAAACTCGAAATCCGATCTTGATAAAGATAAAAAAAAATGTCATATGATGAGTTAGATATGTGTTGTCAACAACTACTTGAAAATTTTGATTTATTGAAAAAGAAAAACTTGAGATTGAAAATAGAAAATGATTCTTTATCTTCAAAACTTAATATTATTTTAAAAGAGAAAGAAGTAATTTCAAATGAAAATAAATCTTTGAAAAATCAAGTTGTGTTGATTTTCAAAGAGAGATTTTGTTTAAAAGAAAAAGATGTTTTGAAAACTCATTTTGATGTTATTTTAAAAGAAAATGAAAAGTTGCATATTTCTTTGAACAAAAAGGATTTTGTTCTCATGCTAATATCGCTTCTTTGACTATTGACAAAATTGAGATTTGCGCTTTGAAAAATAAGAATGATTTTTTTAGTTCTACCTTGAGCGATTGTGCTTTCGACAATAAAAGATTAGAATTTATGTTCACAAGAAATAAGTTTCACACAATCATGCACATACCTCATGGCATAGGCATTCACATATACACACCATGCCAACATATAAATTAGAGTGTATACTTATACACATTGTGCCCGCAAAGACCATCTTGCAAAATTTTATTATGATAGATTAAATTTTTTAAATTTTATAAATAAAATATTCAGATTTGAAATACTAGCCCTCAAGGACCCCAAATGAATTCAGTATCAGAATCCACGCTAATTGTATTTGATGTAGGTGTGAGGTCTCTTAAAATGTGAGAGTTTTGGTGCTTGGTGGTGAATATATAAGGAGCTTGATGGAGAAATCAAATTTAGTGCATCACTATCAAGGAGTTCAAGTGGGAAGACTACCTTAGTTTGGAGAAATGGAGATTAGTCTTATCAATGTCGATAACTATTTTTATCTTTCACTTTAGATTAAATATGCTTTAGTTGTTGTTTATAAACATATATTTAAATGCAATTTTTATTAGAACTTGTGATATACTTGTATAATTTTTGAGATACACTTTTGATTTTATGCCTAACATGATTCATATCCTTTTAGTACTCAATTCCAGTTCAGTTATATATGTATATCCTAGTTTGATGATTCTTGCATTTATACAATTCTTAAAATAATTTGTTTTTAATTGATATTATTTTTGAATCAAATTCAAATTATTTTTTACATAAAAGTATTTTCAATTTTTTTTCAAATATTTCAAATAGTCTTCTTTGAAAATACCTACTTATGTGTGCGGTTGGTTGGGAGATCATGCATGGTATGAACTATTTGATTATTTTTATAACTTTACATGTTAGAATGGTGATAGCAATTAGTTGTACACTTTATCTTCATGATTTTTTGATTCTTGTGTACTGATTTTTATTTATCGATATATGCATCCTCTAAATTATTAGTGATATTTTAATTGATATACATACATATATATGATTGATTATGAGTGTTTAATAATGTCTATACATATTTTTATAGCACAATTGGTTTAATGCTAAGCTTAATTTGTTTCAAATAAATTAATATAATTGAAATCTTTTACAAGCATATGTATTATTTTTGTTAGTGTTTCAAAAAGGGGAAGAAAATTTTTGATTTGATTTTAGTTTCTTTCTTTTTGATTATAGAAAGAAAATGAGTTTTTTAGCAAATGTGTTAAAATTTTCAATTGGTATCAATTATTGCAATTTGTATCTATCTTGTCTTCCTAAGTGATATTTTTCTTCAAATTTTGTCTCTTGAATGGTTTTCAATTGATATCAATAGTGCTCAAATTTTTAATGTTTAATTCCAGTGGTATCCACTGTTTGAATTGTTTTAATTACAAATGGTATCTATTATTTTGATTTCAATTGACTTCAATTTCTACACAGCATATTACATAAAATTTTGTTTGTGCATGTATTGTCTATATGTAAGGAAAGCTTAACATCTTTTTTATATGTAGATTTGTGATGAGTGTATTGTATAAGTAAGAGTGTGGCCTCTCTTTTCTATATAGTACACATGTGTAGGAGGGCTTAACATTTCGTTTATACATTGTATATTATGCTTATGTGGTTTAGGGCTTAGTCATCCTTCTCCATGTAATACGTGAATGCATGGGGAGTTAACTTGACATCTCTTTTCTTCATGAATTTATATTGCATATAACTTCACTTGATTTTTTTTGCATGCCCCTTTGTTGATAAAATGATAAAAAGGAGGAGAGAAATTTAGAGCTTATATATGCATGTATTTTATGTTTCTGCAAATATGAGTTTTGATATTTGTTTGATACAAAGAGAAAAGAAAATATTTTTGTATATTTCTCTTGTTTATGCATATTTATTTGTGTTTAGAGCTTTATTGAATATCTTATCAATTGTTTTGGTTATGTGTGAGTTAAGAGAGAGCTTTTATAAAGTATTTCTCTAGTCCATGCCTATATAACTCCATGAGTTTTATCATTATAAAATAAAGGGGAGACTGTTGGCCCAAGGGTCCATCACTCTAGTTTTGATGATGATTAAACTCAAGTAGTTGGAGTATTAATGATTTTGTGATGTTTTAGTTACAGGTTTAATTAAAATCATGGTTTTGTATTTAGCTTCAATAAAAGACTCAAAGTCAAGTTTTGAAGCTAATTATTTTTTACTCAAGAGCTCAAACATAAAGAATGTTGGCCCAGAGGCCTTCCACTCTAGTTTTGATGATGATTCACTCATGTAGTATAGTTTACTAATAATCTTGTGATATTTAGTTTCAGATATTTAACCAAGATATTAGTAGGTGATTAGCTTCAACAAATGTATTTTAGAGCTCTCACATGGTGATTCAAGAGCCCGAGCGTCAAAGTTCATATCTAGCACTCGTTGGAGTCAAGCTCGGTGGATCACGTTTGGATCGAGTCGACTTGGAGACGGCGCTCTGCAAGAAGATCTCGGTTTGTTTTAGAATAGCTAGTTTAGATCCATTGTTAAAGATTAGATAGTGTGATATGCTCAAGTTCACAACACACACGTTTCATGTTTATTGGTTTTCGGTTTTTGGTTTAACCGATCTTCGTTTTCATGGATAGATAGAATCAAAACAAGTTAATATGGTTTAATGTATATTAGATTTGTTCTATATATATATCTATGCTTCAACTATTTAAACAAACTTAGTTTGATAGTCTATTTCATGAGTTTGAAGTTTTTGTATTTAAACAAAACTTATTTTCGGATTTAATGTCAAAAATATTGATATATATCTTTATATGTATATTGGATTATATCCATATACTACATGCTTAAATGTTATTTCAATACCATGTTTTTGTATTTGGATGTGTTTTGGAAAAATCGGATTTCCATTTCAAAATCTAAGTTTTGAAAAATACGGATTTTGATTTTCGGTAAAATTTCTAAGTTACAAAAATAGTTCAAAATGTTTGTAACATGGTTTGATTTTACTCAAACATGTTTGTATATCAAAGTATTATACTGAAACTATTTTTTTGAAATTTTAGAGATTTTATGGGATTTATTTGATAATTAAAAACCCAGTTTTTAAGTTCTGAAATTGCCCTGCCAGGTCCTGGCGGTCGACCGGGACGGTCGACTGGACCAGTGGTCGGTCAACTGGACCGGTCGACCGACGTGCACAAGGACGTGCACGCAGGCCAGCTTGTTCGGCCGGTCGACTGAGCGGTCGACCGACTGAAGTCAACCCACTCTCGGGTTGGCCGGTCGATCGGGCGGTCGACCGGCCAGATAGCCGTTGTTCTCTGGTTCTGGGCGCGGTCGACCGGCAGGCTCAACGGTCAAAAATTTAACCGTTGGCCGGTCGACCGGATGGTCAATTCTGACCATATTTGGCTGCCAACGGATAATTTTTCAAAGAGCCTATAAATTGGGTTTTCTCTTGACTGTTTTCAACAAGAATTTTGAGAGCTTATTTTCTGATCTTACTAGTGTTTTTGCAGCAATTAAAAAGGAGATTTGAGCTTTAAAGTTTACATTTGATTTGGTGTTTTCTAGAGTTTGGAAAATCAAAGAAAAGTGATTTTGGGAAAAGTGTTTTTGGTTCATCTTCTACATCCTTATTTCTAGTTTTTTCCAAGGATTTTCTTTGAGTATTTATTTTCCATTCCATTTGGTTTTTCTCACACTTGAGCTTATTATTCTATCCTATCTATTAGGATCTTTGTTTTGTGGGAAAAGAAGTTATTTGTGGTCTTTTGATCACCAAGTTGTAAACCCTCCTTATTTGTCATATCCCTCTTGTGTAGAGGTTGATTATTGGAGTGGTGGCTTTGTGCCCTATCCCTCTAGTGAGAGGTTGATTGGTTGTTTGGCTTTGTGCCCATCCCTCAAGCGTGAGGTGATTGTGTTTGAGTGGCTTTGTGCCTAACCTCTAAGTGCAGATGTTGTGTTGTGTTTGAGAGAGGAGTTGTGTACTCCCGGTTATTGTATTGCCCCAAATCCTCATTGGAGATTTCCCTGTGTGGGAAGTCCTGTGTGGACAAGTTAGTGAAAATCCTTCTGTGTGAAGGCGGGGATGTAGAGCTGGGTGCTTGAACCTCGAAACAAATCTCGGTGTTTGCGTTTGATCCATTGACTCTAACTCTCTCTTTTATATTTTGCCTTGCATTGATTCATATTGTCATATCATACTTATATGCTTGGTTGTGATTGCTTGTGTGCCTCACTTGTGTTTAACCACGAGAGCTTCATATAGCACATCAACTCTTATTCAGAGGAATCGAGAGGAGTTAGTTCAGAGCCCTTCACCGGGAATTCGGCTACACTCGTTAGTTACATTAAATGTGTTGCAATTAAGTTTTAATTTCACATTTTGTTCATTAGATTAGCCGTACACCTATTCCCCCCCCCCCCCCCCCCCCCCGCCTCTAGGTGTACTTACAAAGAACACATCTAGCATTCAAGAAGGAGTTTAACTCGAAAGAATCAAGTCGATCGAGTTAAGATGAAGAAGAAGATCATCTCAAGAAGAAGATACTATTTCGTAAAGATATTTAGATTGTAAAGTATAGATTAAATTTGATTGCTCAAGCTTATACATACACACCCAAAGTTTGATATTTGTTTTCAAGATCAAAAGTTTCAATTGGTTTAATCCGTTTCGGTTTAACCAGTTTACATTTTTATGTTCATCATTTTAGAAACACAAGTTTAATTTCAAAATAAATTTTATTTCAAAGATAAGTTCACATGTTTGTAATATGTGTCGATTTTTTAATCTCACATATTTTAGTAGATTTTATAGAAATTTATTTTGTATTATAATAAATTTGAAATAAACAACAAAACGTGTTTCTGGTCCTAGTCGACCAGACATGGAAAAAGTCATTTGGCTTGTGCACACGGTTGACCGGTTGTGCACAAAGCCTAGTGCTTGTGCACTCGGTCGACAACTGGTAGACTGGGTGGTCGACCGGTTAGATAGAGAGCAAAATTGTTCTTCTGGCCGGTCGACCGGCCTGATAGACCAAGCAATATAGAGTAAAGTGCTTTCAGTTGGTCGATCATGCGATCGACCGGCTACTGTGAGAACACAGTGTGTGTTCTCACAACGATCGACTGGCAAGCCACAACGGCTATTTTTATAGCCATTGGGCAGTCGACCGGGCGATCGACCGCTAGGCCCAGTTTAGCCCGACTTGCTTTTAACAGCTAGTTTCTATTTTTATCCGTTTTTGTTTTATTCTAAACGGTTAATATTTACTTTATTTGTGTTTAAATATATTTTTAATGACTGAGAATTGTCTTTAATGATCTTATCCTATTCCCTATAAATGGACTCATAAAAGAGTTTTTGATTAAGATTTTCAAGCCTATGCTCAAGTTTTAAGTTTTTGAATATCTAAAATTCGATGTAATTCGCTTTAGTTCTCTTTCTCTACCCTCCTCTCTTGCTTCTAATATTTGGGCTAAAAGGATGCATCAACTTTTGTGGTTATTTATGGCGAGGATGATAATGAGGCGAGACCTCAAAAGTACCCAAGGTGTCGCAATTCTCAAATTATAAGACCTTAATTTCAGCTCCAATTCTAGCTAAGAACTTCATGAATCTGATCCAAATCCCAACCCTAGAGCTTTCAGGCCGGTTTTACGGCGGATTGGCTTTGGGGCTTCTTATTTTTCCTATTTTTCCTCATTAAATATATGCAATAAATTACTACATGAAGTAACCAAACGATGAATTTGATATTTATTTTGTGCGATAAATGTTTCATATATAATTTTATACTTTTACAAACCAAAATTAACTTAGAATATGGAAAAATATTCCTGTACTTGATGCTTTTGAACCCACAGAGTTTTAGACTGACTTAAAAAAAACCAGGTTATATATTATGACCACACCAAAAATATGGTATGGATTACGAAAATTTCATCTTAAATACATTAAGTTTTCATCAATTCCAAAACTATTTGAGTTTAAACTTAAAATCAGTTTATTAAAATTTGAGTATGAAAAATCAAAAGTGCCATAATAGGTTGAGTCAGCAATGAAGGTATGAGGTTGAGTCATAGAAAACCGCAAGCTTAAAGTTTGTCCCTGGAAGTGAAAAAGGAAAAAAAAGAGAGAAAATTTTTTTTATTCAATATACCTATGAGATAGGACACAGGATGCTGCGATTGGGGCCCATGTCAACAATTTGGGTATGGGTGGGCCCACAAGAGGGGAGGAGTTTTGGAGAGGGACTGCAAAAATGGCTGCTTGCGGCCACGCGATTCCAAAACTAAGCTATCGAAGAGCCGTGGTAGGGTGGTAGTGGCAGACGCAAAATATTTTTACAATATAAGTACAAATATAATAAGAAGTAGTAATATAATAAGAATTAGTACAATATAAATGTAAATATAATAAGAATTAGTGTGAGCGTAAATATAATACGAAAAAATTGAAAAAAATAAAAAATAATGTTACATCTATATAAAAAAGGTGAACTTTTGATCTCCAGTAACTTATGTTTATAAGTTATCACTTGAGGTAGAGCACAAATGTATTTTTATGTTAGTCAAAATAATTTTAAAAAAAGAGATTATATATAAAAAATATTTATATATTATTATATTATTTTATAAAATTCGGCATGAGTGTATGTGAGTCTGCCCCTTGATGGATCCCGTGCTCTCCCTTATTTCGTTGTAATAATAAATTGTAAGTGGGAAGTTGTAACATAACGAACTCAAACTTGAGGGAAGAGCCCAATCAGACCAAGCCTACCAGGTGACCGCAACAAACCCTTACATTAGTTATGGGGCCCACTTTCAACGAACTAAGTTTTCTCGTTTCCTTCCAGAGCGAATTTTCGCTTGTGATGAGGGGAAGAAGAGTGATTTTTTCAAAAAAGGAGAAGAATAAAAAGAAGAGAAAAGACGGGAGATGAGTGATCTATTTATGTCAAAAAATTGTCTCATATTCAGTGGTATATCCAATTTTTTTTCAAGATATATGAATAAATTTATGTTGTTAAAGACACATGCAAGGCACACATGACATTTTAAACAAGAGTATCATACAAAAAAAATTTTCAAATATGAATTTGGTATTTAAACGAATTAATGAAATGATTATAATAAAATTATAAAGAAAGGAGGAACTTGCCGCTTGTAAATGGGTGATAGTTATTCGGAGAAATAATATCAATATACTAATATAGAAGCAAATAATTAGGAGAACAGAAGTCCAAAACTTGGGCTGACTGAGAAAGCCCGAGTGTTTGACAGGGTATAAAGAAATCAAGTAATTTGGGCCGTAGACATAGCCCTGTTGGGCCGTTGGGTTGGGACGTGAATGCACAGTGCAAGTTCCCAAAACTAGTACTTGCATACTGTGAGTCCTCACACTGAGAAACAAGGAACGTATGATAATTTTACTGTTTAAATTATTATAAATCTCTTCATTTCCTGACGTGGACCATACTTACGCGTGAACCCCTTGATCGATGCAAAGTCTTAAACTGTTACTAGCTGGATCTCTTTACATTTGTTAACAAGTAGGCAGTGCACCCACGGTAAAACTGGACTCATTCTTGTAGTTACATCAAATAATTATAACCTAAGAATAAGCATTATTGTAGAAAGTGGTCTTAAATAAATATGAGAAGAACTTATAAAAAGTGACAGTATTTTTTTTTAAAGAAACATAATCGAGGTCACTCTCTAGCCCACACACATCCATATCAAATTAAATTCCCTGTGGGAATCAAATCTGAACACTCCTTCTTAAAAGAAAATGGAATTTTCAACTGGTCCACTCGCTGGTTAAAGTGACCTTATCCATAACAAACTAAAACCAGATTTCTAAGGCCTCAAGTGGTCCCCCGCTTGCTAAGCACATTGATTTGCTGTTGTTCTTTTAAGCAAAAATTCAAATGGCATGCGTGTCCACGAGCACTTTGATTATTATTAAACGTAGATGTAAAGCATAGAGACAATCAAAGAAGTAAAGAACCCTTCGTTTGATTTTCTCCCATCTTGTTCATTAGGAAGAGGGCAAACCCTAATCAGTGGCTTATAGGCAAATAAACAAAGGATTTGGTGCGCAAGTGATAACAGTGAAAGGACAATGTCACTTGGCATAATATATGAAGATAAAAGATTTAGTTACCGTGGTGGCAGAAGAAGAGGGGTGATAATTTGGAGAAGAAGAAATTTTAGTATGTTATTTCATTTACACCAATATATACAGGCATGTGGAGAGAAAAATAAAAAACTATGCACATTCAGATACAATGAATCACATGTCTGTATATAGGAAGTCAAGTTTTCAATCTTCTAATTCTTCCAATGCGAGCTTAGCTGATGTGTTCTTCTTCTGATTTTTCAAAATTCATTTTTCTTGCCATTGAGATCTAATTCAAGTTTAAAGCTATGAAATTAGATTAGGAGAGGTGTCAGGTTCAATTTAAGTTGATGCATGTGTTTATTGGAAAAATTCACATTTTATTCGTTCATGTTCGCAGCTAACACGAATTATTTAAGGCGATCAATAATAGAACGCCAAACTAACCGGTAATTGAGTTATGTGTTTGTGGACTCACTCATGAATTTCATTCAGATTTTTGAAGGAAAAATAACCATGAGATGAGAGTTGATACAAATAGTTTCCTTACAAACATTTCGCTGCAATGAAGAATTGGATTTCATTTGAAAGAGTCCAAACGATTTTTTTGTGATTTCTCGACAACTCAAAATAGTCCCTGCGTCCACTCAACCCTCAACTCAACAGGCTCAAGACCTGGTCAACAACAATCTCTACCACTCACATTGCCCCAAAATTGTGGGGTCCGCAAACTCAATGCAAACCAAATTTGGCGGGAGTAAACCATCCAAATTTAGAATCACCCCTTACTCCCAAAAGCCTATTTAAAATGCCCCTTTTCTCTCCTCTCTCATCGTCCACCAAGCCTTAATAACACCGCTCTGTCTCTCGCCCCCCCGTGGACCCTAAACGAAACCAATCATGACCTCCTCCGCTACCCTCCTCCTCCTCCTCCTCCTCCTCATCCCCTTCACCGCCCTCTCCGCCGCGCTCGACGTCACCCAAGCCCTCAGTGGATTCCCTGACTTCAGCGCCCTCCTCACCCAGACCAAACTCGTCGACGAAATCAACAAACAAGGCACCGTGACCATCCTCGCCGTGGACGCCTCCGGCCTGGGCCCCACCAAGGGGCTATCCCCCGACGTCCTCAAGCGCGTCCTCTCCGTCCACGTCATCCTCGACTACTACGACGGGGACAAGATCCAGAACATCGTCCAAGATTCCATCACTCTCACCACTCTGTACCAAACCTCCGGCACCGCGGATGGGAAGCAAGGGTTCGTCAACATAAGTAAGATACACCATTGGATAAAGTTCGGGTCCGCGGTGCCCGGCGCCCCGCAGGATTCGGAGCTCATCAACGTGGTCATGTCCAACCCTCCACTCTTTCCGTGCTGCAGGTCAGCAGCGTCATTGTCCCTCCGGGGATTGATAAGGTGAGCCCTGCGGCGGTGACTGCGCCGCCGACCAAAACCGCCCCGCCCCCGGACCAGCCCAAGGCCCAGGCACATGCCCCGCCCCGGCCCAGTCTCCGCCTCCGGCAGCCCACTCACCGCAAGCAGCGAAGCCAGTGGAGGCGGTGGTGATGCCCACAAAGGCACCGCCACCCGCTGCACAATCCCACTCCACAGCGGCCCCGGCTGCGGCGACGCCCGCGGCCTCGGCGAAGACGACGGCTGCTCCTGTTCCTGCACCGTCCACCAAGTCGAACGCCAACCAGGCTCCCGCTGCGGCGCCGAAGGCCGCGGCGGGCAGCGTGTTTTCTTCTCCCGCTGACGCGCCTTCGGGTGATGATGATGAGGATACGACTCCGAAAGGGACACCCAAGCTGCTTCACCACAAGCTGATTCACCCGATCAAGCTGAATCACCGGAAGCTGAATTCTCCGAAGCGGAGTCACCGCAGGCTGAGTCACCCGAGGCGGAGTCACCGCAGGCTGAGTCACCCGAAGCGGAGTCACCGCAAGCGGAGTCACCCGAAGCAGAGTCACCCGAAGAGGAGTCACCGCAGGCTGAGTCACCCGAAGCGGAGTCACCCGAAACGGAGTCACCGCAGGGTGAGTCACCCGTGGCCTCTGCGCCCGCAGCCAACGCGCCGCCAGCGACAGCGCCGGTTGCAAGCCCGTCGATAGCGATTTCGCCAGCAGCCAGCGGTCCCGGCGCGAAGATGAATGATGTGGCGGATGCGCCCATGTCCGGTACCGGACAGGTAGCAGCGGCCAGTGCTGCAGGTGTTGGGGTAGGAATCATGGGAGCTATTCTGCTGGGTCTGTGAGCATTTTAGTTTCTATGGTTTCAGATGAGAATGAGAATGTTGGTTGTATAGTGTGCGTGCAATGCAAATGGAAGCTTTTGGGGGAAGGGGGGCAAGGATTATGTGGGGTGGGTGAGAATGGGAGTATAATATATGCGTAGTTATCTTCATTTATTCTGCAAAAAATGTAGGAAACTTTGAATAATTTTAAGAGGGGGTGACTAATTGTTCAATGGTAGCGTGTATTGGCAATTTCACAACTCTTAATGAGTTAACAGTGAGGTCAGGTTTCATTGGCCAATAGGTGAGAAGGACTGTGAAAGAGTCTACAACTTGCTTTTGATAAAAAAGTAAAAGGAAAAAAAATCTTAATTTGTTGAGTATTTTGTACATTGTATATGGATATAACTGCGTTTCTAAGTATTCTCCTTCACCACGTAAATGAGTTAGAAACTCCCATAACTCTTTTTTTTTTTTTAATTCTAGTGATTGAACTTCAGTGTCATCCCTAGCCTCTCTTTGCAACGAGTAAAAGGCTCAGATTCAAATCACACTTGTACTAGGTTTACAATAATGATAATAAAAACTATAACCATAATAGGAATGAAAACAATAGCATCAAGAATAGAGAAAGTAAAAGCTTCTGCCTTTACTTGCATTGAGCAAATGTCTAACTAAACCCTCTATACATATATTCTACAATACTTCATCCTAGTTAGCTTTCAAAAATGAAGATCACAATAATTAGTTTCTTAATCTAATTCATAATTCTATTAAAGGACAATTAATTAGCTTTTTTCTTAAAAAAGAGCACACAAAGTCACAAACTAATAAAGTAATACAAAATTAATACTAGTGCATTCCATGGCTGTATTAATAAAAAAAAACTAATATTTTATCTTTGTTCTTTTATATTCAAAAACCTTGTTTTAAATGTCCAAATATTTCTTTCTCTTATTTCTTTTTGAATTTTTTTTTTTGTGGGCCAATAAATCTCTCAAAACGGGAGGCAAAAGGGACAAAATAAGTCCAACATATATCTAATCTAACTAAGGAATTATGTGGACAACTCATCTGTCAGGAAGACAAAGTATATGGGCTGAGACCTATTATAACCCATAGGCTTAAGCTTACTGGAAGAGATTGAATTTTCTATTTTATGTTCTTAATTTTTACTCAATTATTTGACGTGGGATTATCAAATCACACGACTCAATAATGCTTTTGATATTTTGACACTTGGGGTCTGTTTGGTTGTCGTAACTGGCCGTAATTCGTAGTTGTAATTGGTAAAGTCTTTTACAATTGTAAATGAGTTACATGTATGTAAATTTTACGGTGTTTGGTTGGTAATATAAAATTGTAAAGTGGGAAAGTGTATTGTACTTTACGGTGTTTGGTTGTCGTAATGTATAAGTCGTAAGTGAAAAAGTTGACCACAAAATTAACTATTTGGTGATTTTAAAAGTTTTAATACTGCAAATAAATATTAAAAAGTTAAATATTAAAAAATTTTAATATTATATAAAAAAATATTACAAATTTGTATGACCACAAAATTAACTGTAACTGGGCTGTAAGTGAGTGATAACTGGGTTGCAAGTGAGTGTTAATTGAGTTACGTAAGTCTTTTACGAATTACGGTCCAAACAAACACCGTAGTTGTAACTGGGTAGTAAGTCATTTACGAATTACGGAGTTTTACGCGAAACAAACGGCCCCTTGATGGGGGAAGTTGCCCAATACTGCCATTAGTTTATACATCTTCTCTTCATATATTAATAAAAAAAAGTAATCTATTGATTGATTGTTAACCTATGTTACCCTCTACCTTCTTCGGTTGCACCAACAACTAAATCAAATTTTCGATTCCTTAAGACATTTTCTTTAGAGCTAGATTTCTTAAGACCTTTTTATCTGTCTTTAGTTCTTTAACTATTCATTAAGTGTTTTGTTTGTTGATTAACTAGTTTTGTAGTCCTTGAGTGAAATCTTTTAACTAACTAATAATCCTTACATCGGAAATTTGGTGTTTCAGAACAATTACTTTATCTGATCCTTTGATTTCATTCACAGTCATTGAATCTCATGCTTTTTCATCTCTTTTCACTTCGATAATTTTTTAAAATATTGTCTAGTCCATAATTTGTTAACGGATGTAGAATAACGCATGCATGTCCTTTAACTCTATTTTCTTGCTTGTGTCGTACTTGATTGAATATCATATTCTATATTAGATATCATAGATCATGTGAGAGGAAAAAAAAATTTCATCTTGATGTTACAAAATTGATAGAACATCGGGAATCAGTCGAATAGGATTTTTGTAGCTAAAAGCTGTCATGGCCATCTGCTTTCTTTTCTTATAACACTTTTTTCTTTGCCTGCGACATACACAAATCACTTTTTGATTCCGATGTTGTTGTTTGTTAATATCCAAAAATGTGGAGAAGAAGAGGAAGATACAGAGCAAAAGTTCTATTCAAACATTTTCTCAACTAGGAACTCTTTCTTTTTCTTTCTTTTTTTTTTTTTTTTTTAAATTTAGTGGCTGTGCCTCTTCTTTTATAGATAAATATACAATCAAATTCTACTCAAAATCAACTCTATTTCCTAATCTATAATTTATTTATTAAGAAACTTATAAAATAATCTTGAACTATATGACTTCTGAACTAAATGTTAGAAATTCTACAAGACCTAAATCAATTCAAATTTTGACTTACCTTTTTTTCAAGAGGGATTAAATAACAATTTCCAACATGTTTTTTTTTTTAATTTTACAAAGTTTATGTCTATACTCCTTATGGATTAAATTCAGTTTGATTTTGAATTTGGTATGGCGCAGATTTAGAGGAGTTTTTACTTTCTTGAATGTTTGGATCAAAATAAATTCAATATTTTTAGAAAGGACGTTAAGATTTAGGTCGACTTTCGAGAGTCATAATTTTCTTGTAACTTCTGACAGCCATAAATTTTAAAATAGTGTTTTACTTTCTGTACTCTGAGCTTCTTTTGGAAAGCTTGGAAGATTATTAATCACATTTTAAAAACTTTCAAAAATTATTTTATTTTCTTTATTAGAGTTTGAGCTATTGTAGCACTTTTATTTTGAGTCCGAGTAGTTTTAAGACCCTTTATGCACATGAGTGCTTATACAAGACCTATTTTCCAATATTTGTTACAAACTCTTTGTACTACGTTTAAAAAATTTAGAGATAATTTTCTCTTCTTCACAAACATACACTCTATGCCTTGTTTGGCATGTGCCATTGGAGGAGTGAGAGTTAGAGGTTGTATGGGCAAGAGCTGGAGAAAGTGAGAGGAGAGTTCATTGATAGGGGTGCAAAACAGGTCGGGTTTAGCCGGCCTGGCCCATCCTGATGGGTCAAGGACGGGCTGGGCCAAGCCTGCCCGGAAACACGGAGCGACCCGGTCATTTTTTAGTTATTTTTTAGAATTCCAAAAATAGATTTTTATAGTATATTTTAAAAAAATGTAACAAATCTCAAAAATTTCAAAAGAATTCACAAAAAATTGACAAAATTATTACAAGCTGTGAAATGCAAATGTTATTTTTTAACAATCTAATAATTTAGATAAATTGACACAAATAAAAATGAAATATATTTGATTAAAAATAAAGTATAAATTGATATAAATACAAATGAAGTATATATATATAGATTAAAATGAAATATAACTTGAAACAAATACAAATGAAGTACATAAAGGGTGTTAAGATGTAATTTTTTTTTTGACAAAAAAAACAATTTGACCCTATTAATATGTAAGGGGATATCTGTAAAAAAAATTACAAAACCCTCCAACAGCTAAATTCTAAACTCAATACAGCCGTTGGGGATATTTTACAAAAGAAATAGCAAAAGCCAACCCCCCCCCCCCCAAAAAAAAAAAAAAAAAAATAAAAAAAAAAAATAAAACCCTAACGGCTAAAAAAATAGCCGTTGGGCGGGTTCAGCCCGTGCCCAGGTGCGGCACGGGTCGGCACGAGCCCGGGTGCGGCCCAGCACGGCCAGGTCGTGGGCCACATTCTTCCAACCTGGGCACGTCCCGTAGATGTGGGCCGGCCCAGGCCAGTTGCGTGCGGGTTGGCGAGCCCGTGCTAGTTCCCTATGGATTGGCGTGCCGACCTGGCTCATTTCGCTATTCGTAGAGGAGAAGTTAATCCTACACCAATTTGAAATTGTGTAAGAGTTAAACACTTGCCTCAAAAAGTAAGGAGCAAAGTGTATAACATTTTTCAAAAATCACAATTTTGTACTTGGCAAACCCTCTCAAAACTATCTCATAATTTCGACTCTAAATAAGTGTTTAGAAGAGTTAACCATAACTCTTGTTGTCAAACAGGGCTTCAGATTTTTGTGGCGGTTCAGTAACACAATAATTGCGCTTTTCTACAACGTTAAAATGACAAGTAAGGTCTTTCTAATCCCGCTGATTCAAGCTTTTGCCTACTTTTAAGCACTTTTTTTTTAATACAAAACAAGGTAGTTCCTGTGGTTATAATGGATAACACACTGTGGTTTTGTGGGGAGTCTTTTTCCTTTTTTTTGCGGTGGGGGTTGTGAGGATTCTGAACTCAATCTGCTATTAAATGCAATCGAGATTGAAATCACCTAGAGGGGGGGTGAATAGGTGATGGCTATATGATAATGGCAATTATGCGGAATTTAAAAATTTAACTCTAAACAATTAGCACAATACAATATTTCTTGCAAGTAAAGGACAATGTAAAATTGCAAGTAATAAAAGAGATAGAGTTAGAGAAATTTGAGCAAACGCAAACACGCCGATATGTTTCCGAGGTTCGAGCCACGCTCTACGTCCCCGCCTTCACACTTGAAGGATTTCCACTATTGAGGATCCCACCGGATCAACAATACAAGGACAACACTTGTCCGTCTCCCGTGATGACACTTCACCACCTTGAGCACACTAGCTCGCCTTGAGGCCGATGCCTCTACAACTTCACTCAATTACAATGGAAGTGATCACACTTGATCACTTTTACAAATAGCTCACTAAGCACAATCCTAGAACCAAATAGTAGACTTAGAGTATGGGATTGTGTAGTGCAAAACTAGAGAGAAGTAGAGGAATAGGCTCCAAGAAAGGTGATGGAAATTTAGGCTTTGGAGAGAAAAATCTTTTCTTTTGAAAACTTTGGAAATCTTTGAAACTTTTGTCAAAGTTCACTTGATAGCTCTAAAATCATTAGTCATATCATATGAAGTGACCACCTATTTATAGGGGTCAAAAACTGCTCAAGAGATTCGTTGGAGACAAATCCCAAAAGTCAAAGAGTCAGAAAATATAGCTGTTGGGTCTGTCAGAATTTTTGACAGACTACCGGTCGACCGGGTCGGTCGACCGCCAACGGTCAAAAATCCGACCGTTGGGGCTCACCGGTCGACTGGGTCGGTCGACTGGCATTTCCAGAGAGCAGCAGGTTGAGGGCCGGTCGAGTATCGGTCGACCTCCGGTCGACTGATACGCACATGCACAAATGTGCATGTCGGTAGAGTGCCGGTCGACTGCCGGTCGACCGGTCACTGTGAATTTCTGAAAAATCAGAATTCACAGAACCTGGAAAATTTTGGGTTTGGGTTTTGGGTCTTGGATAAAATATTTTGGTCTTGAAAAATCATAGAGTATGAGCATGTGTCATACTACTATCAAGGTAAAATACTTGGTAAAAATTCTTTTGATAAAAACTTGATTTTCAATAAAATGTTTTTCCCAAAAAAAAAACTAGTCTCTCTAAAAACGTATTTCCAAAATAGATATGTTCAACTAAAACTGAGTTTGGAAATAGAAATAGAAATTATTTTGAAGCCATAAACCACTCTAGAAAATGTGTGTGTGTGATATCCCATATCTCTACTTCTACTATTTAGTTTTGACAAAATATTCTAAAATGAAAATAAACAAAGTACAAAACTTGGATTTTAAGCAAGTCTTGATCTTCTTCTTGAACTTTTCTTCAACGCAAATTCCGAAGCTTCCTATGTGCTTTAGCTTGGGAATGCAAATGTTGGGCAAACTCCAAATTTGTGAGTCTTTTAGCGGAGTTGTCAAAATCTGTTTCTTGAACCTGAAATACTTTAAAATCAAGAATATTAAATACATAACTAAATATGTTTTGCTATCATCAAAATAACCGGGATAATGGCCTTTGGGCCAACAATCTCCCCCTTTTTGATGATGGCAAAACATATGTAGTTATCACAAGATATTTTGGGTAGAGTCTTCAAATGAAGCTCCCCCTTAACATATGCATATTTAAAAGTCATACTCAGGCATAGTGATAAAAAATAAGCATCACACATGTAAAAATAAACATCACACATCCATGCCCATAGAAAATATCAACCACACATGTCATATCATAGATAAAGGAAATGAGTCTCAACATGACATAAATACATACCAAAAAAAAAGGTCCACAACACAAAAATAAAGGTGTCCAAAATAAAGGTGTCCAACACAACAAAATAAGTCAAGTACACACAACAACAAAAAATAAGTCAAGTACACATAACAAAGTAACAACAAAAGTGTCACAAAATATCTCTCTCCAAATATCTCTCCCCCTTTTTGACATCATCAATAAAGGGGAGGTCACACATCAGCATCACTCAGTCGCCTCGTCATCCTCCTCCTCGTCATCATCTGAGCCCTCGGCCATCGTCTGGTCATCACCATCATCTGAGGAAGAAGAGGAAACTACCTCCTCTGTATCCACGGCATCAACTCTGGGGCGCGGAGGTGGAACAGAGACGCGAGCTCTGGGAGGGAAAGGAGGACCAGCAGCAGGGAGACGACGAGCACCCGGAGTCCCATCAGGAACGACTATGTCCAATTTAGAGAACAGAGATTAGAACTGAACATCCACAAATCTCATGGACTCAGCCATATATGACAAGTCGTTTCGGACCTCCGCCCGAAAAGCAGCATCCATAGCAGCACGAGCCTCCAAATCTGCCCGAAGAGAAGCATCACGAGCAGCCATATCTGCACGAAGTGCAGAGACTTGCTCACCGACCCAGGCCTGATGTGCCTCGATCTGCGAGCGGACCTCAGAAGCAGAAGCACCCTGAAACTCAGGAGCAGGAAACACAGGAGGTGGAGCTGGAGCTGGATCAGCTGCAGGAACAGGTGGTGGTTGCACAGCTGCGTGTCGACGCAACTGAGCTTCCATCATCTTTAAGGCAGCAGCATTGAAATCTGAAGAGGGTTTTGAAGGGGCTTGACCAGAGAAATCAAAATCTAGAGCCCTAAGCAAATGGGTAATGAGCATGCCGTAAGGCAGACTCCTACCAGCAGTACGAATCTGATCACCACTCATGTGAGAAGCGATCACTCGAGGGAAATTTATCTTAATGCCTTTAAGGAGGCAATAGATAATCAAGGGAACAGGACCTCGAGCATGGCTAAATTCACCGGATTTTGGCACGATGTTATGAAAGACAATCTTAGCAAGGACCTGAGATTGGAGGGTATACTGACTCACAATCTCATTCCTCACTAGATCGGGATTGTCATCCTGGTGAAGAAGAGTGGATGCGGTGAGTGAAGACTCACCCTCCGGATATTCAGGAAAATCATGTAGGTCATAAGAGTAAACATCTATTCCATCAGTGGAAAGATGAAGAAATCTAGCAAATTGACCTAGGGAAATGTTTATGTCCCTACCCATCACACGGGAAATGATCCGGTTCCCACTAAATTCAAAATTGGCATAGAAATAGGGAACCAAAGAAGTGTAAACTTTCTCCCTAATGGAGAGAAAATCTACAAGATTGTTGGCACGAAGTATGTGGGGGATATCTAAATGTTCAAAATCATGCATAGCCACATATCTACCCGAAATAGTATTCCTAGGGGCTAAATGTGTGTAACGATCAGAGGCAAGATCGTTACGGAACACAGGTTCAGTCCTAGGGGCCAGAGATGAGGATTGGGCAATGCCCTTTCCCTTCTCAGAACGATGTCTTTTTGAGGCATGATAAAAATCCAATTTTTAGGTTTTTGCAGTTAATGGCACGATCTAGAAGATCAATCAACCTACTATGAAGACAAAGGAAGTGATAGATCTAAGCTAGAAAGGAAGAACAAGTGAAAATTCGAAATTTTACCTTTGAGAAAAACTGAAACCCTAGCTTGAAATCCAGAAATTCTGAGAATCTGACGGATGGATCGGCTTGAGATTGAAGATCCGAGTTAGAAATGAGAAGATTAAAATGGGTTTTGAAGGAATTTGTGATCAGGTGAACGGATTTGTAGAAGGAAATTTGGAGAAGAAGGGGTTCTTGCGGTCGCTGTGAGAGAACTGAGAGAGAGAGTGCGAAACAGTGGGAAAAAGGTCAAATATATGCCAGAATACGACTATCGGTCGACTGGGATTGAGGGACCGGTCGACCGAAAAGAAACAGAGAGTCCTGCATCTAAATCGGTCGACTGGTCCTATACCAGCAGTCGACCGGTAGCACAAAAAAATCAAAAAAAATTTTTCTCAGACAGAGCCGGTCGACTGGGGTTAGGGGCCAGTCGACCGGTAAGTCTGAAAAATCTGCTACCATATTCTGACCAAAAAAAATTTATAAATAAACATTATAACAAATAAAAATATGTTATATTATAATAATCAGGGATAACACAATTATTTTTAAATCTTCATTTAGTGATCATATCAACAAAACTTCACACAAAATTATTTAATTTTATTTTACATATTTAAGCAAAGGTATAAAGATGTTGAAGCCGAATACCCAGTGACGGGTTCTGAACTTCATCCTCTTGATTCCTCTTGAATGAGTTGAGGTGCGCAATTGCCATCTTTAAGGTATTTGCTCAACTATGAAAATTTTCAAAAAGTTTTATTTTATTTATGAAAAATAGGTCTATATGTATACAAGTATATAATCACAAAATCTAAACTATACATATAGATACACAAAAATTGGACATGTGGACAAGTATGACATAAGGCATAACAATACAAGATATTAATACAAGGCATGTACACAACATGATAGAAAGGTAGTTCTATATAAGTATGTATCAATAATGAATCAAAAGCAAACTAACCATTCTACACATATGTATACATGTCAAAAAGAAATCAAAATTGAACATGGCATATACAATCATGTTAGAGTTGCAAGTTTATACTAATCATGTATCAATGAAGCATAAAACTAAACTAGCAATCCTATAACAATTGTATATACAAAATTAAAAACTCTTAAATGGAGATGTTACCAATTTACGGTTAGTCTCCAAAAATAGGTGCCTCCACGATAGCGATGCAAGCTAGATTTGAACTTTGAGCTTAGTTGCATCTACCACCCGGGCACCGACTCCCCCTAAGTCTTGGAGGAAGTAGATCCACCTGTGTCACCTACATTTGGAGGATCTTTTGGTACCCAAATCTTTGAGGGTCCTTTGGGGTTAGTACCGGGGCGAACCCAAACATATTTATTCTTAACATTGTTCTTAGCATAACAAAATTTTTCTAGATGGCCTTTGCGGCCACAATGAGTGCAAACATAAATCCTACCACTACCATACATGTATGCATGCTTGTGAGTGTGAGTATGTTTCCGTGCATGTGTATGTGCATGTTGTGCATGTTTCCCTTGGGGTGTTCCCTTAGGAAATTTAGAAGCTATCTTTTTCAAATCAAATGCACAATTTTTAAGTGTGGAGTCCAAAGCATCAACACGCTTTTGGATCTCAACAAAATCATTTTTATCTATTGAAACCATGGGGGTTTTACCCTTATTTGCAAGTTTATGCTTATCAAAATCATTTTTCAATTTTTCAAATGCACTAGATAAAACATCTTTTTTTTTAACAACTATTTCTACTTTATGTTTTAAAGCCTCATTTTCTCTTTTTAATTTCTTATTTTGAGATTGTGAAATCTCATACCTATTTTGCAATTCTTCAAAGAAATGTGCAAGTTCATCCATAGTCAAATCATCATCTTCTAAGGTGTTTTCTAGAGTTACCTTTGGTACATCCTCCCCATGTGCCATGAAACACATGTGCGCGGCGTCGACTTCCTCTTCGGATTCCGACTCCGTGTCATCCCAAGTAGCCACCATGGCCTTCTTCTTTCTTTGCCCGTTCTTGGATGTGGTCGCTTGTAGAGCGGGGCACTCGGCAATGAGGTGACCAATCTTCTTGCAATGGAAGCAAGGACCGGGCTCCTCTCTTTTTCTTTCAAATCTCCCTTGAGGTTTCCCTCGCCGGAAATTGCTTTGTCTTCCCTTTTTGTAGAACATCTTGCCCACCTTCCGGATGAGCATGGCGAAGTCTTCATCGCACTCGTCCGATGAATCATCCTCGTCTTGAATGGTTGGAGCGGCTTTGAAGGCTATTGATTTCTTCTTGGGTGCCTCCCTTTCTTCTCGTACCTTCATCTCCATCTCATGTGTTTTGAGATTGCCGATGAAGCCGGAGAAGTCCATCTCCTCTTTGTCATTTAGCTCTTTGAGGGTTGTTGCCTTGACTTCCCAAGCTTTAGGAAGAGCTCTAATCACCTTCCTTATCTTTTGATCGTTGTCAATCTTGTCACCTAAGGAAGAAAGAGCATTAGTTATTTTTGTAAAGCGAGTGAGCATGTCATCAATGCTCTCATTATCAATCATGTAAAAATTCTCATATTGAGAACGTAGCAAGTCAACTTTTGCTCTCTTGACTTGTGACGTTCCCTCATGAGTCACAATAAGCATGTTCCAAACTTCATATGCCGATTTACAATTAATGATGCGTGCAAGGTCATCTTCATTAAGTGCTTGTGTTAATGCATATTGTGCCCTAGCATTAGCTTCATAGTCCTTGGTGGTATCCTCGGACCATGTGCTCTCATCACTAGTGGGTTCAATGAAATCTTTGGTGACGGCCCTAGCTACCTTGACTCCTAGGGATTTTAGAAAAAGGTTCATCTTGACCTTCCAAATAGGGAAGTTCAAGCCATCAAATTTGGGTGGGGACTTAATGCTTGAAAAATCTAGAGATGCCATGTATGATGAATAAAATGCACAATATATAATAAATGCAACAAATGTATATAGCCAACTAAAGGATCTCCCTAAGGTTGTTAGACCTAAGTTGTAGGGTTAGGCTCTGATACCAATTGAAATCACCTAGAGGGGGGGGTGAATAGGTGATGGCTATATGATAATGGCAATTATGCGGAATTTAAAAATTTAACTCTAAACAATTAGCACAATACAATATTTCTTGCAAGTAAAGGACAATGTAAAATTGCAAGTAATAAAAGAGATAGAGTTAGAGAAATTTGAGCAAACGCAAACACGCCGATATGTTTCCGAGGTTCGAGCCACGCTCTACGTCCCCGCCTTCACACTTGAAGGATTTCCACTATTGAGGATCCCACCGGATCAACAATACAAGGACAACACTTGTCCGTCTCCCGTGATGACACTTCACCACCTTGAGCACACTAGCTCGCCTTGAGGCCGATGCCTCTACAACTTCACTCAATTACAATGGAAGTGATCACACTTGATCACTTTTACAAATAGCTCACTAAGCACAATCCTAGAACCAAATAGTAGACTTAGAGTATGGGATTGTGTAGTGCAAAACTAGAGAGAAGTAGAGGAATAGGCTCCAAGAAAGGTGATGGAAATTTAGGCTTTGGAGAGAAAAATCTTTTCTTTTGAAAACTTTGGAAATCTTTGAAACTTTTGTCAAAGTTCACTTGATAGCTCTAAAATCATTAGTCATATCATATGAAGTGACCACCTATTTATAGGGGTCAAAAACTGCTCAAGAGATTCGTTGGAGACAAATCCCAAAAGTCAAAGAGTCAGAAAATATAGCTGTTGGGTCTGTCAGAATTTTTGACAGACTACCGGTCGACCGGGTCGGTCGACCGCCAACGGTCAAAAATCCGACCGTTGGGGCTCACCGGTCGACTGGGTCGGTCGACTGGCATTTCCAGAGAGCAGCAGGTTGAGGGCCGGTCGAGTATCGGTCGACCTCCGGTCGACTGATACGCACATGCACAAATGTGCATGTCGGTAGAGTGCCGGTCGACTGCCGGTCGACCGGTCACTGTGAATTTCTGAAAAATCAGAATTCACAGAACCTGGAAAATTTTGGGTTTGGGTTTTGGGTCTTGGATAAAATATTTTGGTCTTGAAAAATCATAGAGTATGAGCATGTGTCATACTACTATCAAGGTAAAATACTTGGTAAAAATTCTTTTGATAAAAACTTGATTTTCAATAAAATGTTTTTCCCAAAAAAAAAACTAGTCTCTCTAAAAACGTATTTCCAAAATAGATATGTTCAACTAAAACTGAGTTTGGAAATAGAAATAGAAATTATTTTGAAGCCATAAACCACTCTAGAAAATGTGTGTGTGTGATATCCCATATCTCTACTTCTACTATTTAGTTTTGACAAAATATTCTAAAATGAAAATAAACAAAGTACAAAACTTGGATTTTTAAGCAAGTCTTGATCTTCTTCTTGAACTTTTCTTCAACGCAAATTCCGAAGCTTCCTATGTGCTTTAGCTTGGGAATGCAAATGTTGGGCAAACTCCAAATTTGTGAGTCTTTTAGCGGAGTTGTCAAAATCTGTTTCTTGAACCTGAAATACTTTAAAATCAAGAATATTAAATACATAACTAAATATGTTTTGCTATCATCAAAATAACCGGGATAATGGCCTTTGGGCCAACAGAGATAACCATATGCGAGAAGAATTGATTGGATGCGAAAAAGCGAGGTAATAATAAAACAATTGAAGAGCTCATCAAAAATTCTCCAGAACACTTTCCAAAGATTAATGAAGACTTATATTTTTTATTTATGAATAAGAAAATATATGAAGACTTGTACTTTTTTATTTATTAATGATAAATTTTTAAAAAATTTAATTTACACTTCAATTGTATTTGAATCCTTTATCTATTTTATTGGATCATTAATAAAAAATTTATATTTTCATTCCACAACTTGTACATTGTAATTTCTTTTGACAATTTTTTCACTTAGTATTTTATAGAAAAATTTAGAATTTTTTTAGAGTTTTCAGATTTTTTTAAAAGTTTTCATTTTTTATTATTTTTTTAAAAGGCAAGGGGCGGGCTGTCCCAGTGCTGGTCTGGCCCGGGTCCGGATCATCCGGGTCGCAGGCCGGGCCACCGCATTTTGGTTGAGAATTGATTGGGAAATCCTGACGGCGGACTAGCTAGTTGCTGTTACTTCTCAGTGGGCCCCACATTGCCGGCCTCTTTCAGAGACTCGGCAACGCCCGTGATGCAGGGGAGAAAAAGAGAGGGAGAGGCGGGGAGAGAGAGGTAAGGGATAGAGGGAGGTGGAAAAAAACACTGAGAGAGAGCTGAGAGTAAATTTGAGTAATATTTTAAAATTTGAGGGGTAAAAATGTAATTTCCATTTTAAACTATTAAAAAATTAACACGAGTGATTAATTTGATATTTTTTAAGATTTAGAAGGATAATTGAGATATTATGAAAATTTGGAGGATAATTTTGATAATAAGACAGATTTGAGAGGTGCTATTGAGAATTTGAATTTGATTTTTTTACTAATGAAGTGAATTAAGATTTTATGAATATGACAATTGCGTTCCACGTGGATTATAAACTTGGATCTTCTGTTCGGAATTGGCGAGGGGGTAACTATCAATCCCCAGCCTCAAATCAATCTAAATTTGGCGGGAGAAAGGGAAACCATCCATTTAATTTGAGGACATCATCACCCTCACAAATCGATTCCCAAACCTATATAAGCTCCCCCCTTCTCCTCTCCCAACTCGTGCCAATTTCCGTTTCCCCCTTTGATAACAATAAAATTAATGGCAATGGGTACCAATGCCTTCTCTACCCTCATCCTCTTCTCCTTCTTCCTCTTCATCGCCCCTCCTTCTCCTTCAACATCACCCAAATCCTCGAGGGCTTCCCGGACTTCTCCGGCTTCAACAGCCTCCTCTCCCAGGCCAACCTCCCCGACCCGATCAGCCACCGCGGCACCGTCACCGTCCTCGCCGTGGACGGCTCCGGCCTGGGCCCCACCAAGGGGCTATCCCCCGACGTCCTCAAGCGCGTCCTCTCAGTCCACGTCGTCCTCGACTTCTACGACGACGACAAGATCCAGAACATGAAGGAAGACTCCGTTACTCTGACCACCCTGTACCAGACCACCGGCGCGGCCGACCGCAGGCAGGGGTTCCTCAACATGAGCAAGGTGACCAACCAGATAAAGTTAGGGTCCGCCATGCCAGGCTCGCCGCTGAACTCGGAGCTCATCAAGGTGGTCGTGACCAAGCCCTACAATCTCTCAGTGCTGCAGGTCAGCAGCATCATTGTCCCTCCGGGATCGAAAAGGCGGGGACTCCTTCAGGTTCACCTCCGTCCCCAGCCAAGGTGCCTTCGGCGGCCAGCAGTCCACCTCCAACGCCCGCGGCCGATGCGCCTGAGGCTAATTCACCCACGGCCGATGCTCCCGAGGCTGATGCCCCCGCCGCGGACAAGAAGGCGGCGGATACGCCCAAGTCAGGTGTTGGAAAGATGGAGGCCAGTACAGGGGTAGGGGTGGGGATCATGGGTGCGCTCCTGCTGGGATCCTGAGCTTAATTGTTACCTCCGAATTGAGATGAGAATTAATGTGCATATGCATGTATGCATATGATGTGGGCTGTGAAAGAGTAAATTTGTGTTTGGGGGGAAACGGAAGTACAGGGTATGATGTGTTTATTCATTTTCCTAGCAAAATTAATGCTGGAAATCTGGAATAATTCAAGAGGAGTACTAATAACAATCTTTTTTCAATATTCTGATATTATATGGATATAAATACATTTTTAAAGTGTTTAATAATTTTATTTTTTAAAAAGTGCTCACGATCTTACTCAAGACTGTCGAATTCTGTTTTCGCACACTGCAAATTAGAAGATTGATCTTACTCAAGTCTGTTGATCTCTGTTTTCGCACACTGCAAATGAGAAGTATAAACTCACAACATTTCACAAGATAAGGATATGTACTTATCTCTCCGGCTATAGTTTTTTTTTTTTAAGTGTTTTTTTTGTTAGATTAATTTTTCCCCCACGGTCTCTCTCGACGTGTTTCTTTCTGGTCCTATTGATCTTGGTGTTATTTTGATCGTTTTGACTAATTGCCCATTTTGTTTTTAGGGATTCTCAAAGTTATGTATCGTTGCAAAGGAGTTTAATATGTAGGTTTAATGGTGAATTAGTGGTTTAGAAATCCCATCCATTATCCGCCATTGATTGGATTTAACTTCTTTTATGGCCTTCACTAGCTTTTACCGAGCCTGTTTCGCAAATGTCAGCTTAGTCAATGAGCTCATTATCAATATACTCAGCTGTGTTTTGGTAGCTAATGTATTAACTTATATGATCGACAAATGTTGGGACCATGGCGTTCGTTTGATAAACTTGAGTCTTAAAATACCTTCTAACCTCTATTATAAATCTATCACTAGGTGGATGACACTGGAGGGTTCGAACAACAACATGGGTTGGACGCTGGCGGCTGCCCTACGATGAGGAGTCAGTGTCTCCAGTAGCACGTTGTTGGTCATCGACTGGTGGGGGAATCGAGCCCCCGACATTGTTGTTGGCTTTGTCTTTGGATGGGACACCGTTGTGGTCATCGACTGGTGGGGAATCGAGCCCCCGTGTGTTGTTGGTTTTCTCTTTGTATGAGACACCGTTGTGGGTGACGATTTGCTTTCTCAGGGCTATTGATACTAGGGGAAAGACTTTTTGTTGAAGGTTTTGTGTTAGATGGGAAGGAGACATTGAATGTGGACTCAACTTTCTAATGGATTTTACCAAATTTAGCACATAACTCACTAAATTTATTTGATTCATATTCTCCGTCTCGATCGGATTTTAGAATCTTTATATTCTTTTTGAGTTGATTCTCAACTTCAGCTTTATATGTTATAAATATATTCATTTTCTCATCCTTACTGTTTAGAAAATGCACATAACAGTATCTTATACAGTCATCAATAAAAGTAATAAAATACTGTTTTCAGCCTCTTGTTGGCGCAAATTTCAAGTCACACAATTTGCTTTAAATTAACCCTAAAGGTTCTGTATTTCGATCAATGGAGTGATATGAATTTTTCGCGAATTTGACCTCAACACAAATCTCACACTTGCGAATTTCTTCCAAATTGAGTTTAGGAATATATTTTAGATTAGAAATGTAACGCCCGATCCCGCAGGTACGGGGACGTTATGGCGACGTACATACGCAGGGCGGAGATACCCTCACGTACGTACGCTAAGCCTCAATAAAGGGAATAACCTCTCTATATATAAGAGTTCCAGCATTAAATAAGTACAAGAATATCTGTAGAAAAGATCAGTGAGCATGATAGATAAAGAAACATGGACAAAGAAGAAAATACGACAAAAGAATTAAGATACCTATGAATCGTATAGGTGACGAGTCCCCTATGTGTATCCAGTGCAATATCTGCCAATACGATATCTAGGATCTCCAACCTGGGCACACAAACCCAGGGTCGTCACAAAGCGACCTAGTGAGCGGTAAAATGAAGGAAGCAGTAATATATACTATAGTAATACAGGTACGATAATAATATATAATACATGTTTATGTATATCAGTGACACCATAATAGGAATTTACTAATCAGTAGAAACATACCAGGTCATCTTGTAATACCATCACTACCTAGCATGTTATAAATGTCATAGTTTAATACCATCACTACCTAGCATGTTATCATCAGGTAATGTCTACAGTAATATCCAGTTTTATATAATACATACCGTTGTATGGTGATGACATGTGTAGTGATGACATGATGAAAATGAACATGTAGATGTGCAGTATGCAACATAACCATACGACTGTGTTGTACATATACAGTAATAAAGACTACAACGTATATATCCAATGCAGAGTATACATACACATGAGTGTGTTACAACATGAAGTGTAACGAATATCAAGAAGAGTAACAAGATATACAGGTGACATGATTATGGATACCATAATAGTAACCTGACGGTGTCAGTGTGAAATATGAATAATCTTGTTATAATGTCAGGAGTGTACAGGCATGGTGTATGCACGAAGAATATCTGGAACTGAACAATACATGGTATGCAGAGTAGTGTGCTATAACAGAAAGTGTAACATGTACTAGGCAATGTAACAGTATATACATGTAACATGATCGTGGATAACATATCGGGAATAGTAACAAGTACAACGAAACAATAAGATACATGTATCAAGTAAGTCATATTATTTATATAATAATAACAATCAGTTAATCAGTCTCTTCCAGTGTCCTATACCACTGGCAGTTCATACTGGAGCCCGTACTCCAGTCGAACCCATCCGGACATGACATACGGGTACCATTATCCAAACGAGAGAGTGACCAAATAATAAGTGTTCCTGTCGTCACTATTGTTTAAACCATTTTATTACATTAATTGGAAACTCAGTGGTCAAGGAGTTCTAATCGGGTGGGTGTATCCCGTGCATACCCGGGATCACGGCCTTACCAAGACTCCCTGGCTGCTGAGACCAGGGCTAACCCGCTAGGGTGAAACAAGTAACGGGAAACGGGAGCTCCATGAGCTAATAACATAACGGGAAACGGGAGCTCATGAACTATAACGGTGGGTAGCCAGCACTACCCTATCCCCTGCAGTGGGACAAATAATGGATCCAGACATCCACCTGATAAGATCTAGTCGACCGTCAAGTCTCCCCCAACCCCATGTTATATGTAACATATTTAATGTACACAGAGTATCAGGAACAAGAACAGTACATGGTACATGTAACATGATAATAGGACATGAGTTCTGTTGATAGCATAAAACAAGATAACGAGAAATGGGAAACAATAGATATGGGATTCCACATATCGCATATCAATAGCTCACATGTCCAGTAATGAGAATATCAATATCAGCAACGAGTATTAATCATGTAACGAGAATACAAGAATGCTCATGTTACAATAATCCATATAACATGAACAGTGCGTAATATAACGGGAATACAATGACAATCATCGCATGCATGCAGGTGAATCTATATAATAGTAGATATGAATAAACTAATAATGTCGATGCATAGTGTAACAAGTTTACAAGTACATGCAATAACAATGTTCAGTAGAACAAGTATCCACATGTGATAACAGTATCCTGTGTCCTAGAATATCCATGTAACGCTAGTACTAATACGTGTAAGAACTGTGACCGTGTAACAGTGATACATCACATGAATGAATAGTGTTCAGAGACATGTTGTAATAGTGGCCAGGATGTCAGTTGTAAATGAACATGACATAATAGACATCCAGTGTAACAATCAACGTTTTTTAGTTTATAAATCAAGAAAAAGAATGATTTAGTATTAAGTGTGTTTAAAGAAGAGTCAGGCATATTCTAATTACAATGTTTATTACAGTGTTTTAATAATGTTTACAATTTATTAAATATTAACAATGGGGATTTACTGGTAATCATGTTTTATTTAAATAAAGCAACCAAGTTCACTCAACATGATAAAAAAATAATTTATAAAATAAAAACACTCACAACTAGCCATGAAAAATTAGCTCTCTTTCTCACGATCGCAACGGTTCCAGAATCGTCCAAATCGGAGTCCGGATGCTCCAGATATCGCCCGAATACTAAAAATCACATAAATTGGGTTAAATATGTAATAAAGATACTTCAAATGCAATTAATAAAATTTAGCAGAGAGTTTTCTGTAATATTACCTTTATTGGGTTTTGGATGTGGGTTTGGTAAGATAATGGGTCGGGTTTGGATCTAATACCCAAACCCAGAACTTAAGTTAAATGGATATTGGGTACTTTGGGTTAATGCGTACCAATCCAATAGGGTTATAGGGTTCAGGTTTACACCCGAACCCAACAACCTACAGCGGCAGCGCTCGCTGTCGCTGCTGTGGTGCTGTGGCCGGCCAGCGCAGCTGGCCGGTGGCGATGGAGGGCCAGCGGCGGCGGGTCTAGCCACCGGCGTTGGTCAGAGAGAGAGTGTGTGAGAGAGAGAGGAGAATACTTGGTAGAAGAAGAGGAGGAGGAGAAGGTGAAAGAGAAGAAGAACTGGAAAAAAAAAAGGAAAAGAAAGAAAAGAAGAAGAAGAAGAACAGGGGAAGAAGAAGAAGAAGAAGAACAAGAAGAAGGAAAAGAAGAAGAGAAAGAGGGTGTGGCGCCTGGCCTGAGGACGCGGCGGTGGCGCGCCGGCCACCGGCCGTGTGGTCGCGGGCGTAGGTCAGGCCCACCCCTGGCCTGGAACTGTGAGAGGAGAGAGAGAGAGAGAATAAATAGAGAGAGAGAGAGAGAGAAGGTTTGAGAGTGAGAGAGAGAGAGAGAGAGAAAAGATGTGAGAATTAGAGAGAAAAAGTTAGGAAATTTTGAGAGAGAAAGGAGAAAGGTAGAGTTTTATAAGAGGGAAGGAGGGAATGGCGGTGGGTTAAGGCGGTGGATAAGTGCGGAGAAGAAGAAAGAAGAAAAAGAATTAGAAAAAGAATTTAAGATTATTTAATTAATATTATTTTATTCGATAAAAATTTGGCTAAGTTCTGAACGGTTCCCAAAAATTACAGAAAATAGAGAATATTATCCTGAGACATAATATAAAAAAAGTTTGAAAAAATGCAGTCTGTTTTGCAAGTTAAAAATCCTGAAAGATTTCGCCGGTATTGGGCGACACCAGTTCAGCCCGAATTTTTGATAAATTCAGAAAAATGTCCAAAAATATCTTAACGTAGAAAATATGATTTTAAGATACAATATGAAAGCAGATTTTCAAAATTCAACTCCGTTTGTGACTTAAAATTCGTAGAGCCGTTTATCGGTATCGGTCGACACCGACTCTGGAGATTTTCCAAAATAATCCAGAAAAATTCTAAAAAATTCTGAAAATTCTAACATATTAGAAAATAAAATCAAAGACTGAAATTAGCTTAATCTGACTATCAGGAAGGTCAAATCAATTTTGTACGTTATATCGAGTACTGATATTGTGATACGTACATCAATGATTAGGGGGTTACAAGACAAGTTTGGAATAACTTGTAATTTACATGCCCTAATCTAGTATGCCATAAAATAGGAGACTCAAGTAAACAAATAGAAAATTTTCCTTTATTGAGGAGCTTAGGGTACAAATGCACGGACTTTTTATTCACTACAATAACATTGGATTTAAATAGGCCATCAACAAGATAAGCCTTACCCACATACACCCTACCCTTAATAAGTACAAATTTATCTGATTAGAAAACCATTCTAAAACTTTTTTTTTACTATGGATTGATTCAGAGATCAGGTTCTTGCGGATTTCTGGAACATATAGTACATCATTCAGAGTGAGCTCCTTCTCAGATGTCCACTTCAGGATGACCTTTCCCTTTCCTCAACCTTGGAGACTGCTGAGTTGCCCATGAAGAGGTATTTATCATGCTCTAGTTTTTGATATTCAGAGAATAATATTTTCTCAGAGCAGATGTTCCGAGTGGCCCCAGTATCTACCCACCAATCCTTTTTGTTGGTTGTCAGATTCACTTCTTACACCACACTGATAGCTTGGCAACGCATGGTCGGTCAAGTTTGCCTTGGATGGTCTTTCTTATTTTTTTGGGACGACTGTGATATTCATTCGCCTTGTGTCACTTTTTCTTGCAGACATAGCAAGTTCCCTGGAAGCGATTGTTCTTGCCTTCTGGGTCCTTGCCTTTGTACCCCAGAGCAGTCTTCTTCCACTTTGAGCCTTTAGAACTAGACGCTTTCCCCTTTGAGTCTTCCATCACATTGGCCTTGGCTTCATAGGAGTTCTTATTGCTCCTTTTCTCGGACTTTCGGTTGTCCTCCTCAATCCGAACCCTCACAATAAGATCTTCTAACTTAAACTCCTTGCGCTTGTGCTTTAGATAGTTTTTGAAATCTCTCCATGCAAGTGAAAGTTTCTCCATGATAGTAACAACTGAAAAGTTTCAGGTAGAATCATATCTTCAACCTCTATCTCATGCAAGATAAGTTGGAATTCTTATACTTGACTGATCACAGTCTTGCTATCCACCATCTTGTACTTCAGAAATCGTCTCACGATGAACTTCTTGGTACCGGTATCCTCATTCTTATACTTCTTATCAAGGCTTGCCATAACTTCGTTACCGTTGTGCTAGAACTGTAGACATTGTGAAAGAGTTATCCAGTCCATTTAAAATGTAATTTCAGTAAAGGAAGTCACCTTGTGTCCATGCATTAACTGCAAGGATAGAGTCCCGATCAGTTCTGGGTTCCGATGCATCCTCTTACAGAAATTTGGCAAATGCAGAGTGGTCAAGTAGAAGAGCATCTTCCATTACCACCTCTTGTATTCAATGCCATCAAATCTTCTTATCTTCTCCGGCTTCGGGATAGGAAGTGGAGCATGCACCAATGTCTGAATCTGCATGTTTGGTGCCTTACTGGTACTGTTTTGAATAGTCTCAGACATCTTCTGCAATTTCAAACAGAATAGAAGTAAGTACTTCAAGAATAGTAATTATCTTAAGAATGTTAGATGCAGGAAAAGATCTGACAACTAATCACTGTCACCTGGCCAGGTCGATGAATATCAGGTGGGAGATTTTTGTTTCAATAGAACGTTCCTTAATTACAGAACCACCTTTCTGTTAGCCTAAAGGCCCATCACTCTAGTTTTGATGATGATCAACTCAAGTAGTTATGTTTACTAATGATCTTGTGTTTAATTAGTGACAGATTTATGATCAAGATCTTAGTAGGTGCAAAGCTTCAACAAAGGATTTAAAGTCAAGTTTTGGAGCTAGCACGGTGTTTGGACCAAGTCAAGAAGGCTTCAAGTGAAGACTTCAAGAAGATGAAGACTTGTGTCTAGGTTTGTTTTTAGAAGATTTTATTTTTAGTTAAAATGTAAAGGATAGAGTAGTTGGTGGATTGCTCAAGTACTATACACACACACTCTTGATAGTTTTGTTTTTACAAAAGATTTTCTATTTTAGAAAATACATGTTTTGCTTTTGGTATTCTATGCTTACATGTTTTTAAGCAAAACCATGATTAGTGCTTAAAGTCAAAAACATAGATATTTCACCATGTTTGTGTAGTGGATCATATCCATACATACTATGCTTTAATAGATGTTTAAATATCTTGTTTTCGTATTTGGTAAAGTTTTGGAAAACAAGTTTTGAAAAAATACAGTTTTCATTTTGAACCAATATTTTCAAGTTACAAAAATAGTCCAAAACATTTGTAACATGCCTTGATTTTGTGCAAGCATGTTTGATTATCAAAGTAAAACATTGAAACTATTTTTGTAGATTTTCTGTAATTTTATGGGATTTTATTAGAGCCTATAAGACCAAGTTTTTATCCCTTAAACTGTTCTGACCCAGAGCTGGCTGACAGGCAGGTCGGTCGATGTAACGCCCATGTCCCAATAATACGGGGACGTCACTGCGACGCATATACGTAGGTTAGATGGTGCCCCCACGTACATACGCTAAGCATAAGTACAACAAGTATCAGAGTATAACACACAGCGTGATATAATCATAAGCCAACATACAAAATAGAAGTACAGAGTTATACAAGTTATGATATACAAAATCACTATACAAGTGTCCATTATCACAACTCAAGTCCAAAACGATACAAGGTACAACCAAAAATACAAAAATGCTCACGTATGGATGGAGATCCGTGAACCAAAAGGAAGTGCCGGGCACGATAGATCTAGAGCTGGTCAGCCTGCCCTCCTAGATAAGCCAAGTCCTCAGTGGAAGGCTCCACTTCGTTCCAGGCCTCCGAATCTGAATATGCAAATCCAAAGGGTCAAGACGTAATACAATAATAAAAGATAGCCAAGTGACATAGGGATCATGAATATAGAGATAAGAAGTAGTACAAGCAACAATACATGACAAACGATGTAAACTAAATAAGATAAAGACATATGCAGTAATCTACAATGAACGTCTTATTATTATTACTTGTCTTACTGTGATATCTAGCTATGTGACCCAGCGTCCCAGAGCACATAGATCCATATCCTAGTGAAACAAGGTTGTTATTGGAAACAGCGGTTGTATCGACGAACTAAGTTTACAGTGGGTCCCGTGCATGCCCGGGACCACGGCCCAGTATTGTTCCGTTGCTTGAAGACGGAACCAGCCGCAAGGCCTAACAGGAGGGTCTTATGTATGCCCTTGTCATGACAGTAAAACAGGAAGGGAGGAAGCACTCCCCTCGGTCCCCTGGAGTACCGCAGGTAAGACCGGAAACATGGTGCACATCCTAATACCACTGTAAACACGAACACATATCGATATTCCGCATATTTCCCCCTGACCCAGTGTATGTTGTGTATTTTTACAATTGTCGGATATATCATGCTTGGTGTTTTGGGGATAGCATGAATAGGTGGTGATACTTCACATTTAACAAGTTATGGAAGAGCAATGTATAAAATCAAGTCATGGAGCATAATAAAAGTGTATCCATCAGGTAACATGTCATACAGTACAGGTAGGAAGCATAAAACAAGTATAGTACAGTATATGAATATCAGGGGAAAATCAGAAATCAAAAGACAAAGGAGTCTGAAATCTGTCCCAGGATTTGACCTGGCGGTCGACCTCCGGTCGACTGCCGGTCGACTGGGATTATAACTGGCGGTCGAGTCCCGGTCGACTGCCGGTCGACCGTACCGAGTGCGTGAGCTCCAGGTTGGCCGGTCGACTGCCGGTCGACTGGTCCAAACCAAAATCCTAAAGCCGGTCGAGTGGCGGTCGACTGCCGGTCGACCGCCAGCTCAAGCTGTGCACGTTTTGCACAGCGGTAGAGTGATCGGTCGACTGCGGGTCGACCGATCCTCTGAAATAAGCTGCTGTAAGTGCAGAAAATCCAGATTTCAGATGGGGTT